>JARHVA010001321.1:417500-925000 GCA_037957365.1 Torreya grandis
CCATGGTGAACATACTTATTGCAGGTGCATTACAAAGAGAAAGAATAATCACTCCCCGGCTTTTAATAACATGGACCTAGGTATATAACCTAAAATTTTATCTAATCTCTCTATATTTGAAGAAATGCTCATTGCACAAGTTAATCCCATATTACAAGTAACCCATGCACGTAGTGGGAAATAAGAATACAGTGGCCACACTATTAACTTTTCCCAAGATATATCTTATATTGTTTGGTACCTACCACATTGGACTGAAGATGTAGACATTTTAGTGTTGAGAAGAATTGGCTAAAAAATTAAAACATATGAATGTTTTATAAGTAGATCATATCGCATAGGCCCTACAATATAAAATGGAGAATGAGCTTGTTACAAAGATGTCCAGCTTGACCATCATGGACTTGATACAATACCACCTGAACCTACTGATATTTCTTTTACCCTTCACCATATCATTGTGGAGATTTCAAACATGCAAATCAACAATCTAGACTTGGATGGTGGCACAAATGTACCTATAAATCTAAAAAATCAAAAATAATCTTTTGTAGCATATGTTCCAAATGCACAAAGAGGATTGACTTAATAAGAGATTATGTAAACAATGCTAATAATAGTTTCCCATCTGTGATCAATTGGATAAATATTAATAGCTTACCCATAAATGAATACAACATATAAGGCTTGTTTTCTATGACATTTCCTTCTCTTTTACCAACAAGAATTTCCATTTTCCAAGAACCCCATATTAGGGAAGTCTAGCTATATGATTATGATAGGCACTTACTCCAATATCTGGATAACTAGTTTAGAATCCATCCATGCTTTCACTAATTTTTATTAAACCTAATGATGCACCATCAAAGCCAAGCAACATCTATAGTATTTGTAAAAAAAACATTGAGAATAACTTGCCAAGCACAATTCCAGACCTACACCAACATCTCACACTCACCTAATGCAATTATTACATAATAACTAATGCATTTTTATTAGCACTTAGAGGTAAACATTTATGTTGGTCCAAATGCAAAAATGAACTGACATATATGATCACACAATTAGGATCCCAAACACCGTTCTTCACCTTGAGTGCAACAGACACTAAGTGGCTAGATCTACATAAAATCATGTCAAGGGCCCCTCCAACCCTGCCAAGCAATAGTTGTCATTGGAAGAATAAAAACCTAATTGCAAACACACATCTTGTATCTTTATACAAGAATAAAAGATTTACAATATTCCATGAAGAAAACCTGGAGAAGCATCTCCACAGTAAGGATTACTATTACATGTATTGATATTCAAACTACCTTCCATTACTTCTAATACATCAAAAAAATCCATACATAATCATAATTCTTTATTTTATTTTTTCTAAACATATATGAATGGTAACATAGAGGATTTGCACAAATCCATGTATTTCTATGGTTACAAAATGTACCCAACATAGACACATTAGACTAGGAAGACCCTTTTCCAGTAAATTTTACAAGGATATTCTTTGATCACTATATAACAACATGGAACCCACATGACACCGACAAAATCAATGATAGAATATACCATTCTAATCTTGACAATCCATGCTTACTCACCATAAATAAAATATATAATGTCAATGCTAACAAATATTATGAGGATCTGGTAACCCAAGTTCAACATCACACCAAATGCAATGACTTTACATGCTTACAAAAAATGAGCATTGCTGTACAATGCAGATATAAATCCTCATGGATATTACAAGTGATGTCAAGCATGTTCATTGACAATGAAGGCTAAAAAACTTACCTTCTAGCCCATAATGATGAAAGAGTGAAAATCCACAACACAAGCATGCTTTCACTATGGCGTGTAAATGTTGATTACTAACTAGTTGTCTCCAGCCATGTTGTGAACAAATATATAGTAAAATAACATAAGCTGAAAACAAATATGAAAGCTATTGCCATATGATAACTAGAATATTATCTACAATTACAATTTAAAGCCTTGCATTAGTTACATATAATAAGTTCCTCACATAAACTATTGTCGACTGTGACATAGGTACACAAGAGACATGCCACATGCTACAAAATATCCCTTTAACAATTTGTATTTGAACATTTATTACCCTATATGTTGGCAAACAAATATTCAAACGTGTTTTTTAAAGTACATTTGAGGAAGATAAACTACCATCCTTTATTGATGCATATATAAATCACCCTTCTTTTCTAGACACATTACCACTCATTCAGGCCGCACATACATGGTCTTTCAACAATCAAAGAAAAACTAGTCAATAGAGAAATAAAATAATTCAAGCAATTATTTAGATATTCCCTCATTTCTCTTTTATCTCTGCTATTGGTTCACCATCATATGAAGCTTTATGTTGGGCAGATATCTTAATTTACAAACCATACTACAACATTGTAATGGACATTGGTTTAACTAGGAAACACATTGTAAGACATTGGGAATAAAGTAAATATTCATACATTGTATGGCATATTGAGTGAACAAATACATGAAAAAGCTCCCTCTAATAGTTTGTAGTAGGTAAGCGCGCAGAGTTGGGGGGACAAAAAATACACATTTTGTGTTTAAATAGATTTCAATGTTTCTGCATATGCGGTTTAAAAAAGTGCATACATATTGTTGGCACATAGGCTCAATAATTACTAAACTAAAACCGCATATGCAGTTTTAGTATTTAAAAACATATATGTAATTTTAGTCTTTAAAACCGTGTATGTGGTATTATTGTTATAAAATCACATACGTATAATAGTTTACTATTACATTGACATTCATGATATATAAATAAAATAAAAAATTAAGTACAATAAAATATATGTCCATATCTAAATGTAAACTTATAGTTTAAATTATATTTTATTTATATACTTTCAGTGTGTTTGAGAATAGTTTCCGACCTCAAGGAATTATAATGCAAATTCTAGGTTTTGGAAGATCCTATCATATTTCAAACTTAGTCTGATTCCAAAGTTTCAATGTTTCAAACTTAAATATAAACTTAACCATATTTTAGGGTTTCAAAATTTTAATTAAACATCATAAGAGGTATGAAGGTTGTATGATGGGATGCAGATATGATAGATTAGTATGAGAACATCTCTCACAAAGTGTCACTTCCTCTTGTTGGGTCTTCAATTCTAACAAAATGGTAGAAGCTAACAACCAAAAATTCTTGGCCACTATTGTTGAGCTCCAAGTCCTTTTGTGCCTGAACAGATTGGGCAGCATCTTCACTAATTTGAATTTCAGTGGGCGTGTCAAAGTTGACCCTGCGTCCATGTTCATGGCCGCCTCCAACATGGAGTCCACGTCTGTAGGATTCGATCAGACGACCTCCCTTTAGTAAATGAAACCGTTTGTTCAATCCTCTTAATCTGGTAAAGGAAGAAAGGAAGCGGATGTTGTTACAATTGTTATGAAGGTGATTTGGAAAATGAAAAGGCCAGTGGGTACCAGTCTTCCAATGAGCTTGAAAATTTGTGGCGTTTGCTAGGAGAATGGATCGCATCCTGCAATAAACTGGGGTGGATGTAAGGCTTGAAGCTTCCGTCCACATACTACTCCCATTCAACCAACACGAATGTCATTGGTTTCATACTGAAGGTCTCTGCCGTTAGAAAAGTAAAATGGACCTGAATTATTGAATGAATGGTACTGCATCCAACCCCATTCTGGGGGTAGCCAATTTTATATTATAATAGCGATAGAAGGTATATTCAAATAACTTATTATCCTGATGGGAATGAACATAAAATGCTTGATCTTTTTTCTATCTTTATTTGGTTCAAACACTTTTGGACATTAACGGGATTAGTAATATAAACTAGTAGTTGCCTCAAAGGTGTGAGTTATCTAAAAAATGACTTTAATTTTTGGGAGAAAAGATATATTTATGTGTGCGTTCATGTATTTTTATGAGAATAAAGTGGTAGAGCAGTAGTAATGAATGAAATAAATTTTGTAAAATGTATTTTTTGTACTTATTGAGAAAAATTGCATTTGTTATAAATGTTGTGGAAGAAGTATTACATTGAGTCTTGTGTCCTCTACATTTATAAGATTTATATATTTATTATTATTCACTTTTGCATAACAGTGGAATGTAAATATAAGGAAGATATGTATGTTACAATGAACGTACTCTTACTATAACAGTGAAGGTTAACCCTTGACGATCAATGTTGTCAATATCAATTGTTGCCTTATTGAGACTTATTGATTGTACTTTACGTATGGTCAAAGCTCATACCATTTTGATAGGTATTTGGTGACGATTACCCCATGTAACATGAATAATTGGAAGATGTGTTGGATTGCAAACATCTCATGAGTATTTTTTGAAGGCAACAACAACATACATGGGTAAAAAAGGTGGTTTTGAAATTGCATTGTAAACAATATGAACAATTTCCCTAATAGATCCATTAACTAATTCTAATTTCACCTATAGATTGGATGTCAACATATATCTTTTATCCTTTACATACTAGCATGGTTGGCATGGGTTAAGTGTTGTTATGGTTAAGTGTGTCATATTCGCCACTATGTTATACTCTACATATTGTGATTGGCATGTTTAATGATTTTAGAACTTGTTGTTATGCATTGTAGCCAATTTATTAGTTTGCATACAAGTGTGTTGGGATTTTAAAATTTTCTTGTTCGTTTGAAGGCATGAATAACTTTGTTCTTGACATGAGCATATTCCAATCTTCTTTTGTTGGCCCTGTAATTCTATATTGGTTATTAAATTTTTGAATTGTAGTTAATATGTCGTGTATCCTTGTTGACGATAATTTATGTGTAATGTTACAATTGTGTCAAACATTTGCCACATTATATGACTAAATGACTTTCCCGCATACATTGGTATGCCATTTATGGGGGGAAGTTGTCCTAGGTACCCAACAAGTATAATTGAGCAACCACAAAAATATTTGTTATTATTTTAAGGGAAAACTTCACACAATCAGTTATTTATATTACTAAGCATCTTTGGGCCTATGAAGCTCATTTCAACAATGATCACATATTCAATGTGTCTCACATGTTCTTAGAAAATTGTCAGTGCATGTCCCTCAAGTGCCTTCATTTCTTGGATAGGAATGTGAAGGCCCGAAGGTATTACTGATGTATTTATGTTAAATGTTGTGATACTAATTAGAGCAAAAAGAAGTAAGGGAGAACTGCTTCTACTTCAAGTCTATTTAGGTTGTGTTTGATGTTATTAATCAAGTATTATTTCCTATACATGTTGTTCCTTGAATAATTATCCTACGCAGTGAAGCTTGTGTTAATTTTTGGGAAGGATGTAGATCAATTATGAACATTTTTTTTTGATTATCTAGCACCTCATTTGGCAATGGCTCATTTGATCACTCAACATCTATAATTTGGGTGATTGTGCATTGAGAATCTATAAATTATGTCGTTGTTGTGTGTAGGTTGATTAATACCTCTGAATGGTTCCAATTTTGGTTGTTGTTGAAGTCACGAAACCCCAACATGTCAACGTCATCTATTGTAGTGTTGTTTGATGGGTGCATGCAGGACACGAGTTCTCATTCATGCATTTTCATTTCTATTTGTATATCACTATCATCACTACTTGAGATTAGATTATACCTTAAACCCTATGCCATGAACCCTAAACTCTATAAACCCTAAACCAATTGTTTTAGCCCCAATTAACATCATTTAGACTAAGAATTAGGTTCACAAGGACCAATTTGGCCCGAATCACATCACTAATTATCCCAATTGACTAATACTTAAATTTATTAAAATATCGTTGAAATATCCAAGATCTATATAATGAAAGAAGTGATGCATGCATTTTCTTTGTGGGATTGCTATTAGAAATGTACCCCATATATGGAAATCATTTTGTCTGTGCCTTTGTGCATTATATGGTTCTTTTATGTATTAGGGGCTGGCCAATTCATTTCTCTTAAAGTGTATGCCTTAATGGGTGCAAAAGGAATGGGGTG
Organism: Torreya grandis; assembly: GCA_037957365.1. Taxonomy (NCBI): domain Eukaryota; kingdom Viridiplantae; phylum Streptophyta; class Pinopsida; order Cupressales; family Taxaceae; genus Torreya; species Torreya grandis. Next base: position 423,527 of record JARHVA010001321.1, read on the forward strand.
GGATTGACTTGTGGCACTTTGGGAGAGATGTTCTCATACTATTATATCATACCTACATACTTTCATGCAGCCTTAATACCTCCTATGATGTCTCCTTGGAATATTTAAACCTTGATATATAGCTAAGTCTAAAACCCTAAAACCTTAAAATCTGACTAAGTTTGAAATATGCTAAGATCCTCCAAAACCTAGAATTTGCATTATAGCTTGTATAGGTCTGAAACCACTCTCAAACATCATGAAAGTATATAAATAAGATATAACTTAAAGTATAATGTAAACTTATACTTAAATGTTTATTTTATTTATATATTATGCATGCCAATGTAATAATAAACTATTTTGCATACCCATTTTTATAACAACAATATTGTGTACACGGTTTTAAAGATTAAAACTGTGTATATAGTTGTAATAACTAATGGTAAAATATTCTGCATATGTGGTTCTTATATTTGAATTTTGAAACACATGCCTAAAGGCTTGGGAATAGCTTGGATTCTCGACCCTAAGGCATAGACCTACAAACACATAGTCAAATGCTTGTATTTGACTAAAAATAACAAAATGCAACTTCGGCCATGCTAAACACTATGAATTTTATCAAACTTTTTCTTGAAAATATTACTATAACATCGACTACACTTTCCTCTTTTTAAATATATGATTTTTTATATTTTTATTACTTTAAGGTTGTTATCTATATTTATTTCTAAGTCTGTCTTTTTATAACACTATATGCCACAACCATACATATTTATTTTTGTTTATTTATCTTTTGATTCGACGACTCAAATAATTTTTTTTATATGGTTGCAAACTAGACCTAATTCTATACACGTTAAAAAAAAATCTAATTTTTGATATTTTTTGAGGTAGTTAGGGGGGCACACGATTGGGTATAAATTATTGATCATATTTCAAGGTCCACTAACTTCTAAAATTAGTAAAAAAAAAAAGTATTCATTAATTAATTTAAAAAAAATATAGGTTGCAAACTAGATGATCTTATATAACTTTCCACCAAAGGGTTAAAAAAGTTAAAACAATGCTAAAAAAATGATGGGCCGCATGTAATAATATCTACTTTGATTTTACCAAAAAATAGTACTACCTTTTTCAAATTTCTGATATTTGACCTATTTATACTTGACCATTTCAAAAAAAAATTAGTAGTTTAGAAACTAGACTCGAAATGCTACAAATTATGTTCCTATGACATCTTCAAAATTTGAATGTAGGTGTCTCAAATAATCTATACAAGCTACTATTTTTTTTTTTTTAGGAAAAACATGTCCACTTAAGACCCCCTTTTGCCCGCCCCCCAATTCCATGCACTTACCCTAGTCAAACATTTGTTTCCCTATATGTCGACTAAAAAATATTCAAACGTGTTTTTTAAAAGACATACGAGGAAGACAAACCACCATCCTTAATTGACGCATATATAAATCACTCATCTTTTCTAGACACATTGCTACTCATTGAGGCTGCATGAACATGATATTTCAATAATTAGAGGAAAACTAATCACTGGAGAAATAGAAAATTTCAAGAAATTGTTCACATATTCCCTTTTCTATTTTATCCTTGCTATTGATTCACCATCATAAGAAGCTTTTTGTTGGTCAAAGCTCTTACTTTACAAACCATTCCGCAACATTGTAGTGGACATTAGTTTAAGCAGGAAACACATTGTAAAACATTGGGAATAAAGTAGAGATTCCTACACTCCATGGCATATTGAGTGAATAATTACATAAGTAAACATTACCGAATCAAGTAGTGATGATAGTGCCATACAAAAAGATGTACAAATGGAAATGAAAATGCATGAATCAACACTCTTGTCTTACATGACCCATCAATCAACACTATAATAGATGATGTCTACATGCTTGGGTTTCATAACTTTGACAACAACCAAAATTAAAAACCCTTCAAAGGTATTAATCAACCTACACACAATAACAACATAATTTATAGATTCTTAATGCACAATCACTGAAATTACAGATGTTGAGTGTTCAAGCGAGCCATTGCCAAATGAGGTGTTAGATAATCAACAAAAAATGTTTAGAATTATTCTACATCATGCCCAAAAATTAACATAGGCTCCACTACACAAGATGATTATTCAAGGAACAAAATGTATAGAAAAATCATACTTGATTAACGACATCAAATGCGGTCTAAATAGATTTGCAAGTAGAGACAGTTGTCCCCTACTTTTCCTCACTCTAATTGGTGTCACAACATTTAACATAAATGCATCGATAATACATCCAGACCTTTGCATTCCTATCCAAGAAATGAAGGCACTTGAGGGACAAGCACTGGCAATTTTTTAAGAACATATAAGACACATTGAATATGTGCTCTTTGTTGAAATGAGCTTCATAGGCCCAAAGATGCTTAATAATATAAATAACTAATTATGTAAAGTTTTCTTTCAAAATAAAAACAAATATTTTGGTGGTTGCTTAATTATACTTATTGGGGACCTAGGATAACTTCCCCCCATAAATGACATACCAATGTATGTGGGAAAGTCATTAAGTCACACACTGTGGCAAATATTTGACACAGTTGTAATATTACACACAAATTGCCGTCAACAAGGATATATAATAGATCAACTACTATTAAAAAATTTATTAACCAATATTCGAAACATAGTAGAAAAAAATGGGAACTGCGGTTACTTGGAAAGCAAAAATTATGCCCTATACTCGAGACTCAACAATTACATGGTATTACTCAGCACTTTTATCGCCACTTTAAAAATATATATAAATTCATAAAATATGGTGAAATACATAAAAAAAATGAAATGAGTTTAGAGAAATGATTGTAGAGATTCAAAGAACACATAACTCAGAGTCATAAACATGCTTTATATTAGTTTTTAAGCAAAAAAGATTACAATGTAAATGTCGAATGCTCTATTTTAAACAAAAAGAATACTAAAATGGCTCATGGAAGTTGTTCTCTCCAACTACTCTGCCGCCCCATAAAAGTGGAAGGTAAAGACATCTCCACTAGAACAACATCCAACTCCAAATCCTTGCCAACCCCTCCATATGCCTCTGCTTCCCCTGTAGGTGCCGCCAAAGCTTCTTTTGCTTCCCTCTCTAACTCTATGACCTCATCCTTAGTAAACATGGGCTCTTGGGGCACATCATCAGACTCAACGATCCAATCTAGGTATGAATCAATATAATCCAAGTCAATTTCCTCGTGACTATCCGTCCCTTCCACCTATTTCATACGAAGGTGAATATTGTACCACACATACATAAGGTCATTGAGGCATTGTGTTGTCATCCTATTGCATTTATTTGTGTGAATGCCCTCAAACATGCTCCAATTTCTTTCACACCCAAAAGCACTACATGGCTGGGACAAGATGCGGATGACTAATTTTTGAAGATTTGGTGTCCTTGTACCATAATCTTCCCACCACAAATTTGCAATAAGAGATTTATAACTTTGTCGCTCAATAATACAAGGACAAGCATAAATGATTAAATTAGAATTTGTTCTTTTCCTTGGTTGATGGGTCATTCTCCTTCAAATGCTTAGAGGTGAAGAAAAGAGCCTCTCTTCTGCACTCTTGTAAATCTGCAACTCATCTACAATTATATCTCTAGTGGCTTCGCCAACCACCAACCTCTCTATTTATGTATTGAGGCCATCCATTACCTCCTCATCCATTATAAATAAATTTTTAAAGAAAAACTTGGGGTTCAAATAGTAGGCCGCTACATGTATATGTCGTTGGAGCTGCTTGTTCCATCTATGATCAATCAGGTGCCAAATGGACTCATATATTTTTTATTTTGCCCATAAAAATTTTCTATGCTCTCTTTGGCTTTGTCTATGGCCACATACAAATACCCCATCGGATTCTTTTCTCGATCCACCAAACGGAGAACTCTAACTAGATACTCTGACACCTAAAAGTAAATAATGTATAATTTAATAATTAGAGTTGTTTATTTGAAAAAAAATAAATAATAACTAAAAAAAATCAATTCCAAAGTTACCTTTAAGACCTCATCCATGGTATTTTCAAAGGCATCACAAAAAATGGTGTTCTTGACCTTTTCTCCTTCGGCCTTCTTGTTGTATGGAGACTCCATCCATTGTGTGCTCACAAAAATCTGCCTAAGAGATGTTAGGGAGGCTACAATGCTCTATAATGTGATGAAGTACATAGCAAATCTTGTGACTCCTGATCATCTAGGCTCTTTTACATTGGTGTTCTCTTTCATCAAACTCAACACCCAAGGATGATTGTAGATGTACTTTGTGATATCTCTCACCTCTTCAACCACATTTTTCACCCATGACATTTTTTCTATGTCCTCAAGCAAGAGATCAATGTAATGGGTTGAGCATGGGATCCAAAAAAGTGATGGGTGTCTCTCCTCAAGAAGTCTCTCCGCTGCTACATTATTAGTCACAACTTGGATGAAGTTTTCCACACCCACCTCCATGACTACCTTGTCCAACATGTTGGGTGAATATTTTGTCACTAGCTAACTGATGGGCAAAATAGGTTGTTTCAACCACAACATAAGGAGATTGATCGGCCAAATGTGCGGGTTTACCACATCAAAAGGGGAAAAATCTCTCCTCTCATCAAGGGGAGGTTCCCTATAACTATGAGGGTGTTATATACTATATATATAAGCAAAAAATAAAACTCAGGGTAGGACAACACCATCCATCTCTCTTTTTTTAGAGATGATGTTTACAAACAAAGGAGAAATCCTAGTGAAATGACAGAAGGCACTTCTCTTCTTTCAGAAGTGTCTGCAACAAATAGCAAGAAATCTTTCTGGTAGTAATAGCAATTGTAACAAAGCACAAAAACTAACAGAATGAGGTGTAGCACAAAGTCTCCACCTCAGCTACCAAAGAGTGAAATATACGAGGGACAATGAGGGCATAAAGTCATCCCAAGATCCTTTAAACAAAAATAAAAAATAAACACACTAAAGATAATTGTGGTAGCGCAAAGTCTCTCCACGGTCGACTTCAGGACATCTTCTTGGTTACTTCCACTAGCTCTACTTATTTAATTAAATGGACAAGAACACATTCAGGAAACAGACATAAGAACAATTTCTTAAAAACACAAGCTATTCCAGCCCAAAGTCTGAAAGGTCACTTGCTTTCTCATTCAAATAAAGAAATATGATTAACAATATGAGCTCAAAGACTCAGGGAATGCCTTTCAATTTAGGTAGAGTTTTGCTTCTATTAACAAAAATATCCCCCTTGCATAAAATAAGAGATTACAATATATAGCAGCCAAGAAAGACTTGGTGCTTTCTTTCACAGAAAGGCCCATGCTGCATTCAATGCCTTGAATGCATTTTCAGTTCTGTGAAGGGGCCATGCTGGAACAGGGCATCGGCCTTGACTTTGGTGTACAAAATCATCTCAAATGTCTTCTCCCCAGCATGGGTCATATGGTCTGTCTCCAGATATGTACGCAACTGTCTACTCGCTTTTATTCAAAGGGAGAAAAATAGGCCGCACCTTTTAATGTTTGCGTGCTCAGATGTCTACTTGGTGGACTATTCCACCTACTAGAATAACTCCCCTGTAGATATTTTAGTATCTTCTGTAGCTTTCCCTCTTTCCTATTGCAATTTGAGCTCTTGGGCTATCTTCTTACCTTCAGCAGGCTCTTTCAGCTTCTTTCTTCAGCTGTTTGCTGAGTTTTGTTCTTTAGGTTCCATGCCATATTTGAAAATAAACAAGCATTTCATTACCTTGAATTTGATCTCTGTGGGGACATCACTGGTTGCTAGTCGCTTGAACCACATTGAACCTTGAACCTTTGAACCATGAGAGTTCATTGGTTCAACGGTTCAACGGTTTGGGCGGTCCTATCAGCTCCTTGGTTCAATCGCTTTCTTTCCTCTTCAATTGAAGCTTCCCTTCAAACTTTGAAATTCCTTCAGATTTTTGTCTTTGGAACCCCCTGAAGGAAAGGTGTCCTTTCGGGCCTTGATAATGGTCCATTTTGTGGTCATCGAGAGTCCCCTGCAAGGGTACTTGCCCTTTGGGGTCCTTCGGGCGGCCTTGTTCTTCAAATCCTTCAAACAAAATGTCTTCCTTCAGACATTTTGTCTGAAGGATTTCTCTTGTGAAATTTTGCCACAAAAAATCTTTTCGAAGGATATCCTTTTGTTCCTTCTGATTGAACCGACTGATTGAACCAACCGATTGAACCAACAATGGTTCAACAGTTCAATGGTTCAATATTGTGTTTTGCTCATTCAATTGACTGCTTGAACCAACCACTTTGAACCACTCATTTGAACCAATCGATTGAACCAACTCTTTGATCTTTTATTGAACTCGTTGAACCTTGAACCTTTGAACCATTTTAGTTCAAGGTTCAACGGTTCAACAGGTTAAATCTTTCTTCTTCAAAGTCTTCTTTCATTTAAGTCTTTTGATCTTATTGAACTCATTGAACCTTTGAACCCGTTGAACCATTTTGGTTCAAGGTTCAACGGTTCAACCATTCAACTTTTACTCTTCGAAGTCTTCTTTTCTTTAAGTCCTTTTGAAGCCGTTGAACTTTGAACTTGTCGAAGCGCTTAACTCTTTTAAGTCTGCCAATGTCGTTGAACCTGTTGAACCTTTGAACCTTTGGAGGTGGGGTTCAATGGTTCAATCTTTTGTTTGAAGCCCGTCGATGAGTCTTTTGATTGAACCTCGGCATTGAACCAGCTTTGAAAATGCCTAAGTGTTGAAACTTCTTTCTAAGAAAGCCTGCCTGTTGAACCTGCGAGTTTTCTAGCTGAGAAGACTCAAATAATTGAAGAATTTGAATACTCATAACATTTTTTGAGAAGGGAAGAGAGAATTTTGGTCTGTAGGACCCAAAATAGTTGATATGTTGTCCCCAAAGACAAGTGATAGATTCTGGGAACAATAGCTGGCTCTAGTTGGGGAACTTCCATCAATTATAAAAACAATTGAAGGGAGTAGAAATCAGAATCTCTAGTGCCTTCAAGTATGCCATTGGGCTACGGAGTCATGCTACCCGAAAAAGAAAGGCACCAAAAAATGAAAACAAAAAGCATAAAACAGAGCTAGAGACTATACAAAAATTATACATATATACAAATGATCTTATCTGATACTTCAAGAATTGAAGTGCTTCAGATGCTGCGTATTGTGAGGTAGAGAAAAGGGCATGCCATCTTGATACTTCAACAAGAAACTATTTTCACCATTGAGCTGATGGATAGTAAATGGGCCTCTCCATAAGGAATCGAATTTCCCATGCATTCTCTTTGGTTCTCTTCTCTTGTCCCATAATAGAACTTGATTAGCAATATGAAAATCATGGTTTTTTGCTTTCTGGTTGAAGAGCTTCTTCACCAAAATTTGATGCATAGCGATTCAGTCCACCACCATAGTTCGCTACTCATCCAGCTCAGTCAGGCACATGATCCTTTTGTTGATGGAGCTTTCATATGTTTGATCTTTGACCACCTTTGCCAATTTTAGTGCTGGCAATTCCAGGGTGATTGGTATCTCTGCATTAAGACCATACAAAAATTGGAATGGTGACATACCTATCACCCTCTTGGTTGTAATTTTGTCTGCCCATAAAGCATCAACTAATGCTTTATGCCATGTTCATTGGTTGTCATCCACCAGCTTCTTGATGATGGTTACCAAGGTCTTGTTGCTCGATTTTGCTTAGCCATTCCCTTGTAGAAAATAATCAGAGGAGTGGGAGAAGGTAATCCCATAATAAAAATAGAATTGAGTGATCTCATGAGAAGAGAAATAGGCTATATTGTCTGTCACAATCTTGGTTAGGACCTTAAACTTGGAAATGATGTTTTCCTTGAAGAAATTTCATACTACTTCTGAAGTAGCATGCTTGGCTGGAATAGCTTCCACCCATTTGGTGAAGTAATATGTGGTTGTGAGGACATAATCATGTCCAGCACTTGAAGATGGGTTTACAGCATCAATGAAATCTATTCCCCATTGCTAAAATGGCTCTTCTATTAACATTGGCTTAAGAGGTAAAGCAACTAACTTGGGTCTTCCAATGAATTGTTGTCACAGTTCACATCTTCATACCTATTTGTATGCATCTTGAAACAGAGTAGGCCAATAATACTTGGCTCACAGAATCTTATGGGTAGTTACAGGTGCAAAAAAAGTCCTCCACAGCCCAGATTATGGAAGGATTCCAGAAGTTGGTTCTGCTGCTCTTTATCCACGCAGCGAAGGAAAACCCCATCGAGGTTCCTTTCATACAGACCATTGTCCCACAAGACAAAATTGGTAGCTTTTAACTTAATAGTCCTCTTTTCTTTACGAGACAGGTGAGCAGGCCACTCACCATAAGTAAGGAAATGAACAATATTCGAATATCACTCATTCATGGTGGAGACAAAGAGGACTGTTGGCATGTCTTCCACTTTTATTTTTTCATGCCCTATTTCTTATGATATGTTGTCAGCAATCAATTGGCAGAGGCCCCTTCCCTGCATAAGCTTCATTGGTTTGATAACAAGATCAAACTCCTAGATTTTAGCAACCTAATAGCCCCCTTTTGGTTCCAAACTCCTGTTGAGTTAATATGGATTGACTGTGGTATTAGGAACCAGGGCAATAACATGTGAATTCAGGATGTAAAAATGGAAGTGCTTTACTACCTTTAACACTACATAAGCATGCTTCTCCAGATTTGAATATTTTAATTCCTGAGCTTTGAGAGGACAACTCATGAAGGATATGAGAGATTCTACACGTTTTTTTTATGTTGAACCAGAATTGTTGAAAGTGTGTGCTCAGAAGCATAACTGTACATTGTGAAATCTTTGGTATAATCTGGACAAACTAAAATTGGTGCATGGGTGATAGCTGTCTTTATGTCTCGAAATGTCAATTTGCCTTCTTCAATCCAGCTGAAAGTGGCCTTTCCCTTCATCATGTTTACAATATGGCAAGCCTTCTTTGTGAACTTGGGGATGAACCTTCGTAAAAAATTCACCTTTCTGAAGAAAGAGTGAACTGCAGTCTTACTTGTGGGCAGAGTAAACTCTTGGATAGATTTGACTCTTTCTGAGTCAAATCTTTATGCCTTGTCAGGATACAATGTGTCTGAGAAGTTTCCCTTCTATTACCCCAAAAATAGACTTCTTGGGATTTAGAGAAATGCCATTCTAGCGACATCATTCTAGCATTTATTGTAAATGGCGCACATGATCAGGATGAAGCTTAGAAAAGACTATTAAATCATCGAGGTACACCACAATAAATTTACCTATTTCATCTTTGAAAGCAAGGTCCATTGCTCTCTGAAAAGTGGCGCCAATATTTATCAGGCCAAATGGCATTCTTCGATACGCAAAAGTGCCCCAAGGTGTGGTGAAAGTAGTCTTATGTTGGTCTGCTTCACCAACTTCTACTTGATTGTACCCCGAGAAGCCATCCAACATTGATAACATCTCTGAACTAGTCACCATTTGAAGGACTTGATCCATGATGGGCAGAGGGTAGTTATCCTTTAGGGAGGATTGATTCAAATTCCTAAAATCCATGTAGAGGCAAATTTTGCCATTCTTTTTTCTCACAGGAACTATGTTTGCAATCCATGTGGAATGATGGATTAGAAAAAATAGCCTAGCATTCAGCATTTTTTGTATTTTAGATAGAATAGTACCTAATATCTTTGGATTATACTGCTGGGATTTCTGCTTGAAAGGCACCAAATCACTTTTGAGAGGAATTTCATGGTGAATTTCTTCAGGCCTGAGTGACTTCAGATCATCATAGGAGTATGCCAAAACATCCATGTAATGGTGAAGCAGGTCAGTAAATTAGAGTTTCTCCTTTGGAGTGAAGCACTTCCCAATGTTCACCATCTTGAGATTTTCCTTGGCACCCAAATTTATTTGATCAAACTCCTGGGAGGAGCTTGAATCTATTTGTTGTTGTTTGATGAACCTGTCGTGCTTGTCAAACAACTTCTCAAGGAAAACCAATCCTTTGAGAGTTTTATTCCCTTTTAGCTATAGGGATTCCTCACCTGCATCTGAACTTATTTCAAGGGTTGATTCAAGTTTTTGAGGCTCACTACCTTCGAAGTGAAGATGTTCAAAGCTATCTTTTTGTTCCAAAAAGGCAATGATTTGGTGGTCACCATTGAATAGTTGCCAATGATTGGCATTATCAGGCACACTCAGTCAAAAGACCAGTTCGATAGTGTAGCTATCTCCCTTAAAATATGGGTGAGGAACTAAAAGAGTTGTAGAAATAGCTAATGCATCAGTTCGATCATTGAATTCCCTGGGTATTGCAGAGATGCTGAAAGCATCGAAACTTTTAATTTGATCCTAAACCAGATTGTGGTAATGGCACAATCTCTCATTTTTGGTTTGGTACAGGTTCCTGACTTGGAAAACCACTAGCTCAGCATCTTTGGCGTGAAGGAGTTTGATGCCCCTGTCTTGAGGGGCCTTTAATCTAAGCAGCAGTGATTCATATTCAACATTATTGTTGGTGTTATCGAACTGCAACTTGTAAGAATAAGGGAAAATATCTTCTTGAAGAGATATCAACACAATCTCAGCTTCTGAGCCGACAAAAGAATAGCTGCCATCGAATTCGAGAATCCACACATTATCAAAAATTGACTTTTTCTTAGATTTTTTTTCATTTGGAGGGGAGGATTCTTCTACACTTGCACCGCGCTCTATCAAGTCTTCTGCTATTTTGTCTGAATCAATTGTCAGATTGTCATTTTTAGAAGTTTCATCAAACGCCACATGAACCTCCTCTATGGACAAGAAGTAATTACCCACGCCTGAAGATTCAAACAAAATTTGGGCTTCAGGTGCTAATGTTTTAGTGACAATGTATTTTGCCTCCTTCTCAGGGAGCAATCTTTGCATGACGCCTTTGACTGGGATCCTCACTTCAAACAGGTCCATACTTAACTTGCCACCAACATCCTTGCAAGAATTTTGCCCAAGAAGAATGCCATATGAGGCTGGGATGTTGGCCACCAGGACTGTCATCTTAATTCTCTTGTCCAAGAATGTCGCAAATGCAAATTGGGCGTCCTTGATTTATACCAGCAGTGGCACTTATTTGTTCTCCATGGAAAAACATCTCTCAAATGTCTTAGCCAGTGTGAGACCAAGAGATTCTGCTACTTTGGTAGGCATGACATTGTCAGACGCACCTGAGTCTATGATGCAATTGTTCAGCTGGTGTCCATTTATCAGCAGGGAGACATAAAATGGTTATCTTTTTGGGAGCAGTAGGAGGAGTAATGACAAGGTTATTCTAGGTGGATGTGGGAGTCACCTTTGGAACAGCTGGTCCTGTAGGGATGATTTTATCCTTCACACATTCTACTAATCTGTCCAACTGCTCAGGATTGGATTGCAAGAATTCAAACTCAGACATTTGAATTTTGGTTTTCTTGACATGGTCAATTATATAAAATGTCTAAAATGAATTAGGAACAGGGGAGGGCAGTTCATCCTTCTAGTTTTTAGGAGGGGTTGTATTGGTCTGCAAATTTGAAGCAAAAAATGAAGGAAAACTTGATGTACTTACCTTTTTAGTGGTCACCGAGTCCTTTAATTGAAAAGGCAGAGTGGTTCCCCGCTTAACAATTGAAATTGCTGGTTGAGATTGTTCCTCTATTTTTTTCTTATCCACTTGCTAGGCTGACTGGTTCTAGGACCAAGTGAATACAACGTATGATCCATCAAATGCTTCACCTTTACTTCTAGGTTCATCCTGGTAATTCAGGAAACCAATGTTGGAGTCGCCAGCTGATTCATCTTGGTCTTCCACAAAGAGATCAATGCCATCTTTCGGGTTCAACTCAGATTGGAAAGAAAATTTTGATTCTGCTTTAAGGTATCCAACTGCTGAGTTAGCTGGAGCCGCTTCAATAACAAGTTTCCTTTGAGGGGGAGGAAGTCGATTTGGCTGCCCTTGATTCCTGACAGTGTTACTTTGGTATGACTGATTAGGGAATGTCCTCCTTGGTATATCTCGGTACGAAGGAGGAATAGACATCCCTTGCACCATTTTCTTTCTGAGAGCTAGCAACTCATTTGACAGCTTTTGCACCATTAGATCAGTGGTTCCTATAGTTGGATATTTAGAGGATGAAGAAGATTTACCTTTGTTAAGATCTCTCCTTATATTTCCTGCCAAGATAAGGTCATCTTCAACCTCGGTGGCCAAATATTCAGCAGCAACGAGGTCTATGTGGCCACCCGTCTTAGCAAAAAACTCACTTCAGGCAGTTGAGAATTGATGAAAAATATTTAAAGTTCTCAGTTGTTGGCTGAGCAATGGTAGGAATCCTGTTCCTTAACTTGTCAAATTTGGCAATGAAGTCCCTCATAGGTTCATGAGGCTCGTTCTTCATTTGTGTGAGTTGGGCCAATAGGGCATGCACATCTTCTGCAAGCTCGAACCTAGCTTCAAATTTGGCTTTGAGAGTGTTCTAGTCAGTCATTGATCGAGCCTGCAGATGGTAGAACCAGTCTGCATCAGCGCCTTGTAATGTCTCCATAAACAGCCTAACTACCACGTCCTCATACTCCATGCCTATCACACCACAGGCTATGCTGAAGGCTATAATATGTTCATCAGGATGAACTCTCCCATCACCAAAGAATTTAGAGAAATTCTTCCTTGAACTGCGTGGTAGCTCATGTAGAGGTGGAGTTAAATTGAATGGGCCAAAAGAGTTACCCTAGGGGCCTTGAACCGCTATGATTTGATTACTGAAGGGAGGGATAACAAATGTCTGAGGGGTATATATTGACAAAGCTCTACTAATAATAGAAATGGACGCTTTGCCTGATAATGGAGACTTGACTTTAGTAGGAGGAAAACTCCAGGTTCACTGAAGGTGAGATGGTGAAGGGAAAGGATAAAAAACACTTTGCTGTACCAACTCGAATACAGGGTCAATAATACCTTTAGCTCTTTGGATTCTTGTATACCATGGATTTGCCAGATTGTAAAGTAAAAATGGAAAAAAAATGGCACTGCTTCAATTTGAAGCATGAGGCTTAAAACTGCGCGTTCTTCCCCAACGGAGTCGCCAAAAAATTGTTGGGTGAATATTTTGTCACCAGCTAACTGATGGGAAAATAGGTTGTTTCAACCATAGCATAAAGAGATTAATCAGCCAAATGTGCGGGTTTACCACATCAAAAGGGGACAAATCTCTCTTCTCATCAAGGGGAGGTTCCCTATAACTATGAGAGTGCTATATACGATATATATATAAGCAGAAAATAACACTCAGGGTAGGACAACACCATCCATCTCTCTTTTTTTAGAGATGATGTTTACAGACAAAGGAGAAATATTGGTAAAATGATAGAAGACACTTCTCTTCTTTCAAAAGTGGTCTATAACAAACAACAAGAACTTTTTCTGGTAGTAATAACAACTGTAACAGGGCGCAAAAACTGGCAGAATGAGGTGTAGCACAAAGTCTCCACCTCAGCTACCAAAGAGTGAAATATACGAGGGACAATGGGGGCACAAAGTCATCCCAAGATCCTTTAAATAAAAACAAAAAATAAACACACTAAAGACAATTATGGCAACACAAAGTCTCTCCATAGTCGACTTCAGGGCACCTTCCTGGTTACTTCCACTAGCTCTGCTTATTTAATTAAATGGACAAGAACACATTTAGGAAATAGACATAAGAATAATTTCCTCCATAACACAAGTTATTCCAGCACAAAGTCTGAAAGGTCACTTGATTTCTCATTCAAATAAAGAAATATGATTAACAATATGAGCTCAAAGTCTCAAGGAATGCCTTTCAATTTGGGCAGAGTTTTGCTTCTATTAACAAAAATATCTCCCTTGCATAAAATAAGAGATTGCAATATATAGTAGCCAAGAAAGACTTGGCACTTTCTTTCATGGAAAGGCCCATGCTGCATTCAATGCCTTGAATGCATTTTCAGTTCTATGAAGGGGCCATGCTAAAACAAGGCATCGGCCTTGACTTTGGTGTACAGAATCATCTCGAATGTCTTCTCCCTAGCATGGGTCGTCTGGTCTGTCTCCAGATATGTACGTGGATGTCTACTCACTTTTATTCAAAGGGATAAAAATAGGTCATGCCTTTTAATGTTTGCACGCTCAGATGTCTAGTTGGTGGACTGTTCCACCTACTGGAATAACTCCCCTGTAGATATTTTAGTATCTCCTATAGCTTTCCCTCTTTCCTGTTGCAATTTGAGCTCTCGGGCTATCTTCTTCCCTTCAACAGGCTCTTTCAGCTTCTTTCTTCAGCTGTTCACTGAGTTTTTTTCTTTAGGTTTCGTGCCATATTTGAAAATAAATGGGCATTTCATTACCTTGAATTTGACATCCACGGGGACATCATTGGTTGCTGGTCACTTGAACCACATTGAACCTTTGAACCATGAGATTTCATTGGTTCAATGGTTCAATGGTTCGGGAGGTCCTATCGGCTCCTTGGTTCAATCACTTTCTTTCCTCTTCGGTTGAAGCTTCCCTTCAAACTTTGAAATTCCTTCGGATTTCTATCTTTGGAACCCCCCGAAGGGAAGTTGTCCCTTCGGGCTTTGAGAATGGTCCATTTTGTGGTCACCAAGAGTCCCCTGCAAGGGTACCTGCCCTTCGGGGTCCTTCAGGCAGCCTTGTTCTTCAAATCTTTCAGACAAAATGTCTGAAGGAAATCCTTCAAACATTTTATTCGAAGGAAATCTTTCCTTTGCCTTTGTCACTTTCTGTCAGGCCTTTAAACATTCCTTCGGACAAAATGTCCAAAGGAATTCCTTCGGACAAAATGTCCAAAGGAATTCCTTCGGACATTTTGTTTGAAGGATTTCTCTTGTGCAATTTTGTCGCAAAAAAACTTTCTGAAAGATATCCTTTTGTTCCTTCTGATTGAACCGACCAATTGAACCAACAATGGTTCAACGGTTCAATGGTTCAATGGTTCAATACTGTGTTCTACTCATTCAATTGACTGCTTGAACCAACCGCTTTGAACCATTCATTTGAACCAACTCTTTGAACTTTTATTGAACTCGTTGAACCTTGAACCTTTAAACCATTTTGGTTCAAGGTTCAACGGTTCAATGGGTTAAATCTTTCTTCTTCTAAGTCTTCTTTCATTTAAGTCTTTTGATCTTATTGAACTCGTTGAACCTTTGAACCCATTGAACCATTTTGGTTCAACAATTCAACCGTTCAACCTTTACTCTTCGAAGCCTTCTATTCTTTAAGTCCTTTTGAAGCCGTTGAACTTTGAAGTTGCCAAAGCGCTTAACTCTTTTAAGTGTTACGATGTTGTTGAACCTTTGAACCCGTTGAACCTTTGAACCTTTGGAGGCAGGGTTCAATGGTTCAATAGTTCAATCTTTTGTTTGAAGCCCGTCGATGAGTCTTTTGATTGAACCTCGGCGTTGAACCAGCCTTGAAAATGCCTAAGTGTTGGAACTTCTTTCTAAGAAAGCCTGCATGTTAAACCTGCGAGTTCTCTAGCTGAGAAGACTCGAATAATTGAATAATTTGAATACTCAAAACTTTTTTTGAGAAGGGAAGAGAGAATTTTGGTTTGCAGGACCCAAAATAGTTGATATGTTGTCCCCAAAGACAAGTGACAGATTTTGGGAACAACACAACATATCACACAAAGTTTGTATATTTTTCACTTTGTTAGAGGCATAAATAGACTTAAAAAATATTGTCCACTTGAAGCCACTAGAAAATTAATCAAAGTACAGTTCCTTCCATCTGTCCACCCATCAGACAAAATGTTGCAACCCTTCTTGCGCCATACTCTTCTTTGCTCATCTACAATGAGCTCTGTATCTTTCACAACATCTTGTAATAGTGGATCTCTCAAGTCACGAGGAGTAGGGGCCTTAAACCCCTTCCCAACAACAATGAAAGCAGTTACCAGATTCTCCCAATATGGGCTTCTTGCCACATTGAATGGTATGTTGTTATAGTACCAAAAATTTGCCACTGCCACCCTTACTTCATTATGCAGTTCCTTATTCCAAGCTATACCTTCGAGTGAAGGTTGTGCCCCAGGGGTATTTTGAGGAACAAAAAAATTATGTAAATGTGAACTTGCACTGCCTCCACTAGGTGAGGCTCGTCCTCAAATCCCCCTTGGGGCAATAGAAGACCCAAAGGCTGCCAACTCATCAGATTCAACTCTTACTGCCCCTTATTTGATATTGCTGCAAGTGCATCAACAATCTTTTTTTGAATCTTTTTTTCCTCCTCAAACACTGTCAGGATAACAACTATCTCCATTTGAGGCTCGGGTGGTGCTTTGTCACATATCCACACATCATTCCATGCAATCCGCGCTATGTAGTACTTGAGGTGATTCATCCCTGCACTCATCTTAAACCCACAATAATTATATATCACAGAGTTGAACTCTGGGCCTTCAAGACAATGTTTCCAGGCTGGGTCATCTGATTTCTTAGAGGCAGACCAATTACTACCATAGGAACCAGATGCCATTATCAATATGTCAATATGCAATTTCAAAGGATCTTTGGAAATTGGAGCTCAAACCTAACAAAATAAGATAACAATAATAAATATTAGAAAAAAAAAAGATAATCAAATACAAATTTAAAATATTAAAATGTGATAAGTTTCTATTTTAATTTTTACTTATATTATGATTCAGATTTCTAAGTTTTTAATTGATCTTAATATTTATCATATAAATTTATAATCAATGATTCTATTATCTATGATTCTATATATATATATATATATATATATATATATGGGATTTAAATTTTTAATATATTTATTACTATTAAAAAATAATATTTTATTATTTTTTCTATTTAATATCTATTAAAATTTAATATATTTATTACTACCTATTAAAACTTAAAATAATTTAATATATTTATAATTATCTATTAAAACTTAATACATTTATTATTATCTAAATGTGATTCTATATCAATTTAATTTAATATCATTATAATATATAACAATATATTACATAGCATTAAACATAGTATTAAAAATTAAAATAATGAATAGATTCATTAACAGTTAATAACATAGTACTATGAGTATGAGTTTATGATAATCGATTATTGTGATTCATAGTATTAAAAGAACACTGAAATATGTTCATGTCAAGAACAAAGTTCTACATGCCTTCTAAAGAAAAAAAGATTTAAAATCTCAACACATTTATATGTAACTAATAAGTTAGATACAATACATAACAATAAGTGTTAAAATCATTAAACATTCTAATCATAATATGTAGAGTAGAATAAAGTAGTCAATATAACACACTTAACCACAATGACACTCAACCTGAGCTAATCGTATTAGTATGTAAAGGATAAAAAATTATGTTGATATTCAATCTATGGGTGAAAGCAGGGTTAGTTAATGGAGTCATCAGGGAAATTGTTCATATTATTTACAATGTAGATTTAAAATTACCTTTTTTATCCATGTATGCCATTATTGCTTTCAAAAAGTACTCATGGGATGTTTGCAATCCAACACATCTTCCAATTCCTCATGTTATACGAAGTAATCGTTGTCAAATACCTATTAAAATAACATGGGCTCTGAACATACATAAAGTACAAGCAATGAATCTCAATAAAGAAACAATTAATATTGACAACATTGATCGTCAAAGATCAACTTTCACTGTTATATTAAAAATACGTTTATTGTAACATACACATATCTCCTATATTTTTATTCGACCACTATGTAAAAATGAATAATAATAAATATAGAAATCTTAGAAAAATAGAAAAACAAGACTCAATATAATACCTTTTCCACAACATTTATATAAATATAATTTTTTTAATAAACACCCCAAAAAAAAAATATATATATATATATATTATACATTTCACAAACTTTTGTTTGTTAATGACGATTACTCCACCACTTTATCACTTAATTTTTATCAACCCATGTACGTACATATTTTCTCCCCTAAATTAAAGAACCATTCCTTCTCACATGACTAGCACCTTTGAGGCAACTGCTAGTTTATTATTGCAAATCACTCTAATGGCCGAAAGCTTTTTTGCTTTTCCCCTTTGGCCAAAAGCTTTTGAACCAAATAAAGATAGAAAAAAGATCAAGCGTTTTATGTTCATTCCTATCAGGATAATAAGTTATTTGAATATAACTTCTATTGCTATTATAATGTAAAATTGGCTACCACCAGAATGGGGTTGGATGCTGTATCTTTCATTCAATAATTCTGGTCCATTTTAATTTTCCAAACGGCAGAGACCTTCAGTATGAAACCAATGACATTCGTGTTGGTTGAATGGGAGTAGTATGTGGACGGAAGCTTCAAGCCTTACATCCACCCCAGTTTATTGCAGGATGCGATCCATTCTCCTAGCAAACGCCACAAATTTTCAAGCTCATTGGAAGACTGGTACCCACTGGCCTTTTCATTTTCCAAATCACCTTCATAACAATTGTAACAACATCCGCTTCCTTTCTTCCTTTACCAGATTAAGAGGATTGAACAAACGGTTTCATTTACTAAAGGGAGGTCGTCCGATCGAATCCTACAGACGTGGACTCCATGTTGGAGGCGGCCATGAACATGGACGCAGGGTCAACTTTGACACGCCCACTGAAATTCAAATTAGTGAAGATGCTGCCCAATCTGTTCAGGCACAAAAGGACTTGGAGCTCAACAGCAGTGGCCAGGAATTTTTGGTTGTTAGCTTCTACCATTTTGTTAGAATTGAAGACCCACAAGAGGAAGTTGCAAAACACCGCGCCTTTTTGGAGGTAGAATCACTTTTCGAACATGTTTTTTTCTCCCGTTTAATGGTCCAAATCATTTTTTTTAACAAATTTATGCATTTTATCAGCCGTTCCTGGCGTTTTTTGATGGAACCGAAGTGCATTATTAGACTATGGATCAATTTTTGACAGCATGATTGCAATAATCAGGTCGAGTGACCCTCTTGCTCTGACTTGACGCTATAAACAAAACATTTTACTGCACATTGAATTATGGTACCTATAAATTTTTTATTGATAAATGTTAAATGAAGTTATGGACCGGCTTTAATGCTGCATGGAGTAAGGATGGACTGTATTCTTGAGATTTGTAAGGTGTGGGGTGATCTTGTATCGCATACTTAAGATTTGTAAACTTGAGTCACAATCAAACGCACTCCATAAGCAGTACACCACAATGCCATCATAACGATGATGCTTACAATTGATTATAAAAACTTGTCAATTGGTTTTAAAAACTTGTCAGAGAATCAAACCTCTCATGGATCCATGATTATTTGGTTGTAATTTTTTACTTTGTTGGAGAACACGAATGCAGCAAAACGGGTGAGGAAGATTTGAACACGAGGCATGCTCTTATGAGTGTTGCCATTGCTATCATACCACAACCCTAACCTCTTAGGGACTATTAAATTGCTGGATAGCCTCTAAATTGTGTTATCTAGTATCTACCATAAGACAAACACCCACAATACTTGCATAATAAATCTATGAAAGCTTGAAAACAAAATAACACATATTCATTCAAGTAGCATAGCTACCTCTTTTGATTAAGAGCATTGGCTTAATTCTGCCACTATAACAACTCTCATCTACAATATGCCTCATGCATCACCCCCCCTTTTTTAATATAGATAAGATAAGAGACTAAGGTTAGGGTTTTGTAAAGTAGTTACAAAAAGATTAAGACAAAACTATTATTAACATAAGTATTTACTTAAGTGATAATTTTTTTTAATAATAGGTTATGGAATTAGTGCCTACCCACAAATTACAAATACTACAAGTGCATCTTAAAATCATATAATAGTGTATGATAATTAAATACACTAACATCCCCCCTTAAGATATACTTTAATGAAGGGAAGGACGAATGAATCATTGAATTATTCCCCCTTGACAACACCTTCTTTTACTCTCAAAAGTTGCTTGAGCTAAACAAATTGGGCCTCAAGCAAGGGTTTTGTGAAGATGTCTGCAACCTGATCATTTGTTCGGCAAAACTTAAAATCATTGACCTTGACCTATATCAATTGCTTAATATAATGGATGTGGATCTCAATGTGTTTTGTTCGCTGGAGCTCCACTGGGTTGCGAGAAATGTGGATTACACTCTGATTATTGCACCAAAGTAGAGTGGGTTGCGTTGTGGAAATCAAAATTCAGAAAGCAAGCTTTGTCCAAACAGACTCACATCGAACAGTGACAACTCCACTATACTTGACGTTGTAGTAGACAAAGCAATTGTAGTCTACTTTTTGCAAAACCAAGTCATGGGCCCTACCCTAAGATGTTAGATGTATCCTGCAGTTGACGTGTGATCGTCTGGATCTCCTGCCCAATCATTGTCTGTGTAGCCGACAACTGCTATGTTCCCACCAGAAGTGTAACCATAAATTGATGCTTTTCCGCCTGACTTGTACTCAATCCCATAGTTAGTAGTACCGCAAAGATACCTTAGAATGCGTTTTTAGGTTGCCAATGACTTTCATGGGGGTCTTGACAGTAGTGTGATACTAAATTCACAACAAATGACAGATCCAGACGAGTATGAGTTAGGTTCAAAAGACTTCCCACCAATTGTTCGTAGAGTGTACCATCAACCGAAGGAGAAGAACACTCGATGGAAAGCTTGAATTCAGATTGAAAAGGAGTCAATGTGGACTTGCAATCTTTCATGTTAAAGTGGTTGAGTATGTCTTGAGCATACTTTGGATTGATTAACAAATATTCTTTAAGACTGAAATCTAAAGACCAAGGGAAAAAAATAACAAGCCTATTCAAATCATGAATTTACTTGGTGGAATTCCTTGTAATTATTAAGTCGACATAGAGGACCGTAATCAGGAGATTCCCGTTTACTTTCTTGGTGTACATTGTGGGGTTGGAGGGACTCCGTGTAAAGCCAGAGTTGATTAAGAACACATTGATCTTCTCATACCAATCTCAAGAAGCCTTTTTAAAATGGTACAAGGGCGTTTTCAAACACTGGAGTTTTCATTGCTTATGGGCCTGTGAGGTTGGGACAAGTAGATTTCTTCCTGCAAGTCTCCATGCAAGAAGACACTTTTGACATCCATTCGATGGACTTCCAATCTTTGTGTTGTAGCCAAGGAGAGTACTTGCTTAATGGAATTCATCTTGGCAATTGGAGCAAAGGTTTCATGGTAATCAACACCTTTAACTTGTAAAAAACCTTTTGGTACAAGTTGGGCTTTGTATTTGTCAATGGACCCATCTGCTGTATACTTAGTGCAGTACACCCATTTGCACCTCACTAGTTTTCTTTCTTTCGGAAGTGGAATCAAGTCCCAAGTTTTGTTCTTTTTCAGTGAAAGTTCTTCTGCCATAATTGCCTACCATTCAGGATGCTTAGAAAATTGATGATAAGTCTCTGGATCCTATATCACTACCAACAAATGTGCAACACCATACGGATGTTGTACTTGGATCCTTGGCTAATGAACTGACTTCATGGCAAGCTTTACGAACCCATTTTGGTAGAGGTTGTGTTCGCTGTGTAGGTGCATTTTTGGAGGTGTTGGTTGTCCCCCTTGTGAGTCATCGTCTGAACTATAGTAACTCTCAGATGAGTCATCTAAACTGTCTTGTTCTTCATAAAAGACCTCAAAAGTTGTGTCCAACTTGACAAAAGGTAATGGAGGAGGAGTAGGAGATGTCTGCGTGAACGCCTAGGATTGTTCATCAAATAACACATCCCACTGGTAAATCAGTTTAGTGGTGCCTGGAACAAGAAGACAATACGCCTTCACATCTTCATAGTAGTCGACAAAGATACAAGGACGACCCTTCCTTTCTATTGCTTTGCGATTTTCATTTGGAATGTGCGCCAATGCATTACATCCAAAAACTTGAAAATCAGAAACATTTAACTTGACACAAAACCATTTTTATTTAGGAAACATATTTTGCATTGCAAAGTGGGAAGTGGAGTTTGGATGTAGGTTGCACACTGAATTGCCTCAACCCAATATTATGGAGGCAAGTTGTTGGAATGTACCATACAATTGGCCATTTCCTTTAGTGTGTGGCTTTTGTGTTCAACTACACCATTTTGTTGAGGGGTGTAGTGTACAATATGCTTTTTGTGTTCAACTACACCATTTTGTTGAGGGGTGTACTGTACAATATGCTTAATTCGAATGCTTGCATGTTCACAGAATCTTATCCTCTGATTGTTGACAAATTCTCTTCCATTATCTGTTTAGAGATATTGATTTTTTCTCTTTGATAGGTTTTCAACAAGGGCCTTGAAAATTTCAAGTACTCAAAGACCGATTTTTGTTTTTCTAAAAGTAGACCCAAGTTCTACAAGAGAAATCATCAATGAATGTAAACACGTATTTATGTTTCCGAAAAGAATCATTGAGAAAGGACATAAGATAACTGTGAACCAACTTTAATCTCACTCCTCAAGGATTTGCCTTTGAGAAATAGATCCGTGTTGTTTTTCAAGTGCACAACCTGGACAAACGACATATTTGAAAGAGACTTGTGTCAAACCAATAACCATGTGGTGCTTACTAAGGTCTTGCAATGAATAATACTTGAGATAACTAAAACACTCATGCCAAAGTTAATGAAATAATTAGCATGTGCAATCATGACTTGTGAAGTTTGAGGGAACACAAAGTTGTCAAATTTGTACAATCGTGCTGGATGGTCAACCTTGTCAGTGGCTACAATAGCAGACTGGTCTTGGATATTTTCGGTGATAACATCGGTAGGTGTAAACTCAACGGTTTTGTTTTCAATTGAATGTGTGATCTGATACATGGAGATGAGGTTTGCAGAATAGTCTGGAATGTGGAGAACTTTGTTGAATGTGCCATTTTTCATCTCAACTATCCCTTTGCCCTCAACACTTAGAGGACTAGAGTTGCCCACAAAAATTTCAGTTGTGTGGCATTAGTCAAGATTTTCAAACAGTGATCCATCATGTGCCATATGGTGAGAGGCTCCTAAATCCAGAATCCATTTAGATGTAGGTGATCTTGTTGTTGTAAAAAGTACTGTTCTTGTCTTGGGAGGGGGAAGTTGCATTTTTTTCATCTCTGCTTTTAAGTATGCCATTTTTTTGAAACATTGATTTTCAACATGGCATGGTTTCTTACACCAATTACAACCCTCTTGGTCGATGTTGGCATTTACTTTCCCTTTGCCTTTGTTTTGACTTGGGGGAAGATGTTGTTGAGTTGATGGATTATCTATAGGCGTGGGCTTTGATTTCACTTTTTTCGTGACAAGGCCCTTGCTTTTGTCAGAGTTGGGTTGTGACGTTGCATTAGTATTATTGACCACTAATGCTTATTGCTTAGTACCTATTGACCAAATTTCACCTCAGTACACTTTGTTCAACCATTTTCATGGAGAGCCGAACAACAGTTGCAAGAACAAGTCATTTCAGAGGTCCAAAATTCCAAGTCAAGGAGGCTAAAGTGTTTTGGCTCCATTGTAGTGTATGTTGGGTTCTCCACAGGTCAAGTCTTGGTCTTGAAGAGTAAACCTGGTCTCTCGTAAACCTGAGTTACTCTTCAAGACCAAGTCGGGTTCTTTGAACGACTCGACTTATAAAAGTTTCATGAGTAGAAGTAATCTGAGTTTAAGAACTTGAATTACTTCTTCCAATGCTTTGCAGGGTTTCAACGATGCATGATTTCGGGTTTTCCAAGGGGCAAGTCTTATGACTTTTATAAGCAAAAGCAATTAGAAAACCCGAAATGGTCTTGATTCTTGCCTCTCGGAAGTGGCCCTTCGGAACTTTTCCGAAGGGCCTTTCTTGCCTTGTTCCCCCCCCCAAAGTGTCCATTCGGAATTTTTCGAATGTAACTTTGTTTTCCCAAGTGTCTCTTCGGACTATTTTAAAGGGCACTTTTCTTTCCGAGTGACCCTTCGAAAAAGTTCCGAAGGGCACTTTTTAGCCCGAGTGTCCCTTTGGACTTTTCCGAAGGGCATTTTTCTTCCAAGTGACCCTTCGGAAAAGTTCTGAAGGGCACTTTTTAGCCAAAGTGTCCCTTCGGAATTTTCCTAAGGGCACTTTGTCTTTGGAAATGTCCTTCAGAATTTTCCGAAGAGACCCTGTGCCTTCCCCAAGTGTTCTTCGGGAAAAGTTCCCGAAGGAACTAGCCATTGCCTTTTCGGCAAAATCCCTGAAAGAATTCCTTCGGACAAATTATCCGAAGGAATTACTTTGAAAAAATTGCCCAAAACAATAAGCCCGAACTGATGGATCCCCATGACGTGTCGCAGGACGCCAAGTTTAATACAACCAACTAGCCGTTGGGGTGCAGACACGACGTGTTGCAGGACGTCAAATTCAGGGTGACCAACTAGCCGTTGAGATTCAAAGATGATGTGCTGCAGGACGTCAAATTCATGCCTAAAGTCTTCAAGCAAGGAGTAAAACTATTCAGAGAGCCTGACAAGGTCTTAAGCAAAGATAGTGCAAATCGGGTTTCCCAAAGAGCTTTGCTTATGACTTTTATAAGTAAAAGCAATTGAAAAGCCCAAAAAGGAAGAGACAATGCTTTGCGGGTTTTCAAAAGAGCTTTGCTTATGACTTTTACAAGTAGAAGCAATCAAAGAACCTGAAGAAGCAAGGAGAAGTAAAGTCATTTGGAAAACCCGAATGGGTCTAGAGTGTAAAATGCATGAGCTTTCAGGAAGAATCTAAGGTTCACAGCAGCAAACCGAGCCATTTCTTATGGAGGGTCATCTTGCCATTGATTTTGCAGTGATCCTAGTCATTTCAAGAGGGCGAATCAAAGAGAAGGACAAACTCCAATTGAATGAGAGAACAGCTGGAATCAATTTAACTAGGATGGCGACTGCAAACCATTTTGGAGGCTTCTATTTTGGCGCCCAAGAGCTCTCTCTTCTCTCCCTCGTTTGTTATAAATAGGACCCTTGGGCTCTTGTTTTATCATCCACAGATAGTATGACGAAGCCCTACTAGAATGTTTTGCCATTTTCTTGCCTTTGAGCAAAGAAGCATAAGTTTGTTTTCTTTCTAAGTTTTAGACATTTCCTTGGGCATGCAAGAGACACAGAGTGACAACAAATGACGTTTTATCCTTCTGTTCTCTGTCCTTCATGTTTTTAAGCAAAGAGTTGATCCAACAGGGCATGCAATGTGTATTCTAGTTGTATGAGATTTTGCACATGTGTAACCTTTTTTCTGGACTATACATGTTGTCTTTTCCAGTTATTTACCTTGTGTGATCTCATTCATTTTGTCTACATTGAAATACTTATGTTGGAATCTTCTAGAGCTTTAGTTATAGACTATATTTTGTTGTGTTGTGCATAAGTATAGGGCATACATGTGGATACTAATTCTTGGTGTATCACCATCTTAGACTAGGCTTTTCATTTATGCAAACTTCTGACTCTTTTCACTCATATAAACTGGTTCAGCAGTTTTATTGCACAAAAAGCTAATACAGGGAGCTAGCCCTTTCAACCTAGAGGTTCATTTCCACTTATAGGCACACCCACAGGTTTGGAAATGTCCCAACGTTGCCCAAATCTGGAAGAGGCCTGAACAGCCTCTTCTAGGGTGCAAGATTTGGAGACAACAGTTTTGGCATGCCCGATGGGACCCAAATTATTGCTAAGTCAAGGTGAGTGCTGGTTTTGACAGGCCTAAGTAGTAGAAATACCCCTAACACAGCATTTGACGACTCCAAAAGGGTGTGAATCCCTGGTTTGAGACCAAGTTTTATACATTATCCTACATGGTCCTCACAAGGTCCTTAAGATTTTCTGACCAAGCCCCTTCAGCTGAAGCGTTTTCTGAAGAACGCCCTGAACCACTCCTAGCCCTATTAAATCCTTGGCAAGGAGGTTTTGGGGAAGAAGCAGAAGAGGTTGAAGAAGTTCAAGGAGAGAAGGAAGTTGAAGAAGAAGAAGAAATACAGGATCATAGAGGAAGAAGAGAAATGGGGGAAAGGGGAGAGATAGATAGACGTCAACCCTTCCTTGCTTTTAATACCCAAAACCCAATAGAGCTTCTTGCATATGACCCTATCCCTCCAAATACTATCAAGAATCTTCCTAGATTCAATGGGGAGGGTCCTATTACCCCATCTGAACATATTAGAGACATCTCTAATTTCTGTAATTTCCATAATGTTACTAGGGCCAACATAGCCATTAGGCTGCTTGCTATGTCTTTAAAAGGCAAAGCACTTCACTGGTATAGAACGTTGGAAGGGGGCTACATTACAAGTTGGGATGGTTTTGGAGACCTATTGGTGACAAGATTCGAAAATAAGAGTGTGATCATGATTCCCTAATACATCAGCTGAATGTAACAAGAGGAGGTTCAAATGAATCCATAGGAGATTTTAATGAGAGATTTCAAAGAACATGGTATAGGCTGCCACCAATCATGAGACCTCCTCCTAGCTTTGTGTTCCCAACATACCTCAAAGGGATTGGTACTGATGTTGTTGTTATGTTGCAGTCAATGGGAGGATTCTCTCTTTTAGGGGCATATGAGCTAGTAATTGAGGCTGAGAATACCCTGGTTCAGGATGGAAGACTCCCTCCAAGAGTGTTCATGCCTTTGCTGTCCCACAATTCGGTTGAAGCTCCAAGCATGTCTCAGGTTCCCAATGCCAATGTGAAGCCAAGAGCCTTTCCCAAGAAGGTGGATAACATTGTGGACAAGGATGAAGAAATCAGATCTTTGAGAGCTCAGCTCAAGCAAACTCAATATCAGGGATTTGCTCCTCCTAATGCACAATACTATCCTCAACAAGGATATATGGCTCCATCCCAATACAATTATCAAGGGAGAGGGCAAAATCAACAAGGTTACAACAGGGAACCCAATGCATAGAATCCAAATTCTACTCCTGTAAAAGTTGTTCTGGTTCATGCAAACCTAGTACAAGGTGAAGATCATGTGGACCAATGGGGGCAGCCTCAAGGTCAGTTTGCACATGATGGAGGAATCAGCTATGCTTTGACTGCACAAAAAAAAGCTACTCCTTACATGACAGTAGAAGAAGCATGTCCCAGCCAAAGGGATAATCATGGAGAAGGCAACAACCCAAGTGTGGGGATGATGAACTTTCAAAAAAAAGATGATTTTGTGTTGACTCAAGGCATGTCAATTGCAGTTAATAGAAGGTTGAAGAAGAGAGCCTTGGGAGAAGGTCAGGAGCCACGAATAGTTCCAAGTGATGCCCCTCCAAGGCCACAAAACGTCAATCAAAGTGATGCACCTTCTACAAGCCATGTTCTTCAACAAAATCAGAATGTAAATGCAACTGCCAAGATTGCAACACAGCAGGCAACAACTCGTTTATTATCGTCAAAAATGCAGGAGAAAGTGAATAATCCATCTCTAAATATTGTGGACTCATTAAAAAGCACTAAGACAATCATATCCTTTTGGGAGGTTCTACATATACCTGGTCAAAAGGAGCTTTTGCAGGAGCAGTTAACAAGCATGCAAGTGGCTCCTCAATCTTCAAGGCATCATAGTGTGGCTCTCACAAATTCACCAAATCATCTTTTGGAGCCTTCCACTAAAGCTGAAAAGCCTCCACCCTTCTACCTCACTCTCATTGTAGGAGATAAGTTGGTCCACAATTGTATTGTGGATAGTGGAGCAGGCACTACTGTTATGCCTAAAGTAGTGGCTGATAAGCTGGGTTTGAACTATGAGCCACATAGTAAAGGCGTGTTGCAGTTGGATGGAACTCCAACCAAGACGGTAGGATTGGGCAAAGGTCTGAAAGTGTTTTTACATGGCTGCCCAAGCTTCCCTATCATGCAATATATTGTGGTGGTGGACCTTTCAACACACTTTTCTATATGCTTGTCTAGGGACTTTATGGCCAAGATAAGAGGACGATTTTTTGCTGATTGGTCCTTTCTAGCTTTCAAGACAAGGTATGGAACCAAGGTAACCATAAGGACTCAACCCTTAACAAGGTTCCACATTGAGCCATACTTGGAGACAATGACAAATCAAAATTGTCTAATCACCAAGAAGGTAGAGGCAGTTTTGAATAGTGAAACATCTTCTCCTCTTGAAGGTATTTTTGACCTCTATCTTGACAAGTACAGCACCGAAACATATGGCCTTGTTCCTTACACTTTCATTGAGGAAACTGATTTGGGAGTTTACTGCATGCATGAGAAAAACGTCCTAATTCTTTCACTCACCAATGAAGATCATGAGCTTGATGGCGTATGGGAAATGTTCTTTGATGGTTCAAGGAGCAAAGTAGGTGTAGGAGCTGGTGTTATGTTGGTTTTCCCATCAAAGAATCGTTACTACTCTTCTTATAGGTTTCACTTCAGCTGCACTTGCAACTTGGCAGAATATGAAGGCTTAGTTCATGGTCTCCAATGGGCAAAGAAGAGAGGAATTAAACTTTTGAAAGTCTATGGAGATAGTGAGTTGGTCATTCATCAAGCGAGAAGTCAAGCTACAGCCAAGAACCCCTTGCTCAAGTCCTACAAGCATAGGGTATGGGATCTACTTGAGGATTTTGATGCCTTCAATATCCAGCCCATACCAAGAGACTTGAACAAGCACATTGATAAATTGGTTACAATTGGAGCACGTTTTGACTCAGCTGTTGATGTTGAACAAGAGAAGGATCAATCTCATATCAAGATCATGAATAATGAAGTGTCATGGCAAGTGTTTGAAAGTGATGAACACATTGCACACTTCTTGCAAAATGAGGCAGGGTTCTTTTCAAGAAATCATAAGAAGTTGCATGATCATTATGAAGAGTAGATTATACAGCTGAAGACAAGTAAAATACCCAAGGGGCTCATTACCTTGGAGAGTGTCTTCAATGAGGATGATCAAAAGAAAAACCAAACAATAAGGATGTCAACAAAAGAAGAGAACTATGAGAGAATTCTGATTTTCAAGGACAAACTTTAGAAGATTGGCAAGGCTTGTTCTCACCTGGAAAAGCAAGCTTTTATTGCATTATGCAAGGAGTTGCATGACATTTTTGCCTGGGAATACAAGGACATGAAGGGCTTCGACCCAAGTTTAACTCATCACACCATTGAGTTGGAGCATGGAGTTAAACCGGTAAGACAAAAGCAAAGGCCTATCAACCCCAAGGTAGAAGAACTCATGAAGAAAGCGCTGACCAAATTGATTGAGTCTAGGATTATCTTTCCTATCAAGCACTCAACTTGGGTAGCCAACCTTGTGTTGGTTTGAAAGAAGAATGGAGAAATCAGACTTTGTGTGGATTTTCGTGATCTAAACAAAGTGTCTCTCAAGGATCATTACCCACTCCCTTCCATGGAACAAATTCTTCAAGTTGTTTCAGGTTCTCAACATTTCTCACTTCTTGATGGTTATTCAGGTTATAATCAAATATTGGTAAATGAAGGGGATCAATTCAAGACAACGTTCACCACCAAGTGGGGGACCTTTACCTACAAGAAGATGCCATTTGGTTTATCCAATGTTGGAGCTACATTTCAAAGGGCAATGGACATGGCTTTCAAAGGTTTGATCGATAAGTTTTTGCTTGTTTACCTTGATGATATAACTGTTTTTTCAAAAGATGCTGCTGATCATATGGGACATCTAAGGCAAGTGTTTGAGAAGTGTAGAGAGTACGACATATCCCTCAATCCAAAGAAGTGCATCTTCGCTGTTTATGAAGGTAAGCTTTTGGGTCATGTTGTTTCAAAAGAAAGCTTATCTATTGACTCCGAAAGGATTGAAGCTATTCTAGGCTTGTCTTTGCCTCAACACAAGAAAGGGCTGCAAAGTTTCTTGGGAAAAATAAACTTTGTAAGGAGATTTATTCCAAACTTTGCAACTGTGGTAAACCCTATCACAACCATGCTAAAAAAGAATCAAGTTTTTACTTGGACAAAAGAAGGTAAATGCAGCTTTGAGGCAATCAAGCAAGCAATTGCAGCCGCTCCCACTCTCTTAAATCCGAATTTTGCTAAAGATTTCATTCTTAATATTTTTGCTAACCTTGACACTATCTCAGCTATGCTTATGCAAAAGCATGAGGAAGATGTTGAACAACCAATTGCTTTTGCCAGCCAAGGCTTAGAAGAATACGAAGTGAGATATTCTTTTATTGAGAAGCAAGCTTTAACCGTCATTAGAGGTTTGAAAAGTTCAGGGATATGGTTTCCAACAATAGGATCCATGTCATGGTCTCCCATCCTAGCACCAAGGAATTTCTCCTAAGCAGGGATTTCAATGAGAAGCGTTGGATGGATCATGAAGGTGATGGAATATGACAGTGACATCAAGGTAACCAGCCTAGTAAGAGGAAGAGGTTTATGTGAGCACTTAGCATTTGACTTTCAAGAGCCAAAAGAGCAAGCCTTGGTGAATTAAGTTCAAGACCAACCAGCTGATCAAATGCAGATTCAAAGTTGGACACAAGACATCATTGGTTTTCTTCAAAATGGTGAGTGTCCTAATGGCTTGAACAAATCTCAAAGAAGGTATTTTAGGCTGCAAGCTATTCCTTATTGTCTTGTAGATGGCATTCTCTTTAAGAAGGATGTGAGCAATGTGTTGCTAAGATGCATTAACAATGAACAATTTGATATGCTGCTAGAAAGGTTCCCTAATGGTGCAGATGGTGGTCACTTCTCTCCTAGAACAACAGTTGCAAAAATAATGAGAGCTGGTTACTATTGGCCTAGTCTTTTTAAAGACTGTTATCATTGGGCTAAGGTTTGTCCTCAATGTGCTTTCCTTGTTGGCAAACAAAAGCTTGCTGCCCTTCCATTGAATCCTATCCAAGTGGACTAGCCTTTCATGCAATGGAGCCTTGACTTCATTGACATGATCAACCCTCCATCAAGTGCTGGACGCAAATGGATATTGACTGCTACAGACTACTTTACAAGATAGGTAGAGGTTGTTGCTTTGAAGAAAGCAAATGAAAATGCCATCTTGGAGTTCTATGACAACATTATAACAAGGTTTGGAGCTCCTCATGTCATCATCTCAGATAATGCACTTGCTTTCATAAGTGTTAAAACTTTTGATTGGACAACAAAGAGTGGAGTTCATTTGAGTACCTCATCCAACTACTACCCTCAAGGTAATGGATTCGCTGAGTCTGCCAACAAGAACCTCATCAAGATCATCAAGAGGACGTTGGAAACCAATCACAGAGCATGGCATAACAAGCTGAAGACAGCCTTATGGACAGACATAATCACTCCCAAGAAGTCAATTGGTAATTCTCCCTTTGTACTTGTCTATGGGAGAGAAGCTAGGCTGTCCATATCACAAGAGCTCCTTGCTTTGGAACTTGCAAAACAGCTAGAATTACTTGAAAACACTCTCATGGAGGTCAGATTGACAAAATTAATGCAGCTGCAGGAGGCAAGAGATGATGCACACAAAGCTTTGGAACACCATCAAGTCCTCATGAAGAAATCCTTTGACAAAAGGGCAAGGGCAAGAGTGTTCAAAGAAGGTGACTTGGTTTTGAAATGGAATGAAGATAGAGCAAAACCAGGCAAACATATAAAGTTTGATACCTTGTGGAGTGGTCCTTACATTATCAACAAGTGCAAGCAAAGAAAATCCTTTCAGCTATCCAAAATGGATGGAGAAGAGCTGCCTATTCTAGTGAATGGAATCCATTTGAAGCCTTGCTTTTGACCCTTGCTGGCCATGCCTTGTATATACTTTGTTTTGATGTGTTTTCTTTGTTGTGTTTGTTTTCCCTAAATGCTTTGTAGCACAAGTGTGTTTTCCTTCCCTTTGTTGGTCTGCGTCTTTGTGTTGTGTGTATATCAACCCAGCTAGTGTGTTTTTGAACCAAAGCTTGTTCAGTTCTCTTTGAAGTGCCTATATGCGTGACTCCATGCCCAATGGAAGGATTTAGGCGACTAGTCTTTGACATAGCAGGCATGCCTCCCCTCAGAATCACCAAGAATGTTGACCAAATTTCACCTCAGTACAATTTGTTCAACCATTTTCATGGAGAGCCGAACAACAGTTGCAAGAACAAGTCATTTCCGAGGTCCAAAATTGCAAGTCAAGGAGGCTAAATTGTTTTGGCTCTATTGTAGTGTATGTCGGGTTCTCCATAGGTCAAGTCTTGGCCTCTCGTAAATTTGAGTTACTCCTCAAGACCAAGTCGGGTTCGCTGAACGACTCGACTTATAAAAGTTTCATGAGTAGAAGTAATTCGAGTTTACGAACCTGAATTACTTCTTCCAATGCTTTGCGGGTTTTCAACGATGCATGACTTTGGGTTTTCCAAGGAGCAAGTCTTATGACTTTTATAAGCAAAAGCAATTAGAAAACCTGAAATGGTCTTGATTCTTGCCTCTCGGAAGTGGCCCTTTGGAACTTTTTCGAAGGGCCTTTCTTGCCTTGTTCCCCCCCAAAGTGTCCCTTCAGAAAAGTTTCGAAGGATACTTTTTAGCCCGAGTGTCCCTTTGGACTTTTTTTAAGGGCATTTTTCTTCGAAGTGACCCTTTAGAAAAGTTTCGAAGGGCACTTTTAGCCCAAGTGTCCCTTCAGAGTTTTTTGAAGGGCACTTTTCTTCCCAAGTGTCTCTTCAGACTTTTTCGAAGGGCACTTTTCTTCCCAAGTGTCCCTTCGAACTTTTTCGAAGGGCACTTTGTCTTTAGAAATGCTCTTTGGAATTTTTTGAAGGGACCTTGTGCCTTCTCCAAGTATCCTTCGGGAAACATTTCCAAAGGAACTAGCCGTTGCCTTTTTGGCAAAATCCCCGAAAGAATTCCTTCGGACAAATTGTCCGAAGGAATTACTTCGGGAAAATTGCCCGAAACAATAAACCCAAACTGATGGATCCCCATGACATGCCGTAGGACTTCAAGTTTAATATAGCCAACTAGCCGTTGGGGTGCAGACACGACGTGCCGTAGGACATCAAATTTAGTGTGGCCAACTAACCGTTGAGATTCAAAGATGATGTCCTGTAGGACGTCAAATTCATGATTAAAGTCTTCAAGCAAGGAGTAAAGCCATTCAGAGACCCTGACAGGGTCTTAAGCAAAGAGCTTTGCTTATGACTTTTACAAGTAAAAGCAATTGAAAAGCCCGAAAAGAAAGAGACAATGCTTTGTGGGTTTTCAAAAGAGCTTTGCTTATGACTTTTACAAGTAGAAGCAATCAAAGAACCTGAAAAAGCAAGTAGAAGTAAAGTCACGTAGAAAACCTGAATGGGTCTGCAGTGCAAAATGCGAGAGCTTTATGGAAGAATCTAAGGTTCGCAGCAACGATCCGAGCCATTTCTTATGGAGGGTCATCTCACCATTGATTTTACAATGATCTTAGTCATTTCAAGAGGGCGAATCAAAGAGAAGGACAAACTCCAACTGAATGAGAGAACAATTGGAATCAGTTTCACTAGGATGGCGACTGCAAACTGTTTTGGAGGCTTCTATTTTGGCACCCAAGAGCTCTCTTTTCTCACCCTCTTTTGCTATAAATAGGACCCTTGGGCTCTTGTTTTATCATCCACAGATAGTACGGCGAAGCTCTGCTGGAATGTTTTGCCATTTTCTTGCCTTTGAGCAAAGAAGCATAACTCTGTTTTCTTTCTAAGTTCTAGACATTTCCCTGGGCATGCAAGAGACACAAAGTGACAACAAGTGATGTTTTATCCTTCTGTTCTTTGTCCTTCATGTTTTTAAGCAAAGAGTTGATCCAATAGGTCATGCAGAGTGCATTCTAGTTGTATGAGATTTTGCACGTGTAACTTTTTTTTGGACTATACAGGTTGTCTTTTCCAGTTATTTACCTTGTGTGATCTCATTCATTTTGTTTCTACATTGAAATACTTATGTTGGAAGCTTCTAGAGCTTGAGTTATAAACTATATTCTGCTGTATTGTGCATAAGTGTAGGGCATACATGTGGATACTAATTCTTGGTGTATCACCATCTTAGACTAGGCTTTTCATTTATGCAAACTTCTGACTCTTTTCACTCATACAAACTGGTTCAACAGTTTTATTGCACAAAAAGTTAATCAGGGAACTAGCCCTTTCAACCTAGAGGTTCATTTTTCACTTATAAGCATACCCACAGGTCTGGAAATGTCCCAACGTTGCCCAAATTTGGAGGAGGCCTGAACAACCCTCTTCTAGGGTGCAAGATTTGGAGACAATAGTACCTTCATGTCAGATTTCTCCAATAAAAATCATTTTTCCTTGTTCTATCTGAAGTTCACAAAACTTGTCAAAAGTCGGTGCCACATAAACAAATTCCATAGATTCTTGAGGTGTCTAGTAGTTCGAAACAAAAACCGAGTAAGGACAACCCAATTTAGACAAAATAGTTATAATGAGTTTTTCATCAGCATTGGTTTCATCAGTCTCAATGAGTAGAAGCCTCAAGCGCTTGACTTGAGTGATAAAGTCCTCAATGTGAGGATAGTTGTTTGGACTATGAGCAGTGAGCTCATTTACCAGTTGGATGCCCTCAACTTACTGTGCTTTCCAAAAGATCCTCTAATGTAGTCCAAACTTTATAAGGTTCCATGACACCCTGAAAATAAAACTTCAAATTAGGGGATATTGATTGACCAAGGATGCCTCTAGCTTCATCAGAACGGTTTTGCCATCTTTGATGTTTGACAATATCTAAAGTTGCAGCTTCTTCATTCATTCCGATGCGATATAGACCCTTTTTAAGGAGCACATTAGTAATGTATCATTTCCAATTGAAGTAGTTGCAACTTGAGAGGGTTATCTTTTTCTCTGCCATGCTAGTAAAGAAACTTGAGTGGAAATAACCCAAATTTTTTTAATGTAAAAAATTTACAAAAAAATGTTTATGAAAATACACGTTATAATAATTGTGTCAATGAGAAAATCAAAATGGTGCAATCAACTTATGGGTGAAATTGTTTTTCCAAAAAAATGTTTTCGAGATTGTAGGTAAAAAAAAATGTATGTGGATTGTTTTTCGAAAAATTGAAATACCAGTTAAAATGATAGCCTCAATGAGAAAATCACAATAGTTTAATCACCTTATGACTGACATTTTTTTTTGATTCTCATGGAATTGGTTTGTGGCCTTCTCACACGAATCAATTTTCTTATGTGAGGTCCTTTTTGTCGAAAAAATACTCTTTGCTTAGGAGATTTTTAAGAAATAAAATTGCTTCAACCCTTAATATCCCACTATGTTCACCAATTTTTGATCAACTAGGATCCCACTATGCTACCTCTTTTGATTAAGAGCAATTGCTTAATTTTTCCACTATAACAGTAACTTTCATCCACAATATGCCTCCCCCACTAGCCCTCTATGTTCTTATATAAATGAGAGATGAGGCTAGGGTTAGGGTTAGCGTTTTGTAGAGTAGTAACAAAAAGAATATGACAAAACTATTATAGCAGAAGTCAATTAAGTATTTACTTAATTGATAATCTTTTCTAATGATAGTTTGTAGGTAAGTATGCATCAATTAGTGCCTCGTGCCTACTTATGAATCACAAATAATACAAGTGCATCTTAAAAGCATACAATAGTGAATGAGTAATTAAATTTACTAATAGACTGCACAAATAAACGTTCTTCCTTTGAATTAGATGCTAGGTTATGTGATTTTTATGATTATTTCAATATACTTTTTTCTGTTGTTGATGAATATGCAAGCATCAAAATTAGTGAGGGAGATTTGAACACGGGTCATGCTCTTACGAGTGCTTCTCATTACCATTGCACCAGGTCCCCTTGGACAGTTAAGGTATATTGATTTTAAATTAGAAATTTGTTTCCCATCACAACCTGGACACTTACATTTGTTTTTAGGAACATCCCTGGGAAACAAGCCTCTTAGGTACTGCATGGATAACCATACTTCCTTTTGTCTTAGATGCCAGGGTCTGAAAATTTTATGATTATTTAGTTTTAATTTTCCCCTTGTTGTAGATCATGTAAGCATCAAAAGAGATGATGCTTACATTTCCTGCAATAAGGATAAACATAACCGAGTGGAGGGTATTGGAGTTTGAATTTGAAGACTTTGGGCAAAGCCAATTCAGGCTCCTGGTTCTATTCTTATTTGATTATTAAGACTTGTGATGACAGCTCAAAACTTAAAAGGCTCTTTGTTGTACTTCTTAATTATTGTGGCTGAAAATCTACTTTGGAAAAAACTGGTATATCTTAGCCGTGTGGACTTACTAGTTGATTGCGATGGATTGAAGTTCCCTTGTTTGAGGTTCCTCAGACCCAACTAGCACAAAATTGTAATTGTTTAATCTTTCTTTTGAAAAAAAAAAAATATAGTTCTAAATCAAGATATAATAGTCCATGTATAATTATAGGTAAACATATACTGTAGTGTCTTTTAGACTGTGGTCTAGCAATAAGGTGGGGCACTTGTTGCTACAAGGACGCAGGTTCAAAATATGGCAGGCAAGTCCTTGTGTTATTGCTGCTAGAATAAAATGGCGGAGGAATTGGCTTTTAGTGAATCAGCAGTCAAATGAAGGCAGACCTGCTTCCCAGCAATTAACGAGATGTTTACCTATATCAAAATAAAGAAGATATATCTTGGATTTTTAATTTATGTGGGATTTGAACCATATATATTTTAAGTCATCTCATGATGACCTCGAAGAGAAGTCATTACCTAAATAACTTTTGTCCTCATGTGTGTTGGTATTGATCACAAGGCAAGGGGACCTACTTAGCACACAAGCATCTTAATAACATTTTTATTCATTTGTTAGTAGGGGGAAGAAACGGTGAATATAATCCACCGCTTTGGGCTTTTCACCCTCTAGCCTCTTTCCCCATTGACAAAACTTTTAGAGCATGTAATGTCTTATATGTCACCCTTGTCTCAAAATTCTTACCAATATGGGATAAACTCAATTACATTACAATCCAATCATGTAAATTTGTGTTAAGTAATTGAAGATTTCCATTGGCATTTTTAGTTAGATTTATAATTTTTGTGGGATTTGACCCATTTGTGTTTGAACTTCTAAGTCATCTCAAGATGACCTCGATGAGTAGTCATTACCCTAATGACATTTTCCTCATGTATGTTGGTAATAATCACAAGGCAAGGGGACCTCCTTAGCACACAAACACTTTTTAGGATTTGTTATTAGGGGGAAGGATTTGGTGAATATAATCTACTACTTTGGGCTTTTCACCCTCTAGCCTCTTTTTCCATTGGCAAAGCTTTTGGAGCATTTAATCCCTTAATATAATACTTTATACCGCTTGTTACATTTTCTTTCCAGTGAGTGAGAGTCACATAATACTTCATACCACGTGTACATTTTCTTGCCAACTAATCAATACTGAAACTATAATCACTACCCGGGCTATTGTCATTCCAGTTGAAAGGGAATCGAACTTGTGTAGTCACCAGAAATGGTAGTTGGCACAGAGAAATTGCACTCACCTGAGCATGAAAACTGCTAATTGCTATTCAAAAAATCGATGACTCACCTTCACTTCACAAGTT
The DNA here is from genome assembly GCA_037957365.1 of Torreya grandis. Classification (NCBI taxonomy): domain Eukaryota; kingdom Viridiplantae; phylum Streptophyta; class Pinopsida; order Cupressales; family Taxaceae; genus Torreya; species Torreya grandis. The sequence goes on from JARHVA010001321.1 coordinate 461,118, forward strand.
CAACACAGGAATGGTGTTGTCACTTGGTCAAAATGCTTTCTGCACAATCAACACGTTTATTTATTTTGGAGGGATGTTTGAGGGGTATTTGCTGGGCTTTTCCACAACTTTTAAGTCTATTTTTATTGTTAGAGCCATAGAGGAGTGGGGATTGTTTTGGCTATGTTGCCGATACAGATATGGGTATGAGTATCGGATACGGGGATACGGCAATTTTTTTTTGGGGTTTGGATACGGCTGTACAAAAACATATATAAAAAATAAAAAAATATAGCCATATAAGCAAAATTAACCACATAATATGCATAGAGGAAACAAAATAACTTCAAATAAGTTAAATAACCACAATATATATACTCATAATTCAATGCCAAATATCATAATATTCAATAGTCGAACTTATATTAGTTTTATAACAGGTACATGGTGCGAATGTTATAATGTATGGACAAAATAAAGACAAATCAACATTCTCATTGTTGACTATATTCATTTTCATCTTCGGCTGCAATGTCTTCATCATCATGTGGTTCATTAGAACCACAAGGAGCAACAATGCCACTCCCACTAGCTCCACTATGCAAGTCGTGTGAAGCACTATCTAGCTCCGTGTCAAGTAAAGAAAGGTAGGCATGTTGGAAATAGTCATTGATGTCTGTGATATTGTCATTGATGTCAAAGGAAGCAGGTGCTATTCTGCATTAATGCCAAAGGATGAGTTGAATAGACTTGCAGTGTTAATCGGATTTCTCCAATGCCTTTACTTTACAATCTTGTCAAGTCAAGTTGGATGAAACTTCCGAACGGGTCAAGCCAAGCAATGCAAATCGGAGTTTCGGCATGACTTAACTTCCATTTATTTCTCAAGTCAAGCAATGGAAAAAGTCAGAATTGGTCTAGCGAAGAAGTGATCGGGGATTCGCAAGTGCTTTACTTCTCTTGTGATTATAAGTTAAGCAAAGTGAAAAGTCCGAAATGGTCTAGAGAAGTAGTAATCGGGGTTTCGGGAGCATCTTACTTCTCTTATGATTATAAGCCAAGCAATGTGGGAAACTCGAAAGGGTCTAGTGAAGAGGTGATCGGAGATTTGCAAGCACGTTACTTCTTTATGTTGATAAGCTAAGTAATGTCAAAAACCCGAAAAGATCTAGAAGAGGCAATCGGGATTTCTGATTGGCTTTACTTCTCTTACGTACATAAGTCAAGAAGGATGGAAAACCCGAAATAGTCTTGAAGAATTCCTTCGGAGGAATTCTTTCGAAAAAAGTGGCAAGGACAATTTTTTCGAAAAAATTGTGAAGTCCTTTTTGGAAAACTGTCCCTTAACAAAAATCCAAAGGGTACATTCAAAAAGTCGAAGGACACTTTGAAGAAAGCCGAAGGGATGTGAACCCTTTGAAGAAGGCCGAAGGACACTTTGAAGAAAGCCGAAGGGTAAGTTGAAAAGTCCGAAGGATATATGAACCCTTCCAAAGACGCCGAAGGGCACCTTTCAGAAAGCCCGAAGGGCAAGAGGACGTGCGGAAGAAAAGCTGAAGGGTAGTTTTGAAAGAGCCCGAAGGGCAAGTGCACCATTGTAAAAAACCCCAAGGGTAACTTTGGAGAAAGGTCCCGAGAGAAAAGACTCAGACAAAAAGTCCGAAGAAATGTCTCGGACAAAAAGTACGAAACAAATTTGGAAAAAGAGCCCGAAGACCAAAAAAAAACAGACAAAAAGTCTGAAGGAGAGAGATAAGCTCGGGAAAATAGCCCGAGAAAGAGAAGAGCCTGAGAAAGAATATGAAGAAGATGAGCTTGATAGAAAGAACCTGAATAGGAAAACCCAGAAGGAGAGAAAGCCCAAATAGAAAGGAGCAAAAGCGAACCAAGAGAATATCGAGTCATGAGATAAAAATTGACGGTTCCAGAATAGGGAAAACAACGGACAACTCAAAATAGATGGTGATTGGTGCCAAAGACAAAATGTAAATCCTCGATTAAAGATAGAATCAGGAAAACGATGAGCTCGAAAAGGTCTTCACGGGGCTCGAAACTGATCGATTCAACCGATCAATCTTTGATTGGGGAAGCTATGCATTTATGAGATAAACTAAGTAGTCGTCAAATGAAAAAAAGAGATTTGACCATTGCAAGGTGACACATAAACTGAGGCACGAGAAACGTGCAAGTATAAGCCATTTTTAATGAGAACTGGTTCAGTACAACTGGGTGTGAACGCAAGGAAAAGATGAAAAACCCTAAAAGGTAGTTGAATATAAACGACTTAAAGAGGACTTTGTGATCTGTTGTCGCTGCTGCTACTGCGTTTTTTAAGTGTGAGAAAAAGTGCTGTCAATAAAGAGAAATATGCAGACAGAGTAAAACGCAGAGAAGGAAGGGAAATGAAGCGTTTCTGAATAAAGCATATCCAAATGTATGCAGATACAAAGTGAAAGACATGCAGAGAGAGAGTAAGCAAGCAAGAAGATAGAGCACATAGACAATGAGAAGAAGGTGAGCAGTTACAGATTAGACTTGTAACAAAGAACATTGAACTGGTTTCACTTGTGGATCCATCTTGTACACTGGAGTTATAGCTCCATAGTTCAGGTAGGTTGGTGCCTACATACAAACTGGGTTGGTGCTTAGTAAGGAGATTCGTGTCTCCTAAAGATCGGTGTGCTTGAATGTAACTAGTGAGGTTTGTCAGTAAGGCATTTTATTTTGAGGTTGGATTAAAACAGTAGATTCTAGTAGTTGATTCTTACTGTGGTTTTTTCCTTTGGATTTTCTATGTAAAATCTGATGTTATGTGTTTCTGTGTGTGTGTGTGACTTCTGCATTTGTTCTTTGATTTACACATGAATTTACATTTTCTGTAAAATGTTCTAAACGGACTAGTTTTAGATCATCTACTGATTCACCCCCCTTCTCAGTAGATAGGTATGTTCAACAATTGGTATTAGAGCCTAGGGTTATTAAGGAGAAGCTTAATCGGCTCAGGTAGATTTTGGATTAGTGAACACAATGGCCAGTCAAGAAGGATATTCATCAAACAAGGCTTCTTTGTTTGATGGGTCGAACTACACCTTTTGGAGCATAAGGATGGAAACATATTTGTCTTCCTAGGGTTCGATGTTTGGATGTCTGTGGTAAATGGATGTACAACTCGTGTTGTAGCTCCTACTGATCACGCTGCCAAGAAGGCTTATGAAAATAATGCTAAGACAAAGAATGCTATTCTTTGTGGACTGTCAAATTCAGAGTTCGTCAAAGTCATGCATTGTAAAAATGCACAAGACATCTGAAACAAGCTAAAAAGTATCTATGAAGGAGACGTCAAAGTGAAGCAAGCCACACTGCAAACATACAAAGGCCAGTTCGAGAGTTTGAAGATGATTGAAGAGAAGAAGATTGCAGACCACCTTCTCAGGATATATGAGATTGTGAATGCTATCAGAGGACTTGAAGAAACAGTAGAAGAGTCAAATATTGTTAAAAAGGTCTTAAGGTCTTTGCCATCAAGATATGATTCGAAAATCTCTGCAATAGAAGAAGCAAGAGACTTGGATAAGCTCACTATTGATGAGCTGCACGGAACATTCACAACCTATGAGATGAGAATGGGAGAGACAGACACAACTAAAAGAGAAGCTGCATTCAAAGTAGCAAAGCTGGTTAAGGATGAGATAGCCACATCGAGATCTGAGGAGTCTGATGAAGAAGAAGCCAACTTTGTCAGAAAGCGAAAGGGAGGATCTGGAAAGTATAAAGGTAAATTACTTTTCAAATGTTTCAACTGTGGAAAGGTCGGACACTTTGCTGCTAAATGTCCTCATAAAAAAGGAGAAAATTCTGAGCAAATGGAGAACAGTAAAAAGGTAAAACCCCATAATACATATAAGAAAAACTTCTTTAAGAATAAGAAGGATGTATACACAAAAGAAGACAACTCAGAGAAAGACAGCGATAGTGACAGTTCGGATGATGATTAGGTCTGTGCTTTTGTGGCTAGGGGAAATGAATACCTATTCATGGCAGAAGAATCTACATCCTCAAATCAAGAACAAGAGGAAGATGAAGATTGGGATGAAGAAGAGGAAGGTGAAATTGATCTAGAAGGAGAACTAGTTTGTGCTTTAAGAGAGATTGAAAAACTAAGAAAAGAGAACTCTAAACAGAAGAAGCTTGGGCAAAAGGAACTTGAAAAATCTAATCAAATGATAGTGACTCTGGAAACTCAAGTTGAGGACGCTAAAAGAATAGAAGAGGTAGTTAAGATAGAACTGCAGGCCAAAACTGAAGAGTGTATAAAACTTGAAGCAGAAATAGTAATCTTGAGAAAAGAACTAGATAAAAGTCTAAAGATGACGAAAAGGTCAGACATCTTAAATGAATTAATCAACTGTCAAAAACTCTCAAATGAAAAATCAGGTATTGGATATGAGAAAGGTAAAGGTTCCTCAACTAGTCTATATGACAACTTCAAGATAGGAGTAGCAGAAACAAAGAAAGTGAACGACAACAAGGATAATAAGATTGACTCAAACAAAGTTGATGAGTGGAGAATTTTTTTTGAAAGGAAGCATGAAATCATAGATGCAGAAGGATACACCAAAGTTGCAGATTTGAAGAAACAAAAGGTTAGGAGAGTTCAATACACCGCACCAAAAAATGTTACAACCAGGTATTACTCATCCTTTTATGGTTATTGTTACAATTGTAATCAATTTGGTCATAGGGTTTTTGAATGTAGAGTTGTGCCTACAAGAAGAACCAACTTTGTAAGTAGAAACACATTTGCTCCTCTGTTAGATTCAAGTACAATATGCTACAATTGCAATAACTTTGGTCACATAGCCAAGCACTGTAGGACTAACTTTGCAGTGTCAAAAGTAAAGAAAGGCAAGTCTTCTAATAAAAACAAAGGTCCACAAGTTACTAATAAAGAAAAGAAGACGACATATGAGAAGCCCAAGGAAATGTGGAAAGTGAAAAATCAATCCTTGATTGCTCAAACAACACACCATGTCAAAGAGCAAAATTTATGGGTAATCGATAGTGGGTGCTCAAAGCACATGACTGGTGACAAAAGTAAGTTTGTCAAGCTAAGCAAGTGCAAGGAAGGAACTGCTAGTTTGGGAGATAATACTGCAGTAAAAATCAAAGGTAAAGGAACCTTGCATGTAGATGGTAAGCTTCCTACTCATGATGTACTCTATGTTAAAGGACTTAAGCACAATCTGCTAAGTGTTAGTCAAATGTGTGATAATGGATATAAAGTCATATTTGATATTGAAGGCTGCAAGTTGAAGAGATCTAGCAAAATAGTTGCAGAAGGGAAAATGACCGAAAACATCTACAATCTCGTTGAGGTAAACAATAATAGTTGCCTCATAGGAAAGGTTGATGAACGCTGGCTATGGCATAGGAGAATGGATCATGTCAATTTTGACAATTTAGTCAAAGTAAGTTCAAAGAAGTGTGTAAGACATGTGCCCATAATCACCAAACCTATAGATACTACATGTAGAGAATGCCAATTAGGCAAACAAACAAGGGTCAAGTTTCAGACAAAAGAATATGCAACAACAAAGCTTCTACAGATAGTTCATACTGATCTATGTGGACCTATCAAGACTAAAAGATCAAAAGGAGTTCATTACTTCATGCTATTTGTTGATGATTTCTCAAGAATAACACGGGTAACCTTTTTAAAGGACAAATCTCAAGCCTTTGAGAGATTTAAGATCTTTAGAGCCATGGTTGAAAATGAAATGGGAAGAAAAATCAAATGTCTAAGATCTGACAGAGGTAGAGAATTCACTTCAAATAAATTGGTAGAATACTGTGAGAAACATGGGATTAAAAGGCAGTACTTTGCTGCAAGAACTCCCTAGCAAAATGGAGTTGTTGAGAGAAAAAATAGGACTGTCAAGGAGATGGCTAGAACAATGCTGAAGGAAGCTAAATTTTTCAATGGATATTGGAGAGAAGCAGTTCAAACAATAGTATACATTTTGAATAGAGTAAAACTGAGGGTGAAAAGCGACAAAACACCATATAAACTGTGGTATCGAAAGCCTGCATCAATCAAATACTTCAGAGTTTTTGAAAGCAAGTGTTACATCAGAAGAAAGGAGAGCAAACTAGGTAGCTTTGAGTCAAGATGTGATGAGGGAATTTTTCTTGGTTACTCCACTCAGAGTAAAGCCTATGTATGTTACAACAAAAGGTTGCACAAAATAGTTGAAAGCATCAACGTCAAGGTAGAAGAAGGATTCAAACAAGTTGAGCCTAATGAGGAGATTGAAATTGAAGAATTAGAAGAAGCAGAAAATGAAGTAGAAGATAGTGAAGAGGAGGAAGAAAAGAGTGAAAGTGCACTTGCAAAGTTTGTTCAGAAGGAACATTCCAAGGAGTAGATAATTGACAACAAAAATGAGGGTGTTCGGACTAGGAGAAGAGCTGTAATGAACAAGGAGCAAGTGAATTTTGCTCTATTTTCAGAAATTGAGCTGAAGACCTTTAATGAAGCCAGCATGGATGAAAATTGGTTGAAAGCCATGGAGGAAGAACTGAATCAAATAGAAAATAATGAAACTTGGGAATTAGCCCCTAGACCTTCAGACAAAAATGTAATAGGGACAAAATGGGTTTACAGGAACAAACTCAATGAAGATGGAGCTGTTGTAAGGAACAAAACAAGATTAGTATGCAAGGGATATGCACAAGTAGAAGACAGATTTTGAAGAGACATTTGCTCTAGTTGCAAGACTGGGGGCAATAAGAATGTTCTTGGCATTCTTTGTTCACAAGAAGTTCAAGGTGTATCAAATGGATGTGAAGTCAGCATTCCTAAATAGAAACTTAGAAGAGGAAGTCTACATTGAACAACTAGAAGGATTTCAGTTAGCTGAAGAAGAAGATTATGTGTGCAGACTAAAGAAAGCTTTGTATGGTTTAAAACAGGCACCTAGAGCATGGTATTCATGATTGGAGCAATACCTACAATGACAAGGATTCAAAAAAAGGTGTGCAGACAACAATCTATACTTTAAATTAGAAGGTAAGCATATGCTAATTATTGTTGTCTATGTAGATGATATTATCTTTGGAGGTGGCAATAGTAACATGTGCAAAGAATTTGCCACACAAATGCAAAATGAATTTGAAATGTCTATGGTGGGAGAACTCTCTTTCTTTATTGGACTACAGATTTCACAAACTAGTGATGGGATATTCTTATCTCAAACCAAGTATGTGAAGGAGATGCTCAAGAAATTCGGCATGGAGGACAACAGACCAGTTAGTACTCCTATGATAACTGGATGCAAGTTGAGCAAAGAAGATTAGTCCCCTGATGTGAACAATACATTGTATAGATCAATGATAGGCAACTTGTTGTACTTAACAGCATCAAGACCGGACATCATGCAAGCCGTGTGCATGGTTGCAAGATTTTAAGCAGCCCCCAAAGAATCACATGTCAATACTGTGAAAAGAATCTTCAGTTACATCGAAAGTACAGTTGACTTTGGTCTGTGGTACCCTGCAAGTGAAGATTTCACGTTGATTGCATATGCAGATGCTGACTGGGCAAGAAGTGTGGATGACAGGAGCACTAGTGGTGGTGCATTCTTCCTTGGAAACAGACTTGTGTCATCGTTGAGCAAAAAACAAGAATCAGTTACACTTTCTATAGCAAAATCAGAGTATGTCGCAGCAGCTACATGTTGCACCCAAGTCTTATGGATGAAGCAAACTCTCAGAGACATCAAAGTAGAGTACAAAGAACCTATATCTTCTGCGATAACTCAAGTGCCATAAGCATATCCAAGAATCTAGTGATGCACTCCAGAACCAAGGATATATCCATCAAATATTACTTTCTGAAAGAAAAGGTTGCAGATCAAGAGGTCAAAATTAAGTATATTCCAACAAAGGACCAAATTGTAGACATATTCACCAAGCCTCTTCCCAAGGAGCAATTTGAGTATCTGAGAGAGAAGTTGGGAGTAGTGGCTCCCACACCACATCACTAACTTTTAGTGATAGGGCATGAATCCAGGGGGAGTATTTAAGGAACATTATTAACTCCTGGATTAAGAGAAAAGGCAGTTTGGTGAAAAAATTGTTGTTCCTTTGCAATTTGATGACAAAGGTATGCTAGCTCTAGCTTATTATGCCTGTCTATATAGAGATATGTCAATTCTTGATTGGTTTTTTAGACCAATGCTATATACATGCTCATCTGAAGAATCATGGAGTCAAAAGAGCTACATCTGAAGAGCCTGCATTGAAACTTAGGCAAATATGCCATTGCCTAAAAGGAAGTCCTTCACAAAGTGCTCTCACCAACCAGGTCCAAGGATCAGAACAACCAAGCTAACAGTGAATGTTATGGCAAGGACTTGTCGTCATTAATGTCAAAGGGGGAGAAATAAAAGGAGGAGCAAGCAGAATGGAGATAAGAAGAGTTAAGGCATTCTGATAATGTTTTGCCATCAATGACAAAGGGGGAGATTGTTGAAAATAGTCATTGATGTCTGTGATATTGTCATTGATGTCAAAGGAAGCAGGGTATTCTGCATTAATGCTATAGGATGAGTTGAATAGACTTGCAGTGTTAATCGGATTTCTCCAATGCCTTTACTTCACAATCTTGTCAAGTCAAGTTGGATGAAACGTCCGAACGGGTCAAGCCAAGCAATGCAAATTGGAGTTTCGGCATGACTTAACTTCCCTTTATTTCTCAAGTCAAGCAATGGGAAAAGTCCGAATTGGTCTAGCGAAGAAGTGATCGGGGATTCACAAGTGCTTTACTTCTCTTGTGATTATAAGCTAAGTAAAGTGAAAAGTCCGAAATGGTCTAGAGAAGAAGTAATCGGGGTTTCGGGTGCATCTTACTTCTCTTATGATTTTAAGCTAAGTAATGTGGGAAACCCGAAAGGGTCCAGTGAAGAGGTGATCGGGGATTTTCAATCACGTTACTTCTTTATGTTGATAAGCTAAGTAATGTCAAAAATCCGAAAGGATCTAGAAGAGGCAATCGGGATTTCTGAGTGGCTTTACTTCTCTTACTTACATAAGTCAAGAAAGATGGAAAACCCGAAATAGTCTTGAAGAATTCCTTCGGAGGAATTCTTTCGGAAAAAGTGGCAAGGACAATTCTTTCGAAAAAATTGTCAAGTCCTTTTTGGAAAACTATCCCTTAACAAAAATTCGAAGGGTACATTCAAAAAGCCGAAGGACACTTTGAAGAAAGCCGAAGGGTATGTGAACCCTTTGAAGAAGGCCGAAGGACACTTTGAAGAAAGCCGAAGGGTATGTGAAGCCTTTGAAGAAAGCCGAAGGGTAAGTTGAAAAGTCGGAAGGGTATATGAACCCTTCCAAAGACGCCGAAGGGCACCTTTCAGAAAGCTAGAAGGGCAAGAGGACCTTCGGAAGAAAAGCCAAAGGGTAGTTTCGAAAAAGCCCGAAGGGCAAGTGCACCATTGAAAAAAACCCAAAGGGTAACTTCGGAGAAAGGTCCCGAGAGAAAAGACTCGGACAAAAAGTCTGAAGAAATGTCTCGGACAAAAAGTCCGAAGAAATTCGGAAAAAGAGCCCAAAGACCAAAAAGAGAGAATGACAAAAAGTCCAAAGAAAAGAAAGTCCGAAGGAGAGAGATAAGCTCTGGAAAATAGCCCGAGAAAGAGAAGAGCCCGAGAAAGAATATGAAGAAGATGAGCTCGATAGAAAGAGTCTAAATAGGAAAAGCCAGAAGGAGAGAAAGCCCAAATAGAAAGGAGCGAAAGTGAACCAAGAGAATATCGAGACACGAGATAAAAATCAAAGGTTCCAGAACAGGGAAAACAACGGACGACTCAAAATAGACGGTGACTGGCGCCAAAGACAAAATGAGTAAATCCTCGATTAAAGATAGGACCAGACAAACGGTGAGCTTGAAAAGGTCTACACGGGGCTCGAGATTGATCGATTCAACCAATCAATTTTTGATTGGGGAAGCTGCGCATTTATGAGATAAACTAAGCAGTTGTCAAATGAAGAAAAGAGATTTGACCATTTCAAGGTGACGCATAAATTGAGGCATGAGAAACGTGCAAGTATAAGCCATCTTTAATGAGAACTGGTTCAGTGCAGCTGGGTGTGAACGCAAGGAGAAGATGAAAAACCCGAAAAGGTGGTTGAATATAAACGACTTCAAGAGGACTTTGTGATTTGTTGTCGCTGCTGCTACTGCATTTTTAAGTGTGAGAAAAAGGGCTGTCAATAAAGAGAAATATGCAGATAGAGTAAAACGTAGAGAAGGAAGGGAAATGAAGCGTATCTGAATAAAGCATATCCAGATGTATGTAGATACAGAGTGAAAGATATATGCAGACAGAGAGTAAGCAAGCAAGAAGATAGAGCACACAGAGAATGAGAAGGTGAGCAGTTACAGATTAGACTTGTAACAAAGAACATTGAACTGGATTCACTTGTGAATCCATCTTGTACACTAGAGTTATAGCTTCATAGTTCAGGTAGGTTGGTGCTTACATACAAACTAGGTTGGTGCTCAGTAAGGAGATTGGTGTCTCCTAAGGATCGGTGTCCTTGAATGTAACTAGTGAGGTTTGCCAGTAAGGCATTTTATTGTGAGGTTGGATTAGAACAATAGATTCTAGTAACTGATTCTCACCGTGGTTTTTTCTTTGGATTTTTCACGTAAAATCTGATGTTGTGTTTATGTGTGTGTGTGTGACTTCTGTACATTTTCTGTAAAAGGTTCTAAACGGACTAGTTTTAGATCATCCACTGATTCACCCCCCCTCTCAGTAGATAGGTGTGTTCAACAAGGCAACGAAAGCATCTAAATCGGCAACCTCTGGGTTCAAATCCCACGACTTTGTTGGCCCTTCTTTGTATTGAGGTTGTTTATATGAGAGAAGACGTAAGTTGGAATGCACATAAATCAAATCCTTCGCTTTTTTTGCAACCAACTTGTGTTTAACTGAGTGGATAAAGCCATAGGTGCCCCAACTCTGCTTAGCTGAAGAGAAACTTGCAACCTATTGAAGCCACAAACTGAATTATAATTTATAAAAATTAAAAGACTAAAAGTTAAAACTTGAAACAAAACATCGAAAAGGTCAAAAGAAGGGTAGATAAAAAAAGTTAAAATCTTACTTGTAATAGAATTTTTATTGCAAGTGGTTGAAGGTGGGTGGATGCTTGCCCATGGAGGTACCACCAAAAGTGAGCGTCCATCTTGTACTTGTCATGGATAGCGCCAAGGAAGTGACCCACCGAGGATATGAAATGCACAAACTCTTCTCTGACTTGGTCTTCTACCTTTGGATCGGGAAAGATTCTAGAGAACACTGCCTTATATCCCTCGATAACCTCAACATCCCTATATGATGCGACCCTCCTGAGCAAAGAAAGAATCTCTGCACTGTAGTATTTGGGTGTCAAGGGAAAAGCAAGAAGATGCAATGAGACGGTCATTTTGTTCCACCTTTCAATGAAATGCGACTGCACTTCCTTGAAGAACTTTTCTGTGCGATCTTGCTTTTTGGCATTTATGATGGATATAATATTCTCAATCATTGAGTCAATTCCATCATAAATCTCACCCAATTATGGATGATCCATGTCCACATATTTCAACATGCTGACGATGGGCTCACTAAAACTCAACAAATACTCCACACATTCCCACCACACATCATCAAGAATCCACCTTTTCACCTTTGTGGCCCTCTCACTATTTGCCTGCCTCCATACACCTCAAAGGTTGTTGATGACCATGTTACTCAATGCTTCACACACCTTAACAAGTTGTCTCAAGACGAGGGTGTGTGAGGCAAATTGAGTCTTAGCAACCTAATACAAAATTAAAACAAATAATTAATAAACTTAAAAAAATGTTCAAAAATAAAAACACTACAAATTACAAACTTATAAAATTAAATTAAATTAAGAGTTACTTTCAACAATTGCAATTTTGAGGTCTTGAAGATGCCTTTGGGACATGTGATGGTTGGTTGTGAACATTTGGATTTCAATTGCTTCCGCATACACTTGTTTGATCTAGTCAATTTTTGTCCCCAACTTTTGCAACATAAGGTTGAGGGAATGAACGACACAAGGTGTCCAAAATATATGTCCATATCTTGCCTCAACTAACATGCTTGTAGCGCTGCAATTTTTAGCATTGTTCGTTACAACTTGGACAATGTTTTGAGGCCCCACTGCCTCAATGGACTCTATCAGGATGTCAACAATGAATCATGCATCCTTCTCTTGCCCCTCACAATCAAAGGCCTTAAAAAATATTGCCCCTTTAGGGCTCATTATAATCACATTAATCAATGGCCTATTTGTCGTATCTTTCCATCCATCGAAAATGATGGACACCCCTGTTTTGATCCATGAGTCCCTGATGGGCTTTAATGCATCTTCAATGTGTTTTCTTTTTTTGTCAATAAAGTTGTGCACACCTTTTCATACCTTGGGCTGACAAACCCTTTAGGGGCAGCATTGATAGATCTCATCATATCCTGCCAGTATGGTGATCTAACAACATTAAATGACAACGCACATGCGTAAAGACAACGTGTGATGCTTTGCTCCACTATGGCCCTAGATTCATTTTGGATTGCCTTATCCAATGGGCCTGCATCTTTTGTTCTCTTGCGACCAATAGGTGAATCCTCTTCCTCTTTGGCTGCAATGGGTGTAGCAAGAAAGGGGTGTGATGGGGTCACCACATTAGCACGAGATGAATCAACAGGTGGTGATCCTTTCTTTCTTAAAGGATGCTTCAATCTTTGCCCCACAATGGCATCTGCCTCTTCTTGCTCTTCGATGTATGCAAGGATCTTTGCCTATGACAAGCCCTTTCTTGGCCTTTCATTTATGCTTGGCCCATCACAAACTCTGATTTTAGTGCCATAAATAGCACACAAATGAGCTTTCACTTGACTATACGAGCTCCTGTATTTACAGTTACACTTTGAGCAAAGCCAATGAAAACATCTTTCACCAGGTATTTGTTCTAATATTGTCACATACTTCCAAAGAGGCGTTTGCGGATCAAATCTGAGAGTTATCCCTTGCCCCACTGAACTAGCACATGGACCCTGAGACATTCTAATTTCTGACAAATCCCTATAGCCCTTGGTAAAAAATAAAAAATTGCTATTAAAATTTAGTGGTAAAAACTAAAAAAAACAAACAATTGCTATTAAAATTAAAAACATAATCATTGCATTTGGTATTTGTGGAAATAACGGTTAAAATTTAAAAGAGTAACAAAAAAAATTAAAATAAAAACTAGTTACAAACAAAACAAAAAAAAAGAAATCACAAATCTAAAAAACTTACATTAAATTAGCAAATCCTCTTCCTTGTAAGCTCCTCAAGTTCCTTGGTGCCAAATGGGTTGAAGTAATGGTGTAGGTTTAGCACAAGGAAGGAGTTCAAGCTTGTGCAACTGAAAAAATTAACAAGATTGAACAAATGTGCAATGAGAGTGAAAAATGCAATGAAAGGGCAATGTGTTGTTATCTTGTTATAAAATGAGTATGAATGTTGCTTTTAGGGTTGGGAATCACTATATTTTGTTTTTAATTGTATTTTGAAATCCACGTTTGACTTTTTAAAAGGCAGAATTGATTTTTTTTTTGATTTTTGCACCCGGGAGCACGGGGATACGCCCAGGAAGCGTGCTTGGGCTATAGATATGCCTGGGTAAGTGGGTGACGTACTCTGGCATATTCGTAGCCCAGGCACGCTCCTTGTGCATCTCCCTGTGCTCCTCCTGCGCTCCTGTACTAGACGTACCTAGGCGTATTTGTAGCCCAAGCACGCTTCTTGGGCATATGATGTACCCGGGTGTATCCGCAGCCCAAGCACGCTCCCTAGGCCTCTCCCTGTGCTCTCGTACTAGACGTACCCAGGCATATCCGTAGCCCAAGCACGCTTCTTGGATGTATCACTGCGCTCCTCCCATGCTCCCGTACCCATCGCCGTATCCCCTGCACTCCTAGGACTTGCATGGGGCGTATCCGGTAACGTAGTGTTTTGGCTATTTCAAGCCCTTATTAATAGCATTTTAAATAAACTGACATAAGAACAACACTGCAACCACCGACGATGGAAAGAATAGATTAGACACCGTAGTATAGGATGTTGGCTACAGATATGCCTGGGTAAGTGGGTGACGTACTCTGGCATATTCGTAGCCCAGGCACGCTCCTTGTGCATCTCCCTGTGCTCCTCCTGCGCTCCTGTACTAGACGTACCTAGGCGTATCTGTAGCCCAAGCACGCTTCTTGGGCATATGATGTACCCGGGTGTATCCGCAGCCCAAGCACGCTCCCTAGGCGTCTCCTTGTGCTCTCGTACTAGACGTACCCAGGCATATCCGTAGCCCAAGCACGCTTCCTGGATGTATCACTACGCTCCTCCCATGCTCCCGTACCCATCGCCGTATCCCCTGCACTCCTAGGACTTGCATGGGGCGTATCCGGTAACGTAGTGTTTTGGCTATTTCAAGCCCTTATTAATAGCATTTTAAATAAACTGACATAAGAACAACACTGCAACCATACCGACGATGGAAAGAATAGATTAGACACCGTAGTATAGGATGTTGGGTGTTTGAGGTGGGGTACCGCCACTATAACCCACTCAAGCAACAATGGTGCCACATTCCTTGTTGATAGTGGTCAAGGGTGGCTGTGGGTTGGTTACCTTCAACATTTGGAGATTACATTTGGATGATAATCGGCTAATTAATCTCCTATCATTGATGGTACCGTTTCAGTCTTTTAAGGACCATTCATATATTGGTCCATTATGTTTTGGAAACATATACACAGTTTTAAGATGCTTCTTTAAGGTAATTTGTTTTTATATTTTCTCTGTAAAACATTTTTTTTGAGAAAACCTTGGAGTGTTTAGTGCATTTCTCATTTGAAACTCAAAAATGTAATAAATATCTGTCTGTTTTACATTTGTACAAACATTTAAAAAATCCATTATTTGCTTGCATGTTGATGCCTTAATCTCAGAATTTTGCTAGCAATGTGTATGGCCATGCTTGATAGCAGTGAGTTTTGTAACATGGACCTTAGGTCAAGCTTTCTTCTCAAAGGGCTATTTGCTACTGTGATCTCTTGCACAACATGCAATTTATTATACGTGGCTGTTATATTTTTATCAAACCTTACCTCTAAATCTGGATTTCTTAGTTCTGATGTACATATTTTTTGCAAAGCCCTTACACAAGATTAGGTGTAACCTCAATCTTGTTATGTATCAAAGTTTAAACCGTATGGTCCCTTGCAGCTATAGCAGAACATTTTATATCCATGTCAATCAAATGTTAGCCTTTAGGACAAAAACATTATGCAGAACTAGAGGATGAAACCTTCAATGAAAATACTCCATCTAGCTATCACATTACATTAGCTTCACACTTATCCATTTTTCTGATGCAGGTGGGCCTGGCACCTGAAAAGCTCCTGTTTTCTTTTATTGCTATTTTAGAAGTGATTATCGGATAGGCCTTTTTATCAAGATTTGAAATTGTATTTAGTGATCATTTGGCTTTTCTCATTAGATTACTGATATATATCATAGACACCAGGAAGTTCTGGTATAGGCACAAGGACCCTGCCCCCATCCTGGTGCCCACATTTTTTACTGACTATATTTATATATAAGATTGCTTTACCCATATTCCACATAAGGAAGGGAGGAAGGATTGATGGATGGATGCAGAGAGGTAGGCTGGGATGGATGGTGATGTGATAAAAATTAAATCTCCCTGAAAACACAGAGGGCATAGTGGATGTTCATAATCGTCCACCAGTGAGATTTCAAGCCTGTTTGACAGATACCTAAGCACTTGGCTTTTCCACCAAGTTGATCTCAGTTGACATCTGAAATTTGCCTTAAGTTGATCTCAGCTGACATCTGAAAATTGCCTAAGTTGTCAAAGAGTTAATCCATGCTTGTTTCCAGACTGTTATCCCAGTTTTTGAACGAAGGTCAAAAAGCTAAAGATCTTAAGTTTTTTTTGACCGCAAACAGTCTATTTGAGTAAAAAATGGTCAAAGTTGTCATTTCTAAGTCAAAATGTCCTGTCTAAAGAATTCATCGTCAAAAATCAACAATTGGTCAAATGTTTGAAAACATGAAGAGAAAATGAAAAAATTGACCAAGTCTTTTTGGTCTTATCGGATTTTGAAAGCCTGCCAAACAGTCATCGGAATTCCTCCTATTGCCTAGCAGGGTGTCAAAACCCGATGTGTGTCTGAACACACGTCAGAACCCAAAAAGTGCTCAAACACCTATCAAAATCTGATTACCTGCCAAGCACATTCTTGGACTCCGACATGTGCCAAAACACCTACCGGAACCCTATCCTTGCTCCAACATATTCCATAACCCGACATGCTGCTAAACATTCCCCCAGAACTCAATGCTTGCTCATGCACCCCAAATTACCTATCATTACTCCTCCTGCAATCCTTACACGTGTGGATCTTTTGGATCCTGCAATATATCCCTTCATCCCTTCTATTTTCCCATCATTTTCTTCTCTCACACACGTCAGAACCCGAAAAGTGCTCAAACACCTATCAAAATCTGATTACCTGCCAAGCACACTCTTGGACTCTGACATGTGCCAAAACACCTACCGGAACCCGATCCTTGCTCCAACATATTCCATAACCCGACATGCTACTAAACATTCCCCCAGAACTTGATGCTTGCTCATGCACCCCAAATTACCTATCATTACTCCTCTTGCAATCCTCACACGTGCGGATCTTTTGGATCCTGCAATATATCCCTTCATCCCTTCCATTTTCCCATCATTTTCTTCTCACCTCTTGCATTTTCCGTCCCTCATCACTCCCATTTGTGACTTTGGCATTTTCATGGTCATTGGCATTGTAGTGGTTCATTTATTCGAGTTATTTCAAACAAACAGATAGCTAGGGTTTTGATATTTTCACAATTTATCCTCAGTATTTGATCAATCTTTGAAGCTTTTCTTCCATAAACTTCTTCAAAAATATTTTTGCAGAGTTCAAGTCTTCTGTTGTGCAATTTGTCGGGATTTGCTTCTGTACCAAACATCAATCAGATTCCAATC
Organism: Torreya grandis; assembly: GCA_037957365.1. Taxonomy (NCBI): domain Eukaryota; kingdom Viridiplantae; phylum Streptophyta; class Pinopsida; order Cupressales; family Taxaceae; genus Torreya; species Torreya grandis. The sequence goes on from JARHVA010001321.1 coordinate 478,261, forward strand.
GTTTGTTCTACACATTCATTAGATCTCGAGGGTTGTTGAACCATCATCGGACTCCGAGCACCTTTTGAGCATGCCATCGGATTCCAAAGCCTACATAAACAACTATTAGATTTCAACATCATGTTGAACACACTATCGGACTCCGATACCCTGCTAAACACGCCATCGGACTTTGATACCCTATTGAACACCCCATCAGATTCTGACACTTGTCTGTGCACCTCTTAGACCCTGATCACTTGTTAGACACACTATTGGACTCAGACTCTTTGTCAAACACACTCTCAGATTCCACCTTCTAACTGTGCACACTGTGGAATCTGTTTTTGCTTGAACAAGGCCAAATTTCCATCTTTCTTCACAAGGACAATTTAGGTTCTGGGTTTTCTCACAGATAGGGGATTTTCGTCAGATGTCAACATTCGACACCCCGATCGAGGAAACTCCTAAGAAAAGTACTCCAAAGAAGATCCCTCCCAAAAAGAGTCTCCAATTGGAAGATGACACATATATGAAATATCAATTTCAAGGGGTTGTTCCATCCTCACACCTAGATTCAAATGTTGAAGAAATAACATATATTGATCTAGGCCACATAAGCATGGAAGAATTTTGGAATAGAATCAGTGGGGTCCATAAGACTGATTATGGACAAAGCATTCACGACAGCGGATTGGCTCAAGCAGTTGCATTTCCCATTTTAGTACAATGTCCAAAACTAGTGCTAACAATGGCTAAGCACTATGATCCAGAAAAAAGAGAAGTCATGAATCCAAATGGTGAGTATATCTTATGCTTAGGTTCAGAGCATATTGATCATCTACTGCAGCTACTTGACAGACAAGCATTCGTCAATTTGACTCCTGCATTTGCTCAACAATTATTCCAACATTAGTTCTTGTTGTAAATGGGTCAACAAGCAATGGTTGACAAAGTCAAGGCAGACATCAACAAGGCTTTCTAAGAATCTTTCCAGATTCAAATTCATGAATGAAATCAATGATATAATCACACCTTTGCATAGAGTAGCGGGGAGTTTGATTGCGAGAAGTTTCCAAACATGGATGTACAGATACATATAGATCATTGACCAGAACAAACAATACATCAATTGAGGGCAGTTGATTAGTGATTTATTTACAAGCAGCTCAAAGAGGTCAATACTACTTCCAAATTCTATATGACCTCTCATCTTGTTTATGCTATTGCCATAAGAAGATTCTAAAATGGTTTGAATTTAGTAGGCGATATGAAATTTGCAAAAGTATATAATTTCTATCCTCGGCTCTCATTGAAGGAAAGTGCACATCATTTCTAAAGAGTAAATGATACATTTTTATAATATGTATTTCAAATGTTTGAACTAGAACCATACAATATGATGATATCAATTCAAGCTTCTAACCATACAATATGAAGATATCAATTCAAGCTTCTATAGAGATTTTCGGATGGGGAGCTTGGTTCATATAGTTCCCAACTTTCACCTACCCGAGAATTTGTGGCTGTGAAATTGCTTCGTACATGCCCGCAAGGTATGTGGATGATAAGTGGGCCCTAATGAAATTGGTAAGATAATTGACTGAAACACTCAAGCTTTTGTCTTATAAACACAAGTCTGGAATAAAGTTCCCTATTTCTATTGGTCGGTACACTTGTGCTTCTTTGGCCAAAGCAAAATTTATTGATGAGGAAATGACTCGAGTTACTATTTGGTCATTTGAAAGCCGACCTTCATTTGATGCTATAGGCCTGATTCAGAATATTCTTGGTTCTTCATATCAGCATGTGCACCACTTTGAAGACTATTGGATGCACTGTGATAATGAAAAAGATGCGAGAATCCGTAATTACTCACGTTTCACTTTGGAACAGGTAATTGTGTTTGACATAGTGATCAAGAAAATTTTAGTTGACGATGAAGATGCATTGGACCTCATATATAAAGAAGGGATTGAATCAAAACCTCTTCCAAAAGTAGATTGGCACAAAAAGGAATCTACTTCGCTCATTGATAGAACCCACGGTGTACTAAATAGTTCAAATGGCTAAATAGTAAAGGCATCAATGTTGATAAAACAAAATTTTCTCCTCCCATGAAGGAAACTGAATTAGGAACTGCTCACCTACAACATCAAACAAAAATATGAACATTTTCAGCAATAGGAACTAGCAAGAATTCAGAAGAAATTGAAGCGGAAATAGAAGGTGAAACTATCACAAACGCTGTACTAGTAAAAAAGTCACTCGAGTTGAAAATAAGAAGACTAGGTGAAAAGCTCCCAAGTACTCCAAGCATTGCTATTTCAGAAGAAGCTCCTCTTGAAAGTCTTGCCCAACCTCAAACTCTGGTAATTAATACCACAATAGTTTGTAGTTTCTGATACATCCTATTTGAGTCTTATATTTTTCTAAGCTTGATACTTCAATACCATTGCCTCTTGCTCAAAGTGTTGAATTGCCTACAAAATCTTCTCCTAAAACTCCAATTGATACGTTAGGAAAAGAGGAAGGTGAAATAGTATTGAAAAAGTCTCAAGTATTGCAAGCTCCTCTCCTTTCTTTTGAGACTCAAAAGGAATCCGAGATTGCTTTTGTGCAACAATCTCTCAATGCAGAAGTTCCTGATTGGCTGAAGAAGATAGTAAAGAAAAGAAAGAAGATTGTACAACCACAAGAAATTGATTTCATCATCTTGGCAACTGTTCATTCTCGTGCCGCCAAGAAGCCCAAAATAGTTTCTAGAATAGTTTCAGATCAGAAAGGAGACAGATATGCGAAACTTGCAGCTCCGCCAGTTGAAAAAGATAAAGACACTGTTGAAGTCTTTGATTATCAAATCATGAAGGTCCATTTGGAAAAATCTACAAAAGGAGTGAAAGAAAACAGCCAATCTGCAATTGGCACATTGTTTGAGAAATTGGATCAGGGCAAAGCAACCAAAGAACAACTCAAAGAAAAAGTGGAACAACTAATGTCTGTGGTTCAAAAATTGGTAAGACCTAGTCAATCTTCCCATTCAGTTGTTCATCAAATTTCTAATACAGAGACACTAAATGTTGTGGAAGAAATTGGTCAAATGGGTAAAGCAACAAAACAATGGTCAAAGAAAATTCTGTAGCAAGACATCACTACCATTTAGACAACAATGACCATGTGTTGTGAGATTCAGTTAGAATATGATCGAGCAACCAAAGCTGTAAGCAAATATGATGAAGAGGTACATAAATGGAATGAATTGTTACCTAAATTAAAAGATTTTTCTTACATTTGTCCATATGACCTTGTCTAATGAAGGTTATCCAAAAAGAGCAAGTTTTTACCTCATTGAGTTCTTACGCTGCCAAATTCATAGTCCGTATTGTCAAAGAAAGTCTCAATAAATTCAATGACTCTAAATCAATGAGAGGTGAAGCTCTCCTAGAAATAATGGGAGGAGAAAGATTGAAATGTAGATTCACTGATGATAATGGAAATCTAGTTCCTGAGGAGACCATTGTCAATCAATTCAAGAAGAATATTGAGGAGATTCTAAATCCCAAGCTCGCATTCAATTATGAGTCAATTCAGATGTTGATTAAGTATCAGAACAATTTGAAGAATCTCAATGCAATGCTTAAAAGACTGCAAGGAACAGCATAGATGTCAGATTTATAATGTGACGCAGAGATAACTTACACATATTCAAACGGACCAGATGAAGACAAAGTGCTAGAGATCATGAAAAAAATTGATGAATTTCAAGAGGAGCTGCAGCCCAAGAAAAAAGAGATTCAGATCCTCCTTAGCGAAGATGATAAAGAATAGTTCCACATTGGATTTTGGTCTTTTCTCACAAGTTTGTATCTCTTATATCATTCTTGCAATCCTTCATTGCATACTTTTGTAAATAGCTAATTCATACATTGTATGTCGTACAATTGTACTAAGTTCTTTTTGCAATTTTTAGTTTGTGCAAATTTGTCAATGTTTTTTTGTAAATTGTGCAAATTTGTCATTGTACTTTTACAAGTCGTACAAAAACACCAACTCATTTTTGCAAGTTGTGCAAATTGCTTTAAGTGTTTTTACAAGTTTTAAGTCATGCAAATTAACTAATGTGTTTTTACAAGCTCCTAAAAATGCAAAAAGGTGGTTATGCATTGTAACCATCAATTTCAAACTATAAATAGGAGTTTTGAGCTCATTTAAAGGGCTTTTTGACAATAATACTTTTTAGCATACTTTTTGAAAGAGGAGATTGTATTTACAACCCACCAAAGATCAATACAGGGATATTCTGCAAACTTTGTGTTCAAGATTTCTTCGTGGGTTATGTATGTGTATACTATCTACATGTGTTCAAATCTTGGCTTTCAAAATGTTATTGCAATTGTTTTAAACTAGTCAAAATTCAGAATTTCTATTAGAGTGTTTCTTTTTCGAACCTACATTTGTTATTTCCATCTTACTGAAATCTTGGTGGAGTAAAAACAATACTTCTATTCATTTTTTCAAGGAAATACAAAATGATATATTCTGTTATCAGTTAAAAACAGTTATTTTGGTGTATATTATGTGTTCTTATGGACACATGTTTTTCCTATCCATTAAATGAGAGAGATTTCCTTCTGGAGAAACAACCCACCTTCTTAACATTTTCAGTAAGCCTCTGAGTTTGGCCCACTGGACTTGTTACTTTTTCACTTTTCTAAACATACTTCTTTCCCCTATCATTCTCTTAAAAGTATTACTCCATTGAAATCCATTTTTGCTGTAAATATTTTCCCTTACCGTATCTGTTTTGGTTTTCAATAAAGGTAGCTCTGCCTGCTAATAGGAGAGGGACTTTGTCCTGTGACTGTTGACGAGAAACATTCATTTGTCCTCTCAACAAATTTTCATGCCAAAACATACCTATGGAGATTATCCGTTTTTTCTTTTGCACTTTTTGCAATTGTCTTGAAAGTAGAAGCATTAACTTGATCACTATGCTCAACAGAAGTAGAGGCCTACTTTGAAAGTCATTATTTTGAGTAGGGGAGTTATCTACTTCTGTATTTTAATCCATCTTATCAGTCTTAGTTTTCTTGAGAACTAAAGAGTCTTGATGTTTTTTCGTTTTAGATGGACAAGAGCCACCATTTTTAAAAAGCCTCATCAAATTATGCTCTCATCGAAGCACTAGCCCATTTTATCCTCTTCATTTTTGATATTTTTTTCCCAATAGCCCACCATTCTTCTTCGCTTCCTTTCTGGTTTTCTCAAGCTGTCATCATCTAGATTTGCCTTCAGAAATGAATCAAAGTTTTTAATTCTATTTACCCTACATGAATGAGTTGCATTGAACACAGTTAGCATTTTAAAATGCTCGGTACTGCATGCTTCCATCTGACCAAAATAAATACACTGGGTTTCTCATATGATGAACAATGAATGACAATAGCCTTGCCACAGGTGACAATAGCCTTACAATGCAAGACTTTTGGTCCAATCCATATGCCTAAAAATCGAGATTTATTTTTGAAAACAAGGTCACAGTGATGTAGCTGTGCCTAGGAAGATTTGACCTTCTCATTAGCAGTAATAACATATATTTACTGTCCTGACTGTATCTTCTTTGAGTGTTTGGGAGTTTGATTGTTTGGCATTTAATATTGGTAGGAAAGGGTTGTGACTGGTAGCAATAACTTGCTTTCAAATACCGTCAGAGCAGTGTCTCCACTATTTAGAGGATAACTGGAGGACAGTTTCTGCACCATTTAAATAATAATCAACCCACATGTCTTGTTTAAGTAAATGTACGGTTTCATGGTTGGGGATTTACTATCCATGAGAATGAATGGTTTTTGGCTGGATTGTATTCTTACAGAAAATGTTGGAAGACATTTTGTCCTTGTACCTTAGGAAGGGTCGCTACTATGTTAATTCCAGAGATCATTATTATATTGAATATTTGAAATTTTTATCTCATTGATTTTTCCTTCCAAGGTGCGATATTACTTATGCTCCAATACACATATCCCTAACATTTGGGGAACTGTAATCCAGGGAACTGTTTACCCTGATGTAATTTGTTGCTTGTATGGATTGCTTCTGTTCTATATCTGTAATTGTTTAAAATCAAAAAGAGAACCTATAAAAAAAGAACATGCCTGAATTCTAATGAGGTTGCTTCAATAACCAATTAAAATGACACCATAAGCACCAACTATCGATATGGAGAATGCGATGTAATTGGATTTCATTATGTCATGGCTGTTAAATCAATTTTTAGAATTTAGAATTGAAAATTGGCAAATGTCTATTAAAAGAAAAAAAATAAAAGGTGAGACACGAAAATGACAAGCTAGAAATGTTTTTTTAAAGACATTTCTGACAGATTGATGAATAGAATTTGTTATGTGAATAAGTGTCCTCACTTATATTTAAAGTGTATCGCTGTTTCATAGAAAATTATCTTATCAACAAGCTTATTTTATTCATATTAAATTGAAATAATAGGCTTTAGTAAATTTCCTCTTCAAACATCTTCTGAATTTTTCTATTTGTTTGTGTGATTGTGTTTTTTGGCATGAATAAACACACTACGATTTTGTATTTGTATAGGGACGGAATATAAAGGGCCGAATATACATAAATCAACAAGGCATTAATGCACAGGTCATTTACTTACCCTCTTGATGCATTTTGTTACTGATTTTGTTTGTTGGTGTCACTTGTTATGGATTTCTATTTAGCCTGTCTAATTAGTGCTCGTAGTTGCATTTATAATTATTTACTCATGGGAGGTGTTGAAGGGGGTGAAGCTTGGCAATGTGAAAGCTATTTATTAAAAAACATTTATTAATCTTTCTTACAGAGCGTAACTTGTTATGAAATAAAATTATGTTTTGTATGCTCTTTATGTCAAACACCATAACATTTCAGACTAAGTGTTATGGCACTGAAATGAGGCTTTGAAGTACAATACAAAGTGCATTTAAAGTGTTAAACGATACATCCGATTCTTAGAAAAGGAGAAACATGCGTCTAAGAAAAAACCATATAATACAGAAGATTGAATGTCCCCTTTTTTCAAATTAAGCATTAATAAAAGGGACAAAATTTAATAATAATGTGTTAAGTTGTCCCAATTGCCACTTTATTTAATAACATGAAAAAAGGCCCTTATTCGTTATTATTATTAAGTGGGGCCAAAAACAATGTTAATTACATGGCCAAAAAGTAATTATTGTTATGAGGTGAAAAAGGTGAATATTTAATTAAAAACTAATGTTAATGACTTTAGGGTTAGGATGAAATTGGAATAGTGAGTTTCATAAAAGGGCAAAGGGACAATCATTATTCACTATGTTTGACTATACACTTTTTCCATTCACAATTGAATCCATAATTCATTCAACTTCTGCTTAAGGATGAAAACCTTCATTGCAATCAGATTAGAGGATGAAACCCCTCCGATCTTTTGAGATAGCTCCACATAGGGGTTACAAGTGCATAGAAAAAAAGATGATTTTCAGGAAATCAGAAACCAGGGTTTTGACCAAGGGTTTGAGCAAATAAATGCAATTGTTCCAACACAATTAGGGTCGTACTGCTAGGGTTTGCTCTATTCTAGTTGGGCACCACACTTTAGGCACCATACTTGACTGCCATATGGCAAAAGGCTGCAGAACATTGCCCTAGGGCAAAGGCGTTGCAGTTCTGGGCAGTCCTTACTAATTCCTAGGGTAGTTGGTGCCAGATCTGGGTAGTTTGTGCCAATTCTGGGTAGAGTGTGACTCAAGGGAAGAGATTGCAGCACTTAGGCAAGTTAGTACAGCAGCCTCAGCGACTTCCAGGATTGACGTCACATCCTCTAGCAGTTGCAGCCTTCCTCGTTGCCATCCCCACTTCCAAACCCTGCCAGAAATCAATGCCATGGTCAGTGGCCTGCCGTACAAGGAAAGAAGCAAACCGCTGGTCATTTATAGGCTGTTGTGCCCTATCAGCAAGTTGTACCAGCTAGCAAGGGTTTGTAAGTTCTATCAAAAGAAATAAAGTCTTACTTAGATATGAGATTGCCTTGATATTATTACAATTGAATTACAATTCATCTTCATTCCTAGTCATTTGTCTCAGCGGTGTTCATGTATTTCCATTTTTTACAAGGGTTACGGAAATAAAAATAAAAAATTCAGAATTCAGTATTTAATTGTGTAAGGCATATTTCAGTGATATCAGAGCCAATTTTATTACCAACTTGTGGGAATAAATAATTGTCAACCCCAACTTCATGCAAGGCAGCGACAAATAAGTTAGGTATTAGCAGAGAGAAAGGAAAAAGGGCCCAGAACAACCAAAGGAAGGGTTAGGGCAGCGAGATCTAGAATTTTGTAGGAAAAAGAAAGGAAGCTATGGGTAACATAGATCTAGATGATGTTCGCTTTGACATGCTTGTGCAAGGACAAGAGCATTTAGCAGATATGATGGCTCAATTAATCCACATCATGTAAAATATGAAAGTGCAAAGAGCTCAAAATGGTGAAGGAAGTTCTTCAGGGGTGAACAATTACCAACACACTCAGAGAACAACCAACACACTCAGAGAACAACCATTGACTCCTTTTCTAGACCTTTCCAACCAAATTTCCTTCATAGGGAGGAAGTAGTAGTTCCAGAGGTGGAAATTCAACTATTTGTGGCGGATGATATTGTTGCCAACTATGAAGAATGCAAGGTTCTTCTAGGAGAAATTCGGAAAGCTATATATCTCACTATTTTTATAAATTTAAAGAAAAATAGAGGTGGTCAAAGCGCTGAAACAAGGCCACAAACAAATCAGAGGACCTCCAACAATTATTAGGGAAGTTAACACTTCCTACATATGATGGATCCCGTAAGTGTACAACATGTTCTTGGATACAAAAGTTGGACACCTTATCACTGAGGCCAATAATGGAAGATAAAGCCATCAATTTGCCACCCTTCATCTTGAAGGTATAGCACACGAGTAGTGGTACCATGGATTGATCACACAGGGGCACAATCACATACACTCATACGTGGAGTTCAGTATCAGGTTGATAGAAAGATTTGATAGAGTTGATTTGGAAATCTATTTTTGGAGTTAACTTAACTTAAACAAGCCGATTTAGTAGATGACTATGTTGCTGATTTTCCGAAGCTCTTAGTTATGGTGCCTAATGTGACAGAAAGGAGGCTTGTGGTTTTGTTCATTGAGGGTTTGGCTGAACCACTTAAGGGTTTAGTGAGAGCTTTCAGCCCCCCTCCACTTTAGAAAGCCATTAAAAACGTTGTGGACCTAGAAACATCAGCTCCAAAGGGTAAATTTCTGCCTATAGGACAACATATGACAACAATTGTTGGACAGCCAAATCCAATATCTTATGGACAACGAGAGATATCAGTTGTTTAGCAGCAAAGGAAACCATTTCAGCTAGGGGTTTCTCAACAAAAAGAGCTATCAAAAGCAATTAAAGAGGTAGAAACAAGGAATGAACTCAAGAGGAAGAAGTTGTGCTTCACTTGCAAGGATCCATAGGAGCTTGGTCACAGATGTCTTGGATGGGGTTAGGTACATTACATAGAAGTGTTATCAGAGGCCGAGTCAAAAATAGAGGACGCTGTACTAGAACCTAAAATAAAGGAAGCAAATAGTTCAGGGGGCACCCTTGCCACACTTATTTTAGAAGGTACCTGTGCACACTTTTTGGTGCATCCGATTATTACCCTTTTAGAGTTTGTGGAGTTATGCATGGTTATAAACTCACAGTGTTGGTTGATAGTGGGGCAACCCACAATTTCATAGATGAGGGGTTGGCAACCAGAAGAGGTTTGAAAACAAAGGAAGTTGATGGGTTCAATGTTATTGTGGTTGTTGGTTTTACCATTCCTTGCACCAGGAGGATTCAATAGTTGGAGATTATACTTGGTAAGCACAGGGTGTGTGATGATTTCTATGTTGCTGGCATAAGAGAGACAAATATGGTGTTAAGGGTGCAGTGGCTACATCTTCTTGGGGAATTCAAACGAAATTACTAAACCATGGAGCCGAAATTCAAATTTGATGGAAAAGAGGTGGTGTTTTGTGGTATGGCCAATGGAGCCCTTACAGTTGTCACAACAGACAAAATGGAGGTTGTCACATTTGATAGTACCCTTTGTAGATCATAGTTGATTCATGATTTAGCTATCATGGGTTTGCTCATGGAGATAGTTAGAGAAGCATCATGGGGTACATGGTTTCCAGTTTCCCATTACATTAGAGAAGCAGAATAGAAGCTAACTACCACACAAGGAGGACTAGAATAGTCAAAAAAACTAGTTTGGGATCTTGGTATTTGTAGAACAATTCAGGGATTGCTTGAAGACAAGCAATTTTGGTAAGGGGGGACTATCATGCCCCCTTTTTTGAATTAAGCATGACAAAGGACCCGAAGCCTATTCTTATTAACCATAGGTCGGGGGCATTAATAAAAGGAAAATAAGTTAATAATAATGTGTTGAGTTGTTCTCAACATCACTTTATTTAATAACATGAAAAATAACACTTATTCATTATTATTAAGTGGGGCCAAAAGCAATATTAATTACATGGCCAAAAAGTAATTATTATTATGAGGTGAAAAAGGTGAATATTTAATTAAAAAGAAATGTTAATTACTTGAGGGTTATGATGAAATTGGAAAAGTGAGTTTCATAAAAGGAGAAAGGGGCAATCATCATTATGATTGACTATTCACTTTTTCCATTCACGACTGAACCCAGAAGTCATTCAATTTCTGCTTGAGGACAAAAACTTTCATTGCAGCCGGATTAGAGGACAAAATCCCTCTGATCTTATGAGGTAGCTCCACACAGGGGTTACAAATGCACAAAAAAAATAGGTGATTTCTAGGAAATTAGAAATGAGGGTTTTGACCAAGGGTTTGAGCAAATAAACACAATTGTACCAGCACAATCAGGGCCGTACTTGTAGGGCTTGACCTATTCTATTTGGGTGTCACACTTCAGGCACCATACTTGACTGCTATACGGCAAAAGACTACAGAAAGCTGCCCTAGGGTAGAGGCGTTGCATTTCTAGGTAGTCCGTACTAATTCCTAGGGTATTTGGTGCCAATTTTGGTCAGTTTGTGCCAATTTTGGGCAGACCGTGACTCAAGGGAAGAGATTGTAGAGCTTAGGCAAGTTAGTACAGCAGCGTCAGCAACTTCCAGGGCTGGTGTCGCATCCTCTACCAAGTTCAGCCTTCCACATTGCCATCCCCACTTCCAAACCCTGACATAAATCAGTGCCACAGTCAGTGGCCTGCCGTACAAGGAAAGAAGCAAATTGCTGGTCATTTATGGGCTGTTGTGCCCTATCAACAATCCTTACCAGCTAGCAAGGGTTTGTAAGTTCTATCAAAAGAAATAAAGTCTTACTTAGATCTGACATTGCCTTGATATTATTACAATTGAATTACAATTCATCTTCATTCCTAGTCATTTGTCTCTGCTGTGTTCATTTTTTTCCAGTTTTGACAAGAGTTACGGAAATAAAAATAAAAATTTCAGAATTAAGTATTTAACTATGCAATGAATATTTCATAAGAAATAGAGATATTAATGCATTGGAAGGAACCATTGTGAAGGGATGGATACATGCTAACTCCATTTATGCATGGAACAAACCAAAGATGGTCATGACCAAGATACCATTTAGTTCTCATAGACAAGGCAGCTGGTGGAGATTAATTTCTGATTTTTCGACTATGTATGCCGACTTGTGACATCACTCATCTGCCTACTTTGTTGAAAATACATTTATCTAACACTAATTTTTTGTTATGAACCTAAGCATTCTCCTTTTGAAAAATTTCACTATTTCCTCTTTATAACAATTTGTCCTCTTTGGGAATCTCATTTATTGTGTATAAGCATTCATTTCACGTTTCTTAAATAGTTAGCAACATTAATTTACATCTGTTAGGGGAAACAAACCCTTTAAGAATGGAAGTCGGATTCTTATGCTGGAAAACTAGAAGGGAGAAACAAATTGCATCAGAGCTACTATGACATCGTCTTAAGGTGGGTGAAACCTGTAATTATATTTTTTTCTAAGTTTCCGATACAAATATGGGTATGAGAATCAGATACATGGATACGGGGATTTTTTTGGGCTTGGATACATTTTTGGATATGGCTGTACAAAAATATATATAAACACTTCAAAATATAAAAAATATAGCCATATAAGCAAAATTAACCACATAATACACATAGAGGAAACAAAATAAGTTAAATAACCACAAAACATACTCATAATTCAATGCCAAATATCATATACTTCAATGGTTGAACTTAGATTAATTTTATAAGAAATACATAGTGCAAATATTACAATGTATGGACAAAAATAAAGACATCAACATATTCATTATTCACTGTATTCATTTTTGTCTTCGGCTGCGATGTCTTCATCATCATGTCTAATATCTCTCTTAGAAAAATACTAAATTATGGAATTTCTTTTATAGATTGCTAATTTCTTAAGTCTGAAGTTTCACACAATAATTGGTAAAACAATATAGAGGGATATATGCTGTCCAAACAAATCACATAAATAGTGCTCGAAAGTACAAATAACAAGTCAAGTAAAAGTCTGAATTTTCCTTGCATGCATAGAAACTTCACCCAAAATTGCTCATGATTTGCTCTAGTTGCTGTGGCAGCAGATTTGAATTGAATAGCAGTCTGTTGAATGGTTCTGCAGTTGTACGACACTCAAGATAATAGCCAACAACTGGCTGGAAAGTGGTGCTAGGTGGCAAAAGTGTTAGCAGACCTCCAAAGTACTGTGATCTGATTTTTGTAAACTTGGACAAAAGAGACAAGGCCAAAATTAGGGTAGACCCTCTGGAATAATTCTGGAATTTTTTATTTAACCCAGCGGCTCCCAATTCTGAAAATAATGGTTGATTACCAACAAACCCTGATTTTTTGACTTCTTGTAAATAACTTGTTGATTGCTCAATTGTAATCCCTATGTGGAATTACCTCTGCAGATTTGAGGGCTTTCTTCCTCTAGTCCATTCATCAAGTGGAGTTTCGTCCTCTGGTTTGGCTGCAAAGAGGGTTTTCGTCCTCATGCAGAAATAGGAATCCAAGATTCGTTCGTTAATTTGATAACTGAATAATCAATAATGAATTGAAAATCATTGCCCCTCTTGTCCTTTTAATAGTTACCTTTTCCACCCTAAAAAGCAATGCTTTAACTTGTATTTTGAAGTTGACATGCTTTTATTTTAATAAAGTCATCTTTATTTTCCCTGCTGGGTAGGATGGTTGGGGTGCTCCTCTTCTGCGTCCAGATGCTTGGGGGGGTGCCACTTGGAGATCGGACAGACATGTTGGATAAGTTCCCTAGTCTTTCTCCTACTTGGCAACAGGAAGATGATAAGAACACTGCTCAAGGTTTTGGTTGGGAGCCAATTTCAGATGGCAATGACTTGCCTAGCTCATGTTGGGGTCCGGATGATATGAATCCTCTGCAGCCTTGCACTGGCAGCATAATTTTGTTTCCCTTTTTGTTTATGTTATGATGACTCGTTCCTAGGCGGGGCCTAGTGTTATTTTTGTTTCTGTAGTGGCATGTTCTTAGGCTTGGCCTAGTTTGACTCGAGACGTGCTTCCATACTGCCTATTTTTTTGTGAATTATTTGTATATTATATATTTTATTAATTTATAGATATATTTCATCAAAAAATAAAGTCATCTTTATCATTGCTTTTGGCCCAATTAATAATCATTAGTTTATGGCCCACTTTAATAATAATGATTGTCATTTTTTCCATGTTATTAAATAAAATTACTTTTGGACACTTAAAACATTAATATTAAATTATTATTTTCTTTTTCCCTCTTGGCCTTTTAATCAATTTTGGCCCCACTCAATTAATAATAATAACTGTCCATTTTAAGATATTATCATAAAGTGTGTTGGGGAACAACTCAAAACATTATTATTGAATTATTTTTTCTTTATTTGAAAAAGGGGACATGACAGTTTGCCCTTCCCAAAGATTGTTTGCCCTCAAGCAATCCCTGAACCATCCTTGCAAATACTAGGATCCCAAACCAATCTTGTTGTCTCTTCCAATCCTCCTTGTGAGGTAGTTAGCTTTTACTGCACTTCTCTGATGTGATGAAGAATTGGAAGCCCTGTACCAAGTAATGCTTCTCCAACAGTCCTACTGAGTGAATTCATGGTAGCTAAATCATGTTTCAACTGGGATCTAGAAAGATTACTATCAAATGTGACACCTCCATTCCATGCTTGTCAACATGGCTACCCTGAATTTCGATCATATAGGGCAATGACTCACCTTTCATTTCACTGAAAATTATTGTAGTAATTTGTGGTTCCTTTGTCTTATGAAGTGAAGGAGAGATTGAGCTAAACTTCATAGTGAGGGCATCAACCCTTTCCTGCATTTCCTCAGATGTAGCTAAGGTCTCTTCTACAATTCCATTGATTATATTCCTATCTTTAATCAAACAGGGATTTTGATTTCATTGTTTCCAATGTACTCTTTACTCTTTGCAAATTTGAAATAGTGACTGTATGCTTAGTGCTAGCAACATTTACCTCACCCATAGTGTTGATCTCTGCCACAGTTTGAGCACTGTGCAAACTTAAGAGTTAGATCTTCAATGAACCTTTTTGTACTATCCAACTCTATTAAGCTTCACACCTCTTTCTCTTATGTTACCAATAGTTGTAGCTCTTCAATCTTTGTTTGCTCTTGGATGAACTACTGTGATTCAACTAACTTTGATGTTGCTGAATTCTCATCAATTTCTGCTTCTTCAACCCTTTCAAATTTTGATGTTTCCTCTTCCCTCACCACAATAGAACTCTTATTCTGTTGATTAATAGAAGCAAGTCCCTCAATTGTAACATATGGCTTTGACTTCTCTGCACATAGATCAACAACATTTTAGCTAGTGTATGTGCAATTAGTGAAACTTCCTTCCATAGCTAATCCGACTGATTTATTCTACCTTTCTTATTACTGTTTTTCTTTTCTATTTCACAAAATTACCTGAAAGAGAGAGCTTGCTGCACATCATAGCTGGTCCCCTCATAATTTGCAAGATAACTTGAATATTCATGCCCTGCATGCCGCTGTAAAGGATTTATTTCTTCAAGTGGTTCTTCCTCTTGTAGGAATTTGGCACGGAAGGTTTTTGGAGGTGGAGCTACCAAAACCTTAATATCATTTGAAGTACGTGTTTCTTCTAATTTTTCCTTTCCTTTACCCTTGTTGATTTGTTGTATGGCTTGTGCTATACCTGCCATGGATTCTTTGAGGGTCATTTGGATTGTCTTTTTCGAATATTTTTTTTCTTTGGTTGATTGTTTCATGTAAATAACTTATTTCATTTGAAGAAATACTCTTTTCTCTATCACCCATGTCTTCTTCTATCTCAGGTGGCTGAACTTTTCTTCTTTCTCTTTGATAGTATCTTAATTCTCTTCCACTAATACCATTGGCATGCATGTGATATTAGTATATGATTGCATACAGATGTTAATTTTCCCAACAAGTTGGCAAGAGCAAGGCTCTGATACCACTATAATATTCCTTTTAGAAAAAAACTAAATTATAGAAATTTCTTTTATAGATTGTTAATTTCTTTAAGTCTGAAGTTTCACACAACAGTTGATAAAACAATATAGAGGGATAAATGCTGTCCAAACAAATAACATAAATAATGCTTGAAAGTACAAACAACAAGACAAATAAAAGTTTGAATTTTTCCTTGCATGCATAGAAATCTTCACCCAAAATTGCTCACGATTTGCTCTAGTTGTTGTGGCAGCAGATCTGAATTGAATAGCAGTCTATGAGAACCGCCTACAGCAGATTACCTCCTACAACATATTTAATTAAAATATGCGAAAATAAAATAACTCTTACCAATAACAGAAACACATAAAGTTTATATTGATTGTAGGCCACTTCGAGGGGGCAACCTCTTTTGAGCAAGCTCAATACAATAAATGCGTGGATGCCTTCATTGGGACTCAACACTTACTTATATATTAACTCTATTCTAACAACTACTACTTCCCTTGTATGTGGGACAATTCAAATAAGCTCTAAGGGACGACTTACAAAGCATATGTGTCCATAGCAATTATTACACTAATACTGCAAAGAGAAGGGTAAGGCACGGGTTCCTAACATCCCCTCCCTCTTAAAAAAAAAGCTTTGCCCTCAAAGCTTCAGATGTGGGAATTGTTGTTGAATCTGGAAGAGTGGTTCCCATGTTGCATCTTCTGGTTGCATGCCGTGTCATTGGATTAAGACCTCTGTGATGGAGCGGGATCGAAGTTGGCGGGTGCCCCTGTCCATGATTGCTTATGGCTCGAGAAGGATGGAGCCTTCATTATCAAGTGTTGGTAAAATTGTCTGCACTCGGATGTTGGATCCAAGAACTTGTTTCAAACAGGAGACATGAAAGATGGGATGAACTTGGGAGGAAGGTGGAAGCTCTAACTTGTAAGCAACTGACCCAATCTTCTGGAGAACCTTATATGGCTCATAAAACTTTGGAGCAAGCTTTTGGCGCCCTTTTAGTTTTAGTGATGATTGCTTGTATGGCTGCAGATGAAGAAATACCATATCACCAGGTTGAAAGGTACGCTCAGAGTGCTGCTGATTAGCCTGCTGCTTCATTCGGTTCTGTGCCATGTGGAGATTGTCCTGCAAGGTGCGGAGAATCTGATCCTGGTTTCGGAGAGTAGTGTCAACTGCTTGAACTGGTGAGCTGCCAGGATTATATGGAAGAAGTGGTGGCGGTGCTTGACCATAAACTGCTTCATAGGGAGTCATTTTGGTGGAAGTGTGCTATGAGATATTGTACCACCATTCAGCTAGGGGAAGCCACTTGGCCCATTGATGTTGTTGTTTTGAAGCAAAGCAATGAAGGAAGGTCTCCAAGCATTTGTTGACTATTTCTGTCTGGCCATTTGTTTGTGGGTGGTATCCAGAGCTCATTCTCAACTGTGTGCTTGTGCGACGAAATAGTTCCGTCCAAAAATGGCTGGTGAAAGTGGCATCACGATCTGAGACAATTGAAGAAGGAATGCCATGAAGACGGAAGATCTGATCCAAATAACCTGTGCGACTATGGAGGTTGTGTATGGGTGGCTGAGTGCACAAAAATGACTATTTGGAGAGGCGATCGACTACGACTAAGATCACTGTCTTTCCCCCAGATTTATGGAGGCCCTCAATGAAATCCATGGAAATATCTGTCCAGATCTTAGTAGGAATGGGCAAGGGCTCGAGCAAACCAGGAGTCAATGTGGTTTCATTTTTGTTTCGTTGGCAAGTATCACATTTGGCCACCATCTGTTTAATTTCGGCTTTCATGCCTTTCTAAAAGAAGTGTCGATGTGCCCGCTCATCGGTTTTGAGAAATCCTGAGTGCCCTGCTGAGGGGGAAGCATGGATTTCATAGAAGACAGCCTGATGTAGGTTTGGACTTTGGGGAAACACCAGATGACCCTTGTATCGTAGAGAAGCACCATCCCATGAATAATGCGGTACTGCAGAGGGGTTAGTGGCCAATTGATGAATGAGGTGGCATAAGGAGGGATCATTTGCATACCCTTGTTGGACAGAGTCCAACCATTTTGGAATGGGCATGGAGATGGCAGAGAGGGAAGGCTGGTCCTCGAAGGTTCTTGAGAGAGCATTAGCCACAACATTGTCTTTTCCCTTCTTATAGGTGATCTCATAATCATAACCCATGAGTTTGTTGACCCACTTCTGCTGAGCTGGGGATGAAACCCGCTGTTCCAAGAAATATTTCAAACTCTGATGATCAGTTTTGATGCAAAAATGGTTTCCCAGTAAGTAAGGTCTCCATTTTTGTATTGCATGTAAAATTGCCATTATGTCCTTTTCATATGTAGACAAAGCTAAATTGCGGCCAGAAAGGGCTTTGCTAGTGAAGGCAATTGGTCGGCCCTCTTGGAGGAGAACAACACCCAAGCCGATGCCATTGGCATCACTTTCGATGGTGAAAGTTTTGGTGAAGTCTGGCAGTGCCAAAATTGGTGTGCTACACATACCCTGTTTGAGTTGGACGAATGCCTGATCAGCTGTTGCACCCTGGGTGAAAGCATCCTTCTTCAATAAGGAAGTCAAAGGAGCCGCGATCTTTCCATAATCTTTGACGAACTTGCGATAGTATCCTGTCAGGCCTAAGAAACCATGAAGGCTCTTAAGGGTGGTTGGTTGAGGCCAATTCTGCATAGCACTAATTTTTTCTGGGTCCGCACGAACCCCATTGGCTGAAACAATGTGCCCCAGATAGTCGATTTTCTCTTGACCGAATGAACACTTGGATTGCTTGGCACATAATTGATTGTCTGCTAACAATTGTAATGCCTTGTCAATATGTTGTAGATGCTTGGCCCATGTGTGGCTGTAGATCAAAATGTTATCAAAGAAAACTAAAATAAATTGACGGAGAAAAGGCCGAAAGATTTTATTCATGAGTGCTTGAAAAATGGAAGGGGCATTTGTAAGGCCAAATGGCATGACAAGGAACTCATAGTGACCTTCATGCATACGGAAGGCTGTCTTGGGAATGTCATCAAGATGCACTCGAATTTGATGATAGCCAGAACGCAGATCCAACTTGAAGAAGAATTTGGCCCCATGGAGCTCATCAAGAAGCTCATCGATGACAGGAATTGGGAATTTATCCTAGATAGTGAGGTGGTTAAGGGCTCGGAAGTCAATGCAAAGGCGCCACGACCCATCTTTTTTGTGGACAAGAAGCACTGGGGAGGAATATGGGCTAGTGCTGGGGCGAATAACTCCGGACTTGAGGAGTTCCCGAACTAAGTTCTCAATTTCAGTCTTTTGCAGATGGGGGTAACGGTATGGCCGGATGTTGGGTGGGATGCTTCCTGGAAGGAGAGGAATGCGGTGATCTTCAGGGCGTGAAGGGGGCAAACCTACTGGTTCTAAAAAAATAGTTGCATGCTTGTCGAGTATGGCTTGTAAATCTGTAGGGTGGTTAGTAGCAGTGGGGGGCTGGAGTTGAATGGAATGCCGCTGTGCAATGACCCCATGTGAGCCTTTCTTCAAAAGTTTTTTCATGTGATGAGAACTAATGATGCTAGCAGATCCTGGTAATAACCCTTTTAAGGTGTGCTTCTGACCATTATCTGTGAACTGCATCCAAAGCTCAGAGAAGTCCCATAAAATAGGTCCTAATGTGCAAAGCCACTGTGCCCCTAAAACCACATCACACCCTCCTAAAGGTAGGGCAAACATATCAGAGCGACAATTATAATCGCCGATTGCAATACGCACATTTCGACACTTCCCTTTACATGGCAATGTGCCCCCATTAGCAATCATGACGTCAAAGCTAGAACAAGGGTATATAAAACAGTCTGCCACCTTAGCAATGCGAGGATTGATGAAATTGTGAGTACTGTCTGAGTCAATGAGGATTGTGAGAGGGATCTTTTTGAAGCACCCTTTGACCTTCATGGTTTGGGGAGTGGTGACACTTGCTAGTGCATGTACTGAGATCTCAGGTTGAGTCTCTTGAACCGCTGGGTCCTCTTCAGTGCCAAGTTCTTCTTGAGCATCTTGAAATTCTGGAATATCAGGCTCGCTTTCTAGCTCTGGTGGTGACTCCACATCTAGCAAGTAAAGTTTTTGTTGGATGCACCTGTGACCCTTAACCCATTTGTCATCACAGTTGTAACATAATCCTTTCTCTTTGCGAGCCCACATCTCTGCCTCAGTCAGGCGCTTGATTGGTGTGGTTATGGTTGTTCGCTAATTCACTGTGTTCTTTGCTGGTAAAAAGGTGGGAGGTCGACGCTGTGTGGAGAGTTAATCTTCTGCTAACTTAGCCAGACCCAAAGCGCCAATTATATTTTCAAGTCGAAACTTTTTTACCTCCGAGCAGATCGGCTCTCTGAGGCCACTAACAAAGCAACTTTTGAAGAAGTCATCTGACAACCCTTCAGTGTGATTAGCGAGTTTTTCAAATTCAATTTGATATTCACGAACAGTACCTATTTGACGGAGTTTGGTGAGAGCTCCTGTGAAATCCTCGAATGCTGAGGGACCAAACCTGCCCAGAATTAAGGATGCAAAATTTGACCAATCGGGTTCATCATTTGTCTTGAGATACCAACGGTACCATTGAAGTGCTTCTTGTTCTAGATGAAATGAAGCAATTGGGACTTTGTTTGCAGAATAAGTATTGTGGAGGTTGAAGAATTGTTCAGCTCGATATATCCATCATGTAGGATCTGTACTATTGAACCGTGTAAAGTCTAGCTTAGGTCCACGTGAGAAGTTGGAAGCAAAGGAGCGATGCTCTAAAGAAGACTCCTTCTGCACTCTGTTGAGCAAGATGCTATTCTGTTGATTCAAGCCACGCATCATATCGGTTAACTCTGTAACCTGAGATTTAATAGCCGGTGATCCTTCACAGCGCCCCGAAATTTTTTTTTTGGACTTTTTTTTTTGCTGTTGTTTTTTTTGTTTTTTTACTGCTGCTTCAGAAATGAATTGTCTGCAATTGTGTGGTTGGAAATATCTTCAACTGTGGATATGCTGTTGTTTGTTCTCTAAACCTGATAAGTTGGATATGGACCCCAGGTTTGTTTGGCTGCCTAAAGGATTTTTTTTTTTAAAATTCTCTCTGGCCACCAAGGCTGTTTGATCGAGTACCGCTCTCCAAAAATTTCTGGCTACGGGTTCACCCCTTAACGACAGCTTTTGGTTTACCTCATGGGTGGGAACTAGTCAATCAGGATGGGGCCGTTGCCCTTTTCGTTGACAGGTCCTCTCAATGGGCCAGCTACTTTGGGGTTCTTGTGGTACTCCTCACAATGAGTTTTAGGGCTTATGCCCAAGCACTTCCCATAGTTAAGCGAATAGGTATTTACCCAATCCGAAATGATGGAACCTGTAATGAAAAAAAATTCTTGCCAGAAATGGCGCAGCTCTTAGAAAGCCCTGCTTCGAAAAAAAATTGCTCCAAATCTACCCACAAAGCCAAGAAAACGCTCTGATATTAGATGAGAAGAACCTCCTACAGCAGATTACCTCCTACAATAGATTTAATCAAAATATGCGAAAATAAAATAACTCTTACCAATAACAGAAACACAGAAAGCTTATATTGATCGTAGGCCACTTCGAGGGGGCAACCTCCTTTGAGCAAGCTCAATACAATAAATTCGTGGATGCTTCATTGGGCCTCAACACTTATATACTAACTCTATTCTAACAACTACTACTTCCCTTGTATGTGGGACAATTCAAATAAGCTCTAAGGGACGACTTACAAAGTATATACGTCCATAGCAATTATTACACTAATACTGCAAAGAGAAGGGTAAGACACGGGTTCCTAACAATCTATTGAATGGTTCTGCAACTATACTACACTCAAGATAATAGCCAACAACTGGTTGGAAAGTGGTGCTTGGTGGCAAAAGTGTTAGCAGAACCCCAAAATACCGTGATTTGACTTTTGCAAGCTTGAACAACAAAAACGAGGCCAAAATGGGTGTCACCCAACTAGGGCAGACCCTCTGGAATAGTTTTAGAATTTTATATTTAACTCGATTGACTTTCGAATACTGAAAATAATGGTTGATTACCAACAAACCTTGATTTTGACTCCCTATAAATAATCTGTTGATTGCTCAATTGTAATCCCTGCACGAAATTACCTTTGCAATCTGAGGGTTTTCGACCCCAAGTCCGTTCATCAGGAAGGGTTTCGTCCTATGGTTTGGCTGCAAAAATAGTTTGTCCTTATGCAAAAGTAGAAGGAATCTAAGATTCGTTCGTTAATTTGATAAGTGAATAATCAATAATGAATTGAAAATCATTGTCCCTCTTGTCCCTTTAATAATTACCTTTTCCACCCTAAAAAGCAATGCTTTAACTTCTATTTTGAAGTTGACATGCTTTTATTTTAATAGTCATCTTTATCATTGCTTTTGGCCCAATTAATAATCATTATTTTATGGCCTACTTTAATAATAATGTGTCTTTTTTTTAAATTTTATTAAATAGAAATTACTTTTGGACACTTAAAACATTAATATTAAATTATTTTTTTCTTTTTCCCTCTTGGCTTTTTAATTAATTAACTTTGGCCCCACTCAATTAATAATAATGTGTCCCTTTTAAGTTATTATCAGAAAGTGTCGTTGGGGAACAACTTAAAACATTACTATTGAATTATTTTTTCTTTATTTGAAAAAGGGGACATGACATCATGTGCTTCATAAGAACCACAAGTAGTAGCAGTGCCACTCCCACTAACTCCACTATGGAGGTCGTGGGAAGCACCGTCTAGCTCCGTGTCGAGCAATGAAAGATAAGAAATTGAGGAATCCAAGTCAATAGTCTTTGGGTCCACATTCCAACACTTTGTTGCCCCTTCTTTATAATCAACGTGATTGTGTAAGAGAAGACACAAGTTGGAATTCACATAGATCAAATCCTTCGCCTTTTTCATTGCCAACTTGTTGCACTTGACTGAGTGGATAACGTTGTAGGTACCCTAGTTCCGCTCAGTTGAGGAGAAATTTGAAACCTATTGAGGCAAGCTACAAAGTCGATTAGAATTTATAAAATAAAGAAAATCAAAACAAACTGTCAAAAAGAAAGGTAGAGAGTTGAAAAAATTTAAAATCTCACTTGCGATAGAATTTTTATTACAAGTTGCTGGAGGTGAGTGGATGCTTGCCCATGGAGGTACTACCAAAAGTGAGCTTCTTTCTTTTAATTGTCACAAATAGTGCCAAGGGAATGACCCACATAGGTTATGAAATGCGCAAACTCTTCCATAACTATTTCTTCTAATTTTGGCTTGGGGAAGAGTCTAGAGAATGCTGCCTTATATCTCTCACTAACTTCAACATTTCTATATGGTGTGACCCTCTTAGGCAAAGAAAGGATCTCTGTGCTAAATTATTTGGGCGTCAAGACAAAAACAACAAGATGCAATGGGGTGGTCATTTTGTTCCACTTTTCAATGAGATGAAAACGCATTTCTTTGATGAACCTCTCTGTAGGGTCTTGTTCTTTGGCATTTATGATGGACCTAATCTTCTTAATCATTGAGTCGATTCCATCATAAATCTCACCCAAACATGGATGATCCATATCCATAAATCTCAACATACTCACGATAGGCTCAGTAAAATTGAGCAAATACTCCACATGTTCCCACCACATATAATCAAGAATCTACTCCTTCACTTTTGTGGCCCTCTCACTGTTTGCCTGTCTTCGTACACTCCAAACGTTGTTGATAACCATGCTACTCAATGCCTCACGCGCCTTGACAAGTCATTTCAAGATGAGTGTGTGTGAGACAAACTGAGTCTCAACAACCTAATATGAAATTAAAACAAATAAAATAAAATAAAATGTTCAAAAATAAAAATATCAAAAATTACAAACTTATAAAATTAAATTAAAAATATACATGATTCATGATGGATTAAATAAAAAATTACTTTTTACAACTGCAATTTCGAGAAGGCCCTGAAGATGCCTTGGGACATGTGATTGTTGCTTATGAACATTTGGATCCCGCTTGCCTCCTCATAGACTTATTCGATCCAATCAATTTCGGTCCCCAATTTTTGCAAGATAAGGTTGAGGGAATGAACGGCACAAGGTGTCCAAAATATGTGCCTGTACCTTGCTTCAGCTAGCATGCCCGCAACTTTGCATTTTTTTGCGTTGTTCGTTATAACTTGGACAACATTTTGAGGCCCTAGCACCTCGGCCCTCAACGAACTTTATTAGAATGTCGGCAATGAATTGTGCATCTTGCACTTGTCCTTCACAATCAACAACCCTACAAACTTTGCCCACATTAATCAATGGCCTATTTGACGTATCTTTTCGTCTATCGAAAATGATGGACACCTTTGTTTCGATCCATGAATCCTTGATGGGCTTCAATGCATATTCAACATGTTTTCTTTCTTTTGTTAACAAGGTGGTGCACACCTTTTTATGACTTGGATCAGTGAACCCATTAGGGGCACCATTGATAGATCTCACCATAACTTGCCAGTATGGTGATCTAACCATATTAAAGGCCAGCCCACATGCGTAAACACAATGCGTAATGCTTTGCTCCGTTGTCCCTGGATTCATTCTGGAATTCCCTTTCCAATGGGCTTGCATCTTTTGTTCTGTTGCGACTAAAAGGTGAATCCTCTTTCTCTGCGGCCATGACGAGTGTAGAAAGAAATGGGTGTGATGTGGTCATCGCATTAGCACTAGATGGGTCAATAGGTGGCGATCATTTCTTTCTCAAAGATGCTTTGAACTTTGCCCAACAATGGCATTTGCTTCTTCTTTTTCTTTGATGTATGCAAGGATCTTTCCTTGCGGCAAGCCCTTTCCTGGTTTTCCATATATGCTTGGCCCACCACAAGCTTTGATTTCAACACTGGGATCGCACACAAATGTGCTTTCATCCGACTATATGAGCTCTTGTATTTACAGTTACACTTTGAACAAAGGCAAAGGAAACACCCTCCACCTAGCAGTTGTTCTAACATCGTCACATACTTCCAAAGGGGCGTTCATGGTTCGGCTTTGAAAGCTATCCCTTGGCCCACCGAACTAACACTTGTAGCATGAAACATTCTGGCAAATCCCTATAGCCCTTGGTCGAAAAATAATAATATTGCTATTAAAATTTAAATCATTTGACATTTGTTGAAAGAATGTTTAAAAGAATAATGAAAAAAATTAAAACTAGTTACAAACATTTAAAAACTAAAAAAAAAGAAGTAAAACTAGTTACAAACATTTATAAACTAAAAAAAAGAGTAAAAAAAAAAAAAACCACAAAACGGAAAAACTACCTTAAATCAACAATCCTCTTTGTTGCAAGCTCCTTAAACTCCTTGGCATCAAATGGGTAGAGGTAATAGTGTGGGATTAACAAAAGGAAGGAGTTTCATTCCTATGCAATTGAAAAAATGAAGATGAGAGAACAAATCTGCAATGAGAGGTAAAAATGAAATGAAAGTTAAATGTGTTGCTGTTATATTTTGATAAAATGAGTGTGAAAGCTGCTTTTAGGTTTAAGAATCTACTTTATTTTGTTTTTTATTGTTTTTTGAAGTTCGTGTTTGATTTTTTATGAAGTGAAATTGAAAAAAAAAAAAGAAAAAACCTCTTTCCCTAGTGGATATGTCAAGGCTACAGACAGAATATGCCTTGCCCCCAGCATATCCGAAAACATAGATTTTGTTTCATGGACGTATCCACAAGGGCTAGGGCATATCCTGCCCGTATCCCCGGCGTATTTGTATCGGATACATTTTGTACCCGTACTGGACCCGGGGGGGGGCGGGGAGGGGGGGGCATATCCAGTAACATAGATTTTGCTTCATTTTAACATTTTGTTTTTCTGTCATATATTTGAATTATGATTCAATAGTTCATTTCAATAGCCTTAACTATTGACCTTACGGCTA
The DNA here is from genome assembly GCA_037957365.1 of Torreya grandis. NCBI lineage: Eukaryota > Viridiplantae > Streptophyta > Pinopsida > Cupressales > Taxaceae > Torreya > Torreya grandis. The sequence goes on from JARHVA010001321.1 coordinate 503,818, forward strand.
TGGTTAAGGATATTGCAATTACTTTGGAGGCCTATAGTCTTTGAAACCATATGGTCAGCCATAATTAGCATCTACTTACTAATTGTCACCTATGGTTATGCGTATGCTTATATATGACTGGGAGTCACAAGGGATTTTTGTGATAATGATGACATTGTGCACATTATTGTTATGACCTAAGTGAAGCCGGTTAGGGTTAAGGAGACAAGCAGTCCTTATTTCTCTAGGCATTTGTAGTCTTGGAATTCTGGCCCCTAGCCAACAGTATCTGCAGGCTTGAGGTTTTATTGCTGTCCTTTTTTCAAGAGGGATTCGTAAGGTTGGGTTCCTATAATGGTCCTTATCTTGGAATGGTTTGCATGCTGGGGGTGTCCGTTTCAGTCCTCTACAAGAGATCTGTAGGATTGAAGATTTCACAATTTCGTAATGATATAATGAAGTATGTGGAGTAGAAAGTGATCTACCTTAGTCCCCGGGGCATCTATGATAGTCAAGAAGTGCTCACCATATGATTATAGCTCTGTTGTTGTTTTCTTGACAGTTGTATCAGATCCTGTTTGTTGTCTAGTTGTGACTTGAGTATCACTTCTCCAGAGTATAGGAGTAGACGCACTGCATGCTAAGCCTCTGAACACTTGTTCTTGAATGTATGTTCTATGTATCTTTGTAGGGTTTTGTTTCTAAAAGTAAACGATGGTTGTCTTTATTTCTGTATCAAAACTATTAATGCACCTAAAGCTGCAAAGCCGTTCTTCCAACACATTCAAACACATTATGGGTTGCCACTCATTATCTTTCATATAAGAATCCCAATTCCTTAGCCACTTTTGGCAATCATTATGAAGGGTTTGTAGTTGCTAATTGTAGTTGAACATTTCTTTTCAATTTCATCCTTTGATTTTTTTATCACATTGCAGTTGTGAATAGGACCCCTGTGCATACTTTATGTGTATAACATCACTTAAATAGGGGGGACAAATACTAAACATTATTCAGCATATTTATAATTGGTTACCAATGTCTCCATTGGTTATTCAATATTAGAGGTTGTTCTCTTTGCTCCATGCCACACTAACAAAAGGGACGTGACAAAGCATATATTGTAGCTCATTTAGCATATGCCTATGTCATTGTCAAGGATATACAAAGTCCAAAATCATTTTAAGGGGGTGGACAGAATCTAACAACTGAGACAGACAGCGGTTCAGGAACCAATAGCATCACAAGTTAAAGCTTATCAGCTATGGTATGTGTACCATCCTACAGGCTGTAGGGTTGAACACCTTCTAGACATCCATGATACTGTCAAGATTAACAGCCTCAAATTGCACGAGCTACCACATGCACAGGTGGAGCTTCATGTTGTGCATCTTCAGGACACCATTTGAGATTTCCAGCTTCCACTTTCAGAGGATATACTACTGATGCCAGGACTAGGACTGCCAGAAGAAAGCAGACAACAACATACCTGGTCTGCAGGAAAGGAAGCATGCTTTGACAAGCTAAGTTGATATCTAAATCCATATTTGGGCAACAATTTTCTCATTTCATTAAAAGCAGAATGGGGGAACATTTTCCTCCTAAATATGAAGGAAATACTGAGCACTTCATGTTTTCTTCGATGCTTTACTCCGCATGTCTTGTATTTAATGTGAGATACATTTAGTGTCATGTTTTATGTTTAAGCCGGCCATTTTTTTTGCTAAGGGTATCTGGGACATCACCAGGTCCAAACTGGTTTTGGGGACACAATTGGGGCCCCCAATCCCTGGGCAGAGGCCGCATTAACATCACTGACATTAACATCCATGCTTGGATTCCCTTTGTGCTGTAGGCCGACTTAACACAGTGTGAGGATTTGAACTTGGGATCTCCTACATATGAGTGTGCCCCTTTTACCATTGCACCACAGCCCTTTGGATGTTTAAGATGGCTGCTTAACTTCCATATTTAGGAGTCAATTGTAATTTCTAAGTTCTAGCCACTTTAAAAATGTTTTTTCATCTATGTTGTTTTGGTACGGGTATGAGTATGTTTCAGGTATGCGGAAACGTTATTTTTTACAAAACCTTGATTTGGAAATGCCGTGGGTACGTCCATACATTTTATTTTATATATATCTATAAACAATGCATATTACTCATTTTTTTAGAAAAACACTTGAAAATACATAGTATGAAAATATTTGTCTATAAAAGATAAAACACTTAAAAATATATAGTACTCATTCATTCATTACTTCAAAGACAAAATGTACATTCTAATCTAGAATAAATTATTTAGATTGCTCTCAAAATCATGAATGCCACTCCCACTATCTTTCAACTTTATCATTTATTGACACTTTCTCTCACAGGGGCTCACCGGTGCATTTCTCCCAAAGTGTATGCCTCGAGGGGTGCACAGTGAATGGGGTGGGATCGGCTCGTGGCACTTTGCGATAGATGTTCTCATACTATTCTATCATACCTACATCCCTTCATGCAACCTTCATACCTCCTATGATGTCTCCTTGAAATATTGAAACCTAAAATATGGCTAAGTCTGAAACCTTAAAACCCTGGGATTTGACTAAATCTGAAATATTATAGGATCCTCCAAAACCTAGAATTTGCATTATATCTCCTAGAGGTCTGAAACCACTCTCAAACATCTTGAAAGTAGATAAATAAAATATAACTCAAAGTATACTTAAATGTTTATTTTATTTATATATATGTTGTCTGGTTCAAGCTGGTTTTACATTTTTTTTTAATTTTTTGTTGACTTCGACTATTTTTTCCTGTTGGAATCCCTTGGAAATGCCCAGGAAACCCCTGGAAACACCTCAGAAATGTCCCGTACGTTTCTGGTATGTTTTCAGGTGTTTCTGGTATGTTTTCGAGAGGTACCCAAAGCATTTCTAGGGGGAAACGTGGGGGGGGGGTGTTTCCTGCAACACAGTTTCTCATTTATGTATACTATCCAAAGTTTTCTTGACCACACTCTCATACTTTGGGCAAGTTCTTGAGTCCATTGTTGTGATGTTTAGAAATTTTCACTTTGTTTCACCTCTACTAGTATCCTAATAACACTAGCTTCACCTTTTTTGTTATTAATAATGTAGTAATGGACGTCTGTAGTATTGGGGCCACGTTTTGTGACACTTCACTTTTCTTGACTATCGTGTGTGATCAAGGAATTTGACATAGAGGGGATATTAGTATAGTGTTAGTCAAGAAATCAAATCAAAATAAACACACTAAACTAACACCTCTAGCCTTGACACTCAAGAAGTTAGAGAACTACACAATTAACTAACAAAATGAAAGTAAAAAAGTGATCTTACCTTCCACAAGAACAAGTGCTGTGAGTTGGCCATGGAATGATGTGCTCAGCTGTGTGCTCAAGAAATCTTTGTCAATGAAGCTCCATTGCTCCACTTCTCCTTGTTACCTTGGTAATGTTGGTTTGATTTGGCTTGGCATGTGAAGCTCACCTATAGGCAAAATTGCATTAGTTCTTTGCACTAACAAGCTTGGTTTAGAGGTGTTTTGGCACTTATATTTATAGGTTTCAGAACTAACTCTAACCCCAGGGAGGTTAGGTTTATAATTAACCTTGGTTGAGTCAGTCTAACCGTGGGTTGAGTTAGGCTCACTTTGGGTTGGGTCAAAGATAATCACAGGGCCATGTGTGAGACATGGGTCAAGAATGATTGTGTCACACCCAATTCTTGATATTTTACAAGTGGATTGACAACTCAGAAAATATTTTGGTTGAATTTTTGAAAATAGAAATTCATTAATTCTCCATGATCCACTTGGCCACTTGTCATGAGAGTTTAGGAATAAATTTAATTAGTGAATCTAGAAAATAGGAAATTCCAAAAGCTATGGATTTTAGATATTTGTGTGATGTCATGATGATGTCATCAAATATGGATTTATGAATTTATAAAAATAGAAATTCACTAATTAGCCATGGACTTTTCAACTATGCATTTAATTGTGTTTAATCAATTAAGCAATTTTGATCAGGTTAATTGCATTTTCTAAATTTATGTAAGGTTATCCATAGTTCCATGGAGTTTTTTGATTGGAGGACGGGGGGATGGGGGTTCTAAGTTTTGGGATGATGGGGGGGCAGCGGTGGCGGCGGGGCAAATACATATAGTACTTGAAAAATTAGTTATAAAAAGATGTAGAAGGAATAAGTATATTGCATTGAACATCAACAATTTAACATTTAAGTTTTAACTTTTTAACACTGAAGTTTCAAGTTTGAACCGTTGAACCAATGAACATTGAAAATCAAAATCAAAATATCGAATTCAGAATTTTCAAAATTTCATAGTGATGATTCATGATTACAATCAAGTATCAACAATGTTCAAAAACAAAATACTAAATACTAATACTAATACTAATGAGTCAATGACTAATCATCCCCAAAGTTCTCGCCAAACTCCTCAGCACTAGAACTACTGGATTCCACATGCTCAAGCTCCTCCAAACCAATACCAACCAGCCCGGTTTGTGTAGCATCATCATCATCAAAGAACAATACAATTTACAAATGAAACAAAAATCAGAAATTCAAAGAATCAAATGCATAGTGGTAGGGCCTACCTTGTGGCGCAAATGATGAGCTTGAAGAGTCTTGAGTCTTCTTGGCTTCTCTATCCTCTTCTTGATATCACTTTCCCTCTCCTAATGCTCTCACTCTTGCAAACTGCTCCCTCTTAACTTGATGCCTCTACTTTCAACTCTCTACTTCACTCAGTGAAGTTTTTGTGTGATTTAGAATAAGAGGGATAGGGTTTTTTAATATTTAATATTTATAAGCTTTTGGGAGATCTTGGGGGTGGGACCCATTAGCAATTAGGGTTAGGGTAGAGGGCTCACAAACCAAAATATTTTTTAAATTAAAAAAAAAAAATACCTTTTTGACATCCACTAGTGTGGGGGATGCCTGCATGTTTCCTAGGGGGTCGAGGGATGTCTAGGCATCCCCTGAACGTCCCAGAGTCCCCCAGACGCCCCCTTTTTGAAGGGATGCCCCAGAAACGTCCCCTCTTAGAGGGGAATGTCTCGGGGATGGCGGCAGTTCAAGACGGCGGTGGAGGTGTAGTAGGGGGACGTCCCCATCCTGAAAACGTGGGGATTTTGGGGGGATGCGTCGACGTGGAACACTGAGGTTATCCCTCAACTCTTGGTCGAAAAAGTCACTTTGCTAGGTCGTAATTTGACTGGGGATGAGTTGGACAGGTTATCGTTGCTTATAGGATAATACCCCAATTAGGGATGCATTGACATGATTCAGGGCATATACGTCCAATGCGTAGACGAATTTGGGATGAACAGTGATTTCTAGGCTTAATTTGCATTTGCAAAAAATCAGTCTAATGTCCGTCTACACACGGAAGTGGCCGAAAAGGAGTGTCTACCCTTGATCCAGAAAATAATTTTTTTTGCCTATGGTTTGACTACTAACATATGCTCCTTAACTTGCATGTTATTTTATTTCTAACCTCGTATCAAACCTTTCCTGATTTGAATGTCAAACACATTGGCTGGTGCTAGATTACATTATGTTACAGATTATGTGTGTCTCGATTCAATGATGCAATGTCGCTAATGTGGGAACAAGACAATGAGGTACCAGAATCTATCTTGTTACTTCCATTCATTCATGTTGCCAATCTACTGACACTTGAAAGGAAAAGAATATATCCCTTTCAGCATTCCTTGCACCACTAGGGCAACTGCTAGTTAAACAGATTAGATGGGCTGCTTTTCCTACCCTAAAATTGGAGTGTCTGTGGGTGTGACACTTATGAGCTATTTGATTTCTTCCATACAAGACACAACTTCTTTCATGCTTGTTCTAATGTCCCTTTCTCTCGCAAGGCATTAAAATGCCAATTAGACAATGCTCTAACCACGACCTTCACCTCATGTTTTTTTCATTTTCAAATTTGGATCCACCAATTCACCCACAACTCCCAATCTGATCTTGCCTATTTACATATAAACAAGGCTGATTTCGTTGTTATTTTGGATCGTATCGACAGTTACTTTAGCAGAGATTAGCTCCACCAAAACCACCCCAAAACTGTAAACATCAGACTTATCTGAGTTGTAAGCGCTGATGGTACCCTGGGTCAACATAGCCCGGCATGCCTTGGGGAGCACTTGTGACATGTGAAACATTTCCAGGCACAAATATAGAAAGCCCAAAGTCTGCAACTTTTGCCCTAAAATTTTCGTCTGAAAGAATGTTACTGGATTTCACATCTCTATGAAATATGGGTGGATCAATGCCATGGAGGTATGCCAAGGTCTGAGTAGTTTCTAAGGCAATGTTTAAGCGTGTTCCCCAAGGCAAGCCTGTAAGGCTTCTTCAGCTCCCATGAAGATGATTGAACAAGGTCCCATTTGGAACGAATTCATAAACGAGCGGTAGCATTGGACTCTTTGGAAATGTACAACCATACAGATGAACAAGTTTTAGATGGCAAAGGGAGGACAGGATCTGTACCTCAATGATAAATTGTTCCACTCTTCTAGAGTTTTCATGAAAAAGTCAATTTACTGCCACAACTCATTCGTCGTGAAGTTTCCCCAAATATATTACACCAAACCCTGCATCTCCAAGTTTTTTCTCTTCATCAAATAAATTTGTGGCCTGCTGAAGTTCTCGATAAGGAAATATGGCCAAACGATTGATAATATATCATGGCCAATATTCTTCCATGCGGCTTCTGTGATAGTTACTGAAATCGGTACCAAGGCCCAGGGAAGGAGGCAATTTTCTCCTCTTCACATATAAAATATGAAATATTACTGCTACTGCTACTACTGCAGCACCTCTGACAGAGCAACCTGCCAATAGAAACGTAAAAAGACGAGTTTTTTTTTTAACTACAAAGTCGAAATTGGGATTAGTCTGGTTCATTAAAAATTTGTAAAAAAATTATACGTAATAAAGATGAAGGATGCTTAATGATAATAATGAATTTAGTCTTGGACTTGTCTGAAACTACTCAAGCACAAGGTCTGTGAGTAACAGTTTCTAAGAGAATGCCAAATTCATATTTGGAATAAAACCCAGGGGGACAACACTTAAGACATCAGAGAGACTGATGAACAAAACTAACTAAAAATGCAGCTACTGCATATCTCCGGAGCAAGATAAGAAGACAGAATATATGCAAAATAACCAGTTGTTGAAAACAAGAACAAGCAAGGCAGAGTTGTACTAAAACTCAAATAATTCGATATCCATATATTAATTCAAAACAACTTATTACAAACTGATTACACATTTATATTACTTACTACAGCTACTAATGTTTCAACTACAATTATAAAACTTATATCATGTCTTTCTTGATTACTTCTCTATTCTTCTCTTCCGATGTTCTATCTGTGACTTTTATTCTCTTGTATCGCTCTTTTCTTTCTATGGTGGTTGTTGCATGTATCCTCTCTTACACACACACACACACACACTGTTGTTTTATATTTAGCTACTGCTATGCGTTCATTCTCTCACTATCTGTTATGACAGATCAGGGGTATCTGTCTACCTTCAACCTTTGTAAACCAGGTCTTGAACACTTTATCCTCGTTGTTTCAACTCATCTAACCTCGATTACCCTTCTACACAATTATTTGTAACTAGGTGGGAGTATTTTCCTATCATCCTTGTACCCATTTAGCCACTGCAGATGATTGCAAGGAGTGTGAGTTGTTGGTGTTACTTAACCCTAATATGCTTCAAAACAATGGTTATATGCACATGCAGTAAAATTTTATGTTTTTAATAAAATCGAGCAAAGTTTATTTTAAAGAGAAATGAATTAATTGCACAAATCCAGTAAATGTGGCAATTCTACTATTATAGAAGTATATTTTGACTGTCTAAGGTTATCTGTATAGCTGGCAACAATAAGTCCATGGCTTTACAGTCAAACCGTACTGCACCATCATTGTAGAGAACACATGAATTAGACGTTAATCTGAATACTCCTGCGATGGTTTCAGTGGGAAATTAATTCATTTCCACACTCAGTCTTGGATGCTACGATTGCACAGAAAACATGCATCAGGCATTTACTTTTAGAGGATTTATTGGTATATTGGTGTTGACTTGCGTCTTGATTCAGAATATGGTGCTTCGAGATCAAAAAGGATCAAATAAATATATCTCCCTGCCGTTTTCTAAAGAACTCAATAACACTTGAGGAGCTAAGATGCAGCTGTGCATCTGTTCTGATTCTAGCTTGCCACAGCTCTCTTCTTGAGCAAAACATTTCAGAATTTTAATGTCAATATTCCATCTCTTATCAAGAGAATATCCTCACACGGACAAGATTCTGGTTCTTTTGTGGAACCGGCACCTTGAATGGAAATTCACTTCAGCTATTCATTTTAAGTTTTCATAAGCTATATTACACACTTCTACCTATCCACTAACTTTAGAATTCAAATTTTGCCTTTTGTTGTAAGCTTTACCATCATTTCTCTTCTCCATTGCCAAATTTCAATTGTCCTTACTACTGTGTAACTTTCTTATGAAGAAACGTTCTTCTCTCAGGATGGAAAAATAACATCCAGCAAAATATTTGCAGTGAGTCTTGTTTCCTTATACTAGAAACAAATAACTTTTCAATTAGAGATTAGAATCAAATCTCGCCATGCTTCAGTGGTATTCTTTTCTTGATCTGAAATTTTGCATTCAATGAATCTTTCCTCAGTTAGTGCTACCATTGAATGTTACCTTATTCAATATTGTAATGAACTCAATGTTGGCAGCTAAACCCTAAGATCCTTGTCTATAGAATGAAGTTCAGATGCCGCTGCTCTTCTTAGAAGATAATAGGTTTCTACATTGATAAAGGCTACATTGTAAATGATTCTTTAGTCAAAGACTGGTGAGCTTCTTATTAGCTAGGGATGAGTTGTAACCTATCATGGATAAATCAACCACCTTTTCTTACTGGGTTTCATTTATTTTCCCATTTAAATTTCTTGAACATGATTGCTTTGTGTGCAGTTCAGTGGTCCTGTTTTGGATGCTCTTGATTATGCTGAATGGGTGAAGGAAGATGCTCGATTTAAGCACATACTTGTCCAGACATCACCTTCTTCTACTCATGCTTTTCCAAGATTCAAACTGCGGTATAAATCTTCACTAGTACAGGCAAGCTATACTTAACATTATTTACAGTGTTTTTTGTGCCTTTCTTTTGCTATTATAGACGGCAAGATTAATCAGGTCACATATGCACATTTCCTGTGTTTCAATGTCCTAGCTTTATTTACTTTGGACTTAATTCCATGTTGTGGTATGTTATTTGAATTATTGCAGTGTTTGTAAGCATATTGTCAATGCCACCCTTTTGTCTTTGAATGTGTCTTAACCTGGTTCTTATATGGTGATAATTTTCCGAAAACTCAGCTGTACATTCATGAAGTTGTTGTGTATTTTGAATTAATAACAGTGGACTGTTCATCATATAACCTTTTGGTTTGATTTATTTTCTGTGACCTTTCAATCCACTTGTTTTAATGGTTTATATTTTTCTACAATGCACAGGTTGAGGGTGATGTATCCCATCTTCCTATATTGGATCCCTCAATGAGAGCTCTGCCACTTGCTCCCAGAGAATGGAAGAAAAGGTTAAAGATTAAAAACTATTCAGCGACAGTGCGTGATGAAATTTCTTCAAAGGATAATAACAGTTTGAATCAGGGGAGAAAATTTCTTCTTTTGGATGTAAGAAATGGTACTGTTGTTGCATCTTAGTTCATCTAAAATGAAGCTTTTGATATACCTTTGTCATTTTCTTCATCTTGTTTACTTTGACTGGATGTGTTCAAGTTGAATTCTCCCATTTCTTAGCAGGATGAAGAATATAACTGAATATCTTGGCATATAGCTATTTGAACTGTTTTTTCAAGTTATAAAATAAAATTAATGTTATTGTATTTACTTAGTCATCTACCTGTTTTGTAGTACAATTTTATCATGTTTATGAGTTTTCTATGGTTGTTACAATAGTTTTCAAATTGCAGTTTTCTTATCTTAATAACTACCTTGACTAGTTACAAACACCTCAAATAGTTGTTTATCCTTATGTAACACATTATGGACTCGAGTAAATCTCCAACTTGGAAGGAGACAATCAACTGTGGGTTTTAGCCTTTAGAGAAAAGATTGAGAACAGAGACATGACACAAAAGTACAAACCATAGTTCCACGGTGACGTGCCCCAGGGATCTTGGGTGGCTTTCCCTTGTCCTGGGGATGGGGGACAGGGAAGGAACATCCACAAATGTTTTTCATTTTTTTAAAAAGATTCCTTCACTTTATAAGAGATACCGTCCCCTCAAAAAAAAAGAAAGCTGTTTTTTTAAAAATGATTTAACCCTATCTGTGAATTTTTTTAAATTAAATTTAAGCCCCTAAACTACATTGAATAAAGTTAAAATATTTTTCTACAATGCACAGGTTGAGGGTGATGTATCCCATCTTCCTATATTGGATCTCTCAACGAGAGCTCTGCCACTTGCTCCCAGAGAATGGAAGGAAAGGTTAAATAGTAAAAACTATTCAGAGACAGTGTGTGATGAAATTTCTTCAAAGGAGAATAACAGTTTGAATCAGGGGAGGAAGTTTCTTGTTTTGGATGTAAGAAATGGTACTGTTGTGGGCATGTTGCATCTAAGTTCATCTAAAATGAAGCTTTAGATATTCCTCTGTCATTTTCTTCATCTCGTTTACTTTGACTGGATGTGTTCAAGTTGAAGTCTCCCATTTCTTAGCAGGGTGAAGAGTATAAGCAAATATCTTGGCATATAGCCATTTGAACTGTTTTTTCAAGTTATGAAATAAAATTAATGTTATTGTATTTACTTAGTGATCTACCTGTTTTGTTGTACAATTTTATCATGTTTATGAATTTTCTATGGTTGTTACAAGTGGTTTTTGAATTGCAGTTTTCTTATCTTAATAACTATCGTGACTAGTTACAAACACCTCAAATAGTTGTTTATCCTTATGTAACATGTGTTACAGCCTTGAGTAAATCTCCAACTTGGAAGGAGACAATCAACTGTGGTTTTAGCCATTAGAGAAAAGCTTGAGAACAGAGACACGGCACAAAAGTACAAACTATAGTTACATGGTGACGTGCCCCAGGGATCTTGGGTGGTGTTCCCTTGTCTCGGGGATCGGGGGACGGGGAAGGAACATCTGCAAATGTTTTTAATTTTTGTAAAAAGATACCTTCACTTTATAACAGATCCCATCCCCCCCCCCCCCCCCCCCCCAAAATAGAAAGCTGTTTTTTTAAAAATAATTGAATCCTACCCGTGAAAAATTTTAAATTAAATTTAAGCCTCTAAACTACATTGAATAAAGTTAAAATATTTTTCTACAATGCACAGGTTGATGGTGGTGAATCCCATCTTCCTATATTGGATCCCTCAATGAGAGCTCTGCCACTTGCTCCCAGAGAATGGAAAAAAAGGGTTAAATACCAAAAACTATTCAGAGAGTTTGTGATGAAATTTATTCAAAGGAGAATAACAGTTTGAATCAAGGGAGGAAATTTCTTCTTTTGGATGTAAGAAATGGTACTGTTGTTGCATCTTAGTTCATCTAAAATGAAGCTTTCGATATTCCTCTCGTTTACTCTGACTGGATTTGTTCAAGTTGAATTCTCCCTATTTCTTAGCAGGGTGAAGAGTATAACTGAATATCTTGGCATATAGCTATTTGAACTGTTTTTCCAAGTTATGAAATAAAATTAATGTTATTGTATTTACTTAGTGGTCTACCTGTTTTGTAGTACAATTTTATCATGTTTATGAGTTTTCTATGGTTGTTACAAGTGGATTTCGAATTGCAGTTTCGGTATAATAACTACCTTGACTAGTTACAAACACCTCAAATAGTTGTTTATCCTTATGTAACACGTGTTACGGCCTTGAGTAAGTCTCCAACTTGGAAGGAGACAATCAACTGTGGGTTTTAGCCATCAGAGAAATGCTTGAGAACAGAGACACGACACAAAAGTATAAACCATAGTTCCACGGTGATGTGCCCTGGGGATCTTGGGTGGCATTCCCTCGTCCCGGGGACGGGGGGATGGGGAAGGAACATCCGCAAATGTTTTTAATTTTTTTAAAAAGATACCTTCCCTTTATAACAGATCCTAGCCCCCCAAAATCTTGTGTGGCATTCCTGCATCCCGGGGACAGGGGGATGGGGAAGGAACATCCGCAAATGTTTTTAATTTTTTTTTAAAGATACCTTCCCTTTATAACAGATCCCACCCCCCCAAAAAAAAAGAAATCTGTTTTTTTAAAAATAACTGAACCCTATTTGTGAACAATTTTAAATTAAATTTAAGTCCCTAAACTACATTGAATAAAGTTAAAATATTTCAATTTTATTTTTAATAAATTATTTCAATCGCTGTCCCCCTGCCCTCCCCATAATCTGGGAAATATTTTTCCATCCCCAAAACCCTGTCCTCATGTCCTTGAGACGCATGTAACACTGGTAAAAACAAGACCTTGGATGGGTTGATGACATCGTTATTCATAATTTGATTTCATTATGACACCATCCCTTAATTTTGACATCATCGCTGCATTTATTATGTTTTTTCTGATTTTCCAGGCATAAACAACCTATCAACTTGACATTTAATGCAACATTGACTTTAGGGGTTGATAGGTTGACTGTTCCAACTAGTGACATCACATAAATATAATAAATTCACCTCATTAATGACATAATTCTGATTCAAGCCAGACTCTCTCTTTTGACCAGCAAAGGCTCCAAGTACAGAAAACAGGATTTGTAGGGCAGATGGTGTTGCTGACTTCAGCACATCTAACATCAGCAAGATGTCCGGATTTGAATAAGACCTTTTGTTAAGCTTCTGACCTTTGTTTGACGGTTTGACCTGTTGAGGCTGCATTCACTGAGAGCAATTGCTTTGACTGGAGGATCATTCTATTGACTGCAATTCCCTTGTTTGATCAAATACCATATCAAAGTTAATATTTTGACCAGTTTGATCTGCTTTACTTGTTTGACTGCATTAATGATGAACAATAACTATTAAAATTGAATGAACATGAGAAATTAGACTGTCGTAAATGAGTTTTTTCATCTGTTATCGCTGTACGTGAACTATGAGATCCTCTCACTCGTGGGGATGTGGACTTTAAGGCTCAATTGCGTGAAGTCATTGGCCATTAGCTGAATCGAGGGTGGACTGTAATAGCTCATGACCTGTTGACTGATATAAGGCTCTCCTGAGGTGATTCATGGTCCATTAATTGAATCGAGGGCCCATGGAGGTAACTCCTGGCCCATTGACTTATACAAGGTATGTTTGGGGTAGCTCATGGATCATTGATTGAATGTAGGGCCAGTTGAGATAATTGATGACCTAGTGACCGATGTCAGACTTGGTTGAGGGACCCATTGGTAATTAATTTGAATTTCTCAGTAAAGGGAACTTGTGGGACAATTGAAGTCCTCAGTTGAGGTAACTCACAAGAATATTTGAGAGTACATTGAATTGAATTTAGAATAGATCATTGTACTCTTTATGATTGCGCTAGATGGCGAAGACTAAGTTGGTTGGAGTTTGAAGTTAGTGATGCCTCACAATGGTGAATGTGACACTCATCTTTGAATATGGTTTGGTGATGGTCTTACATCGACCTGGACCTATTGGTTTTGATTACTAGCTTTGAGTGGTTTATGTGCTAGAACTGTCATAGTCTAGGAGTTGTCTTGTATTTTGTCATCGTGTGCAAGTATCCTTCTGAGAGGGTCTATAACAGTGCCATTTAAACCATTTTAATGTTTTTCCACCCACCCACACTATGGCAAACAACAACAGACCAAGCCAGGAAGATGGCACTTCACAAATAGTGCAGGCATTTAAAGAACAAAACAAATATATGCAAATACGGTCTGAAAACATGCAAAACATGATGGAAGTTGCGTATATACAAGTCAATGTCATGCAAATGCAAATCCAAAGGCAACATCAAAACATAGAAGACAGATTGAGTAAAGAGATCCAAGAAGGGCAACTTGCAAGACTTGAACCCCAAAGCTAGCATAACTTATCAAGCACAACTCAAGTCATATTTCTGTCAATTATGTGAAATATTATAGCAAGATAAAGTTCGTACTATAATACTTCAACTAAAGGGATTGGCACTTGAATGGTTCAGCAATTTTCAAAGAAAAGCTGAAACCAAGAAGGAGCCGATTCATACTTTTGGATCAAACTAAAGGACGCAACGGACAAAAGATTTGTCTCAAAATGACAATTTGTGAGCCTTTAGACAGCGGTTAGGATTCAGATGGATAGCAACGTAAAGGCTAATGGTGAAACCCTGAAAAAATGGGATAGTTAGATTACTTTACCTTCCGTAAATACCAAATTATTTGGTTCATAGAAGGATATGTTAACCTAAATGTGGGAAACTTTTAAGATTTCTAATTGCAAGGATAATTCTACTTGGGCAATATCAAAATATTTTAAATTTAACCGGCTAAAGCATAAAAGGCATATGTTTTTCTAAAACTATTATTAACCCATTATGTTCACATGCATTTAAAAGGGAAAACATGTATACTCATCCTTATTCTGAATTTCAGGTAAATAGTTGATAGTTACAAATAACTACCAGAGTATGTTGTATAAAGGAGGAAAGCAAAAATCAGACCTTGGAATTTCTTTCAAAGAATGTGCACTAGATTGCTAGTCTAATTCAGCAGTGTTGATTGCCTGTGTGTATTATTTCATTACTGATATGGACTATTTGTTTTGAATAAAGTTTGTGATTATGGATCTGCTATTTTCTGGGGATTGTTCCAGAATTATTGCTACTTTTTAAATTTGTTTCAAAGTTGTTGAAATTTCCATCATTGAACCTGATTCAAGTGTACTTGATACCACTCAATTCTCTTGTCAGTCTTGGACTTTGGTTTTATATTTTGTAATTTTTAAATTCAATTTGTCATTTCACGATCTGAATTTGACCAGCAATACTATTTTGTTTGTTGGTAAATTGCCTCTTTCTTTACCTTAGGCTAAGATGCCTTCACCAAGGGGCGTGTCTTCCATCAAATTCACCCACGAATTGTACCTGGTCTCATCCGTTGAGGTACATTTCACCTGGAATTGGATACGGTATATTAGTACTTATTACTCAAGATTACACTCTAATGTCTTTCAGGGATTTGAAACTGGGGGTTTGTTGTGAAAGCCTCATTGATCTACCGCATGAGCTCATCCCAATTGAATAAAGTGTTAGGGTAAACATCTGGGCAGAGCTGGTGGAGAACATGGGGGTGGGCTTGCGTCCATAATATGGTTACACTCAATCCCTACCTCCACAGGCCCCCATGGAGACACACATGGGTGGGCTTAGGTTTATGCATTGCCATTATTTTAACTCGTACCACTTGGTGTCCCCATGGCTATTATAAGGTGCCTGCTCATGAAAATGTAACCTTGGCCTATGATCTGAATTTTTTCATTTAAAAAAAAGAGAGTTGCCTCATTTTGAAGCGGAAGAAGCTGTTCTTCCACTGCGGTTTCATTGAATTTTGTACCAATTTCGGTTATGACAAGGAAATGTTCAATGTACAAAAATAGATGATAACAAGATTGAAACCCCACATTAGAGAATCGGTAATAAAAGACTTTGGGTGAAGCCATATCATTAGATCTTAAGATGGAAAACTGTAACAATCCTTTAAACCAGATGTTAGAGAAAAACCACCTCAAGAAGGAAAACCATCAACATAAAGCCAAAAACAATAAATATAAGAAATCAGGGCCACACAATATGAAAACCCAAGACACCTTGCCTGACATGCAATAAATATTGTTGGAGAGAATGTTGAGGACCAAACAAATCAACCTCAAAACAAAGAGACAAGGATAACTAGCATAGTTTGCAAAGATAAGGAGACCTTGAAGATCAAGTAAGTAAAAAAGCCTTTAGAAGATTTCAATAAACCTGGCATTGTCTATTGTACTTGGACGTATTATTGAGTCCCATCGACCTACTTTTGATCATTTGTGGACATTAATATAATTTCTTTATATCTTTGTGAGCAAAAATAAGCAAACATAGGAGCACATGTCCTAGTAGACTTAGATTGTATCTTCATCTCTAGTAATTTTTCAAAAACAGTTAGCATCCCAACAATTCCATTGGATTGCACCTATGAAGTTGAAATGGTAGACCCTGGCACTATTTAAATATGGGATACCTCCCAATGATCTCTATTTATAACTTCACTCTTGGGAAACACAACAACATACACCTGGGCACATAAAGCAGAGAACAAAGATATATGCAGCCATCTCTCAACATTCCTTTAGGATTACAGCTATCTCACAGTCCTTCTTCAATGGCAGAACACGTGTTCCTCCTCAAATATATGGTAATGTAGTTCCTCCAGTTGTCTATTTTCATATCAGGCTGTAACATTATGTATTGTATACCCGTACCAAACTGTCAGAAAATACAGTTTTGTTTATAGATCTAGTTTCTTTGTGCCTTAACGGTTAAGTGATTTTTTACTCTTTGCATTTATGAGTATCATGTTGTCCAAGTTTATTTTAGGAAAACTCTGTATTTTTGTTCTTTGTGACCAAGTGGTGATAACTATTTCATGTGTCAAGGCTAAATTCAAGAAGCATAAGTAAAAAATTATGCATATGTTCTATGATTATTTTTCTCACATCCACGTAATCCTGAACAGAGTCCATATTCTATATGATCTCGGGTTGTTGGTAATATAGTATTAATCAGGCCATTGCTGATTTTTGAGGCTTTGGCAGTTCAGGTACACTGATTGCTGTTCATAAATAATGGTATAAACTGTGTCTGTCCATAACACTTTATAATTTCATATTTTGGTGTGTTTTCACCTGCTTCACCCCTAGGCATTACATCATTGGCATTGGAGTAAGACTTGACATATCAAAACAATTTTATCAAATCCTAAGGTCCAATAACCATTGCAGAATCATCCTTGCGTTTTCAGATGGAGAAAATATCACACCTGAGAAACATTACCCACGTCGTCATGGGGACAGATGCCAACACCAATGCAAGGAAATACTTTGGATGGAAACAGCATAACTGCCATCAATTTTGAAACATCAACCATATCCAGGTAGATGGATTGTATCCATCATTTCCATGGTATAAAATTATTGGTCCGATGCGATGCCATTGGATGCAGACACCATATAATTTGGTAAGTACAGTCGCTTATCATCATCAACAATGACATAGTAGTGTACACATCTCTTCTTAGAGGTCAGGGACATATGACTCTCTCTTTCACAGAGTTTGGAATTTGCTGACTTCTCTTTATAGAGAGACTGGAACGACTTACATCTCTCTCGACAGACATAGAGATTGAGTTCCCTATATTTATTTATAAAGGTTGAATCATCATAAAACTCTCTTCAGAGTTCATCCCGCATCTCTTCCCAGGGATTGAATCTCCCTACACCAGCCTTTCTGATCAAGTGTCAAAGGAGTTTAGTCAACAAAGCTACCTCCTTCAACCACTACAGGCGAACTTATCTGGGCCTGCCAAAAAATCGGGATCCAGCCGGATTTTGTGCAGATCTGGCCGGATTTGGTAACTATGTTTGTGTAAATACATTCAAGAAGCATAAGTAACAAAGTATGCATATGTTCTAAGTTCTTTGATTATATTTTTTGAATCCAAGTAACCTCAAATAGAGTTCATATTTTTAATGATCTTAGTTCATATTAATAATGATATCAGGTCATTGCTAATTGTTAACACTTTGTCAGTTCATGTACTCTGATTGTGGTTCAGGTTTAATGGTATAAAGTTATAAACTGTTTCCATGCATAACATATTGGAATTCCACATGTCAGTGTGTTGTGCCCTGCCTCACCCGTGGGTGCTAGATCACTTATTCATGGCCCATTGGTTGATGTGAGGCTCGGTTGAGGTAACTAATGAGCCAGTGACTGAATTTAGGCTTAGTTGTGGTAACTCGTGGCCCTTTGACTAGTATGAGGCTTGGTTGAGTCAACTTATCAACCATTTATTTAATTGAGTCTCAGATAAGGACTAAGGAACCTGGGGGACAAAGGGAATCCTTAGATGAAGTAACTCGTGGGATTTCGAAGTGTATACTGAATCAAACTCAGATTAGATCATTCTACTCTTTATGTTTGGGCTCAATGGAGAAGACAAAGTTGGTCAGGTCTTGCAGCAATGAATGTCAAAGGACATCAGTATTTGGGCATGGTTTGGTAATAATCTTCCTCCGACATAGGTCTATGGGGCTTGATTAGTAACATTATGTTTTCTACATGCAAGCACTATCACAATCAAGATTTGTTTTCTTGTATTTGTTTCTGTGTGCAATTATCTTGGCTGGACCATCCAAGAATGCTTTATTGGATACTATAGACTCATAGAGTACTTTATAGCTAGAAGAAGATCCTCACTCTTGTTGAAGTAATCTTGTATGTTTTGTAATTTTTTGGTTTTTGAAGTTTATGAATATCCATGGTCATTTTTCTTCAATTCGTAATTGATGGGGCGATGGCTAAAAGCTGTTTAAACTTATTTTGGTTTTGAGTGACAGGGAAAAGCCAATAAGCTTTGACTTTGAAAGATAATTTCTTCACTGGTTTATTTCCTTAAAGAATTGTGAGATTTTTTCATTGTGCAAGGATTTTTTTTGACTTTGAAAGATAATTTCTTCACTGGTTTGTTTCCTTAAAGAATTGTGAGATTTTTTCGTTGTGCAAGGATTTTTTTATTTGAATCTATTCAAAGGTCACTATTCAATACTTTTTCTTGGATTGACCTTTGATTTTTTTTGGGTCAAAACTTCATTGTTCTGCAACCCATTTTAATCGTTGTCAACCAATGCTTCACAAGTTAAAGCCTTTCAGAATTCTTCTAAGCATTGTGGCCTGTTCTAGAAATTTCAATATAGCTCTGTTTTCTGAAGCTTACGTCTAATGTTTCAATTTGAGCAGGATATGAATGGGATATTGGCCATTTTCAGGGGGCAAAGAGACCTGATGTTGACTGCTTCAGGAGGACTACTTTTGGAATTACAGATTTAGAGGTATGTTACCGATCAATCAATTAACAGAGTCATCAGTGCTTTTCAAACCAACACTGTTCTGTTGAGTGTTGTTAAAAAAGGTTTTGATTTTATATGAATGCAAAATAAATATACACAAACTAAGTTGGCATAGTTGAATGAGTTCTCTCTTAAACATCCCTATTTTTCTCAAGTTTTTTATTGGCACATATTTGTGGTGTACTAATAATTATTTGCATCATGTAAAAGCAATCCTGGAATACATGAACTTATTTTAGCATCAATAAGAATGCTTTTAACAATATCCCGTTATTTGTTTGTTAGGCATCAGCCAATTGATTCATAATGGCAAATCTAGCTAAGGGTGTTGGATGATTAAAATTTGTGAGAAAGATGAAGGAACCTAGGCAACTCGGTAAATATTTGGTCTATGTAAAGATGCAAACATTACCCTTTTATTAAGAGAATACATTGAATATACAAACACAATTGCGTCTAAATTTAAATTAGCACCTTTATACAGTGAATCTGTCTTCAAATCACACTGCTTATTTTTTTGTTTTATGCAGAAACTGGCAAGAGTAGAAGTATGTAAGAAAAGAGTCTGTAGTAGCCCCAACTCACATTTGGCCTCATGCATAACTTTTCCTATTCTTTTAATACACAGAAAAAAATTAAGAAAAGAGTCTGTAGTAGTCCCAACTAAAACCAACATCCTCGGCAGTGATTGAATTCTAATTTCTTGATGATTTATTGTTTTTAGCAGATAAAACTGGGGCTTGAGCTTATACTTAGATATTATATTTGTTGGGGACTAGATCGGTGATTTTATGATAGATTTTTTCTTGTCCTCCTCAGACAAATATTTCAGACCCATTGGCAGGGGTAGACAAAGAAAATACTGATATTTTGATGTACTGCACTGGAGGAATTCGCTGTGATGTTTACTCTGTTATTCTCAGGTAGTATTCTCCCTCTAGATAGTTTTTTATTTTTTATTTATAATACTGAAGTACTATTTTAAGAGAGTGTGAGTGAGGTTATTATTGTATTGGATTTGAAGGCAAGACTGCATATATATAAGCCTATAAATGAACATGCTGAAGTTCATTTTTAATACATCATAGGTAGGAGAATAATGATCATTCATTCAGTTGCCAAAGCTGGTTGTCCCACATCACATTGAAACAAAGCTAAAATGATATTTTATAGCATTTGAAAAGTTTGCTTAATATTTAGTATTTACCTTCAATTATGTACTGCAAACATCTAATTTCTGATGGCCGAATGTGTTCTACAGCATATGAACTGTTATCAAGATATTTTTGAATGCCCAATCATATCCTCTCTTCATTTCGTTATGCTTGTATTTACTAGCATTCTGTATTACCATTTTGCTCTTATGGAGCTTCCAAATTTCATCATGTTAAATGCAATGCATTTTTCCCTCGTTGTTTGTCTCATGCATGCTATGTCATATTCCTTGATGGATTTCAAAAAATTGCTTTGGTAATTAATTCAGCTGACCTTTTCAAAGATGCCAATCCATTTAAAGATTTGCATTGGAATCTCATCCATGTCACTGATTGTTACACCTCAAATGGGATTTTTTCTTAGTCAATATCTTACAATATTCACATTTAGATAAAACCACATAAATGCCATCTTTTTTTATTGTAGTATTAGTATATATATCAGCTATGCCGATTGATATTATCCTACAGGTTATTTTAGGAAAAAGGACAAGCAAGAAAGATAAATAAAATAGCACATTATTATTTGAGGGAGATGGGATTTATTACATTATGATTCTTCATTTTACAAGTCAAGGCTATGCTGTAAGTAATCAACCCACCTTATCTTCCTAACATTGAATGTTGGTCATGTGACCATGACGTGTTTTGCTTGCTAAAACCCCCCTTAGCATGAAAGCATCACTAACTAGTATCAACCCTCTCTAAAGTGAATTTTACAGGGCATAAGCTTGGACAACTTTAGGGTCCATGGTCATTCAAGTCTTCAATCATGACTCTCAATTTGAAACTCTGTAACAGCTGCCAAAGCAACGTCAATTTGTATGCAGTAACTTTGTTAGGTTGTCATCACCCCTTTACTCATGGAGATAGAGTTATGCCAATGCCTGTTGACTTATCTGGATAACTTTCTGAATGGACAATGCTCCAACAGGCTGCCATCGCCCTTATAGAGGTAGAAACTTGCTATCACATAGGCTCCATGTTGATACCTCAACCAGCCAGATGCAGATCTTTCACCTGGAAGTCATCAGTTTGTCGAAATGCTAACTCTTATTCAGTCTAGTATAAAAGATGCTTTCATCTTGGAATGGTGTCTTTAGCATAAAGGCTGCTTTCATGTTTGCTTTCATTTTACTTTTTCCTTTAGTTATTCTCTTCTTCTTACCTTTTTTAATAGATCAGCTGCCATGACCTTACAGGACTAGGCTATACGACCTTATGTTTTGAAATAATAACAAAGCCTACTTTATGTCTTTATGGTTCATTTTCTCCTCTATAATAAAGGCATGTTCTACTTTTGTTTAATAAGCATGCAAACACTTCTCTTCTACAAAGAGTGCTGAAATCATCTTTTCCAATGATTGTGTCAGTAACTAAGTGTACAAACTACACTAATGTATGGGGGCACAAACTTTTTATTAACACTATTTTAGCATCTTTCTCCATTGGCTGTTTCATTAGTGACCTCAATGCATTTACTTTGCTTGTGATAGTTTTTTTATTTTGCATTTTTTGTTCAAGAGTATTTGCTTTAGATTAAACTTAACATCTTTATTTTTGACACATAATTTATTAAATTCTTCCCCAAAGTTCTTTGGCTGTTTTAATGAGATCTAATAGGTGTAATTTTGTATCTGCAATACCAAGACCAACCCTATAGGCTTTTAACTGCCATTTTAATTGTTTGTCAGCATACTTTATTTTCATTTCCATCCTCTATATCTCATACATTCTTTTTGTTTAAATGTTAGTGAATTTTAACCTTCCAAATATGAAAATTATAATCTTTAATTTTTTCCATTGCAATATTTGTTTCCAGTTCTCTAGTGTGGGGTTTGGTTTCGGTTCATGTCTAATAAAATGCATTCACTTTCTTCTGTAAATTTAATTATGGCATACTTCTGCACTTTTTTTTTGTTTCCCACAAAGTGCTTTGGTTATACACGTAGCAAACTTCTCACAACAATTGTGATCTTCCTTCTATAGCAGGTATGGAAATGATTTATTATGTTTGTTGCGCTTTATCATAGAGCAATTTGTCAAACAAATCTTTCCTAATGAGAAAAAGTAGAGTATTTTTATGACTTTAAAATTCTGAAATTTTTTATATGAAGGAATAATCCATAGATCATACTGAACCAAAATCTATTTTTTTAAAATTAATTTCCCGTGTAAGAAAACATATCTGAAATATACTGAACATAAATATAAGGAGATATGCATAGACTTAAAAAATGCAGATATTTAACATGTAGAAAACCCTCTTGAGGTAGAAAATCCACAAAAAATGTTTTGAAACTGCTTTTATTCCTTTTGGAACCCTTAATCACAAAGATACAGAGATGTCTGTTAATTAAAAACAATTACATTATGATTTTTTGTTTACAAATAGTGCTATAGTGGTCTCCTTTTATTTAACTACTCTTTAAGGATGAGTTAACACTGATTTTTCTTCAGTCAAGGCCGATGCATGCCAAAGATATATAGGATATGATAAAATATAATAAAAATGCACACCAAGAGATGGTGGAAGATAGCAATGTACTCAAATATTCAATAGTCTTAGAAATAATATCCTTGACTCTAATATTCAATTTTCTGATATGAGAGCCAAGCCAGCAATGCTGCTCTATCTTACTATCTCAATACTCCATACCAAAAATGATGCATTTACAATGGTATGAGCCTCTTATGTGCAACCACTCATATTGTAACAACCTTTTCTGATAGATTACCCAATATAACTTAATCCACAACTGTCTCATTAAACCCAATATAATTAACTTAGGTTTATGTGCGCCACAAGTCAGCTACTCCATAACCTCATATACATCACAGTATCAGTTGCCTTGGTGCATAACATGCTCTCTCCCTTACTACATAACATTTCACCACCCTTAGCATGCTTCGCCTCTGAAGTTTGTAAATAAGCCAAAAAGTAAGACTCTCAAATCTACATAGACTTGGTGCCATACTCGATCATCCATCCATCCATATGCAATCTTGATAGATGCTTGTCCTTGATGGTTCCATGTTTCCGCTATGTTACTCTAATTCCATGAATGTTTAAAGTTATGGGCAATCTGACACCATGTACATCCATACCTGCTTCTTCTTTGATTCCAAGTATACACAAAGGTGTTTCTCCTTCAATGCTCTTCACCATGCCTCCATGATTGTTGCTTCTCATGATGATGTGGATGTCAATATGTGGCAACCTCTGTAGACTAAACCTCTTTTTTATTTTATTTTGCATCTTCAACCTTATTTTCCTTCTGTTTTCTTTTTGTTTTTTTGCTAAATAAAAAATCTCCTTTGAACCAAAAAAATCAAGATGTAAACAAAACCTGTATTAGGAACAACTACAAAAAGAATCAACTTGCAGCTAGGCAAAGCATGAGTCTGAAAAACCAAGGTTCCACTGAGAAGTGAAACCAAGCAAAGCTAGAGACAACCTAAGAGACAACCTAAAGTAGTAAGAGCTCAGAAGAAACCCGGGGCCCTCAATTGTTGGTAAACACGGCAACATATGAGTGGGTAGGAGATTAAGTACAAGAGGGGAAAGATAGATTAATTGCCATTATCCTTGTTCTAGTCACTGTTAACAACAACGGTATTCATACTCACTGTAGGAGCATGATTAATATGGCAGATTCAATGGTACATATGGCTACACAGATCATGGATATTTTACAGATTGATATTATTGTTGATGTTTTCCAGCTCACTGCTGTGATTTTTGATGGCATTGAGAGTATCAGCGTGAACCTCAAGTGCATGTCTGCATAGACTTGTATCTTTATGAACTTGATACAAATGATCATTGGTTCTATTCAGAATGAGGCTTTGGGCTAGAAAGATGGTTCTACTCTGTTGGATGGGACCAAAGTGCCACTTCGGAAGTTGGAAATATTTCTACTCTACTGGGTTGAACCACTGTTAAAACTCAGTCTTCACAACCATTCTGTTATTGTGGTTGCATGCAATATGATGGCATGAGTACTATGGAAGGAACATATTGCATGACTCTGTTCCTTACTCAGGCTTGCATATACTGATTCTTTAGTGGCGTAGTCAATTCCTACTAAGTTTGCAAAGTTTATGAAGTCTCATTAATCTTGCAATGTGATCTGATGGCTGAAATAAGATTAAGATTGAGTTTCCTTTTCAATTGATACTTTGTGAAAAAGAACTCTACTTCTCTCTCTTTGCTGCCAAGTCTATGGGGGGTCCTAGTATGCTCATTGTTTTATTTAAGGATTCAATTCAAGACAATTGTTCAATGCTATGCATCTTATTTAACAAAGTGGTGCAAAGGTAGTTATGTGTTTGACATTCTATACTCTGATTTCTTGAGGAACGACTGGAATTTTAGTACTCTGCGTCCTCATGAAATTCTGTGTTTTGACTCTTTGTGCATTTTTACTTGGAGAGAGTCATGATCCGAGCATGCACAGAGCATTGACTATTTTGTGTTGAAAAGGAATTTCTAAATGTCGTGAGAATATGTTATTTCCAAGTGGACTTAGGGCTTAGTTAAAGCACTCTGCCAAGCATGACTAATTCTGTCTTTTTGAAAAGAATTTAAATGAATGAATTTGCAGTCCTGTACTTTACCATTCATGGACTGTGCTGATAATCTTAAAAGCATTTAATTCTCTTAATATTTATTATGTAGCACCTGATGGTGTGGTGACATGCATCTTTTACTCTTGTTCATTGCAAGGTATGTATGCTCAACTTCAAATCAACTAGTCCTTGCTGGAATGTAATAAATGAAAACTCCTATTTGATTAGTACTGTGGAACTGTTAAGTATATTTCCCCCTTAATAACTTTAAGAGCTACTTGCCTAGGGAAGGAAAATTTGTATAGGGAAACTCTGTTTACATGGGCTACTTCCATTACTTGCCCTTATGAAACAAAAATGAGTCTTGGTAACCCTATCTAGAAGGGTAATGATCAAGAGACCCTGTCTGGGGTTCTGCAACTGACCTAATCCTTAGTGGATGATTCAGTGTTGAGTCATAAGAGGTAGTGTTGTATTTGGTAACTGCTATGTTTTTGAGACCCTGGTATGGTCAGGCAGGCCTGCATTTTGATCATTGGTTGAATCTGGGGCTTAGCCAACGTTTCCTTGATGACCGGTTTCTTTTCTGCCAACTTCTCAACAAGAAGAGTGCATGCTAAGCAACCTTGGCATGATGAAACCAAGTTGAGATTCCGGAAGTGTTGTAAAAGTATACTCAAATCAATTAACGACACCTGATTGTTGAAGAATTGAGTACAATTCCTAATTATCTAGCTGTATAATTTTTGTCATAGTTTGGTTTTTAGAGGGTATGACAGTGGTATCAAAGCACAAGTTTCTAACCTAGGGATCTCTGGGTAATTGATTGGCCTAGCTCTAGCTTGCGTATCTTAGAATGGTGAGAACACGAACTAGAACAGGGGAGGGTGGCAACAACCTTGCAAGAGGAAATAGGGTTGGAAGGAGGGAAAATAGAAACAAACGTAGGAATGAACCCCCTCCTGCAAATGCCAATGCCAATATCAATGGCAATGATAATGCCAATGTTGATGTTAATGCAATGATAACAACCCTCTTTTGGAAAATAATGAGATTTTGGTAGGTATTCTTGTAGTGCTTAACAATATTCAGGGCAAGTTGGATGCCCAAGAAAATCGAATGTAAAAATTTGAAGGCCTTAACAATAACATGCTAGAAAATAACAATATGGAAGTGGAAGAAGAGCTTCCAGAACCAAGAGCTATACTTGATCCTTTGATCAAATAGCTCAAGAAGCTCCCACCTCCAACTTCTGCTAGGGAAGAATCAGGGAATGTTGCCGAAGCCTGGTTGGTAAATTTGTAGAAGTATTTCACTCTGCATTATATGGGTTCTAATATCAAGGCTTGGATTGAGGCCTATCAACTAGTGGGTGATGTAGCACTGTGGTGGAACCATCTTTGTGTAGTTAAAGGATATGAACCTCTGACTATTACCTGGGAAACATTTGAAAGGCAATTCTAGAAAATGTATGTTAATGCAAATCATAAGGAACAAAATATCACAGAATTCCCACCCTTGAAACAAAACAATCTTATTGTGACTGAGTATGAGAACAATTTTCTTGTAATGTCCCCTTCTAGCTAGACATTTATACTTCAACAGGATTAGCCTATTAGTGGTCCTCGTAGGCTAGTGAGGCATGGTTAGAGGATCTTTTGGCGGCAGTCACCCTGTTGGTCTCCATTCCTGGATTTTGTGGAGTTGGAGAAATAAGGAGAATTAATTAAATTAATTATATGTGAGGTTATTAAATAAATAAATATTAAGGTGACCTTATATTTAATTAATATAATAAAGTGATTTAAATAAAATAAAATAATATTCTATAAGCTTCTTGAAGGATTGGAAAAAAAAATAAAAATAAATAGAGGGCTTGGCTAAGCTTCTAATCATCCAGTGTTGACATTTGTTTTGATATGTTCATTTGTGGAGCCAAGGGTTTCTGCAGATTTTTGATTGTGATATTTGGGAACGATACCTCCCATCGATTGGCATAACTAAGGTGGTGAAAGATTCCTCCGAAGGGTTGCAACTGAGAGAAAGATACTACATTCTTTCTATTGGGCTTCATTTGGTGGCCATAGGCCAAATTTTTTGAGCACTTCTTGTATATTTGGTTTGAATAAGAAGCTATGATGCAGATTGAAGGTGACATGAACAGTGTCGTGAATAGTAACATGAATAGTGCCATGAATATTAATGTGAACAGTGCATGCTACAGTGGGTGAATAGTGTTGACAGCAGTTAAGCATCATTCCAGACTCATTCTAGCAACATAGGCGATCAGGGTTGAAGGCAAATAATATCAGTTTGAAGGAGTATCGATGCATTTTGTGGTCTGCATCTACAGCAGCAATTTAAGTACAAACCGTGGGCTCATTGGGTCGACCAGGTTCTCCTCATTGCTATTTAAAGTCTGTCATTATATTGTTGTCATAGGTTGCATTGTTTCAGTCATTAGCTCATTGTCCTATTAGCATATGTCATGCCAAAATTACAGTCAAAAGTCTGAAGTATAATCGCTGTCATTATTGTTGCGTTGCTATGTAAATGTTGTTGAATGCCAAATCATTGTAATCAAATTATTGAGCATTGTAATCAGTTGTATGCAAATCAGAATTCCAGTTCTAAAATCAAGATGAAGTTGAAAGGTTGCATAGCATATGTTTGACAAAATGCCTTTTAGCTGTAGCTTTATTTTTGCATACGTTTCAGTCTTAATAGAGTTGGAAGTTCGCATGCCAATTGTTCGATATATTGTCATATGGCTGTAGCTTTACATGCATTTCATTTTTAGTCACTTGGAGTTGTGAAGTTTGCATGTTAAGTATTGTAAAAATACCTCTTAGCTGTAGATGTTCATTCATATAGCTGCATATCATTTCCAGCTATCATATAGTTTGAGAAAGTCAAAAAATTACCTTGCATTACATTTTAATTCATTTGGCAAACCAGTAAGTTATTTTATGCATCTTATCATCACTCAAAAAGCGGGAAACCAAACAAGAAAACATTTACCAGCTGGAAAGAGATTGTTTGCCAACTTTTTGACAATATTCCTAGGTGTTCAAATGAAAAATTAAGGTCAGTTTGACAAGGGATACTATAGTGGTATTAGAGCCTTGATCCTGCCATCCTGGAGGGTTAAAGGTTTCATATGCAACCACAAAGGAGAGGTTCTCATAGGTATTACACTCGTAGAAGAGCTGAACAAGAGGAAAATCGGTTTGAGAACACACCATTAGAAATAATGGGTGATAGGGAAGGAGAAGGCCCACCAAGAAATGAAGGTAGAAATGGGAAAAACAATGAAGAAAGGGAAGCACTAGAGACTTTTAGACACATGGCAGCAGTAGGTTGCAGATGCTTTGAGGGAACTTACTACAATGATGCAACAAATGAACCCAAAAGTGAGACAAAACCAAGTTCCGGATGATGATAGGAGTGTTGTTGGGAATCCTAGAGCTCATAGAGCTGCCACTTGTACCATTGACAAGCCTACACATCCTACTTTCATGAGGAATGAACTTGAAGAGGACAATGTTGAAGGAGAGGAAGGGTTTCTTGATAATATCATGGCAGCGAATGATGAGTGGGAATTGTTGACACCACAGGTTAGAGAACGCATAAGCTTTGACAGATTTGTAAGCCAACGGAGAGAGCATTACAGAACAAGACAAGATCAAAGACCTAGGAGCCAAAATAAGGAGCTTAAGCAGGCTACCAACAAACTCACTTTACCCATGTTTGATGGCAACGGTAAGGTTACAACACCATCTTGGGTCCATAGGCTTGATACATTGCTAAAATCTTCAACCCATGTTAGAGGAGAATGCCATAAAATATGCCACTTTACATTTGGAGGGAGTAGCACATGAATGGTGGTATCATGGGATGGTCACGTTGCAGCATAATCGTATTACCTTTTATCAGGTGTTTGTTGACAGGTTGGTTGAATGTTTTGACAAGAAGGATGCAGAATCATACTTCAGGGATTTGACTCAGCTCAAACAGATTAGTAACATGGAGAGTTACATTGGTGATTTCCAGAAGCTGTCAGTGATGGTTCCCAACATTTCAGAGAGGCGGTTGGTTGTGTTGTTTATTGAGGGCCTTTTGGAACCTTTGAGAGGTTGGATAAAAGCATTTGATCCCCCAACATTGCAGGAGGCGATGAGGAAGGCTAGGAGCATGGAACTTGCAGCCCCACAAAGCAAGTTCACATCAAAGGGATCATCTTCATACAAGGACAACAAGACATTCCCCAAGAAGAAAGAAATATCAGATTTTAAGGGGAATTCAGCAGCACCATTTGATGGAGAGACACTCAATGATTTGCGTAAGAAAAAGTTGTGTTTCTATTGCAAGGGACCCTATGATGCAAATCATGATTGTCCATTGAGGCCTAAAGGCAAGGCTAATCGAATAACGTGGGTTGCTTATGAGGAATCAGAATCTGAAAATTCAGACCAGCAATCGGATTATGAGGAGTCCGAGTCAGAAAAGGCCGAACAGGGAGCAGAGAATGAAGAGGAAGTTAAAGCGAAAGTAAAACTTTAGGAGGCTCACCTCACTAGCATGCAAAAGGAAGGCTCATTCAGGGTACGAGTTGTATTAGCAGAACAAAAGATCGTCACACTACTTGACACTGGTGCCACAGATAACTTCATTGATGCTAGGTTGGTTGAAAGGCGTGGGTTTCAGACCAAGGAGTTTGAGGAGATAAGAGTGAAGGTTGTAGATGGTTACACTTTGAAGTGTGACAGGATGATTCTAGTTCTTCCCATGCGGTTGAATAACTTTGAGTTTAAGGCAGATTTTTATGTGGTGAACATGGGAGACACTAATATGGTTTTAGGAATGAAATGGCTTCATGATATAGGTGAGTTCAACCTTAACCTATGGGACATGGAGATGAAGTTTAAGATGAATGGCACGACTCATATTCTCAAAACCATCAGAGATACTAGTTGCAGGATGATATCTATTAGGAGAATGGAGAGACTCATGCACCATGATATGGTTGAGTAGGCAGCAGAGTGTGTTCTCATGTCTACACAGGAGGAGCAGTAAAATCCTACTTACCATCTAGACATATAGGATTTGAGGATTAAGCACACCAAGGTGTTCAGTGATATTCCACCTGGTAGACCTCCAGATAGAGGAATTAAGCATATCATAGAATTGGAGGAAGGTGCTAAACCAATGATAGTTACTCCTTACAGGCACCCTAAGCGGCTCAAAGATGAAATTGAGAAAACAATCAAGGAGCTACTTACTATGGGACACATTAGACCAAACAAATCACCATTTGCCTCATCAGTTGTCTTGGTCAAGAAGAAGGATGGTACTTTGAGGATGTGTATTGGTTATCGGCTGTTGAATAAGAAGACAATCAAGGACAGGTACCCTATTCCTCGGATTGATGAGTTAATAGATGAGCTTCATGGTGCTTGTTATTTTTCTAAGATAGATTTAAGATCAGGGTACCATCAGATTCGTGTCAAGGAGCAGGATATTGAGAAGACGGCCTTTAGATGTCATTGTCGACGTTTTGAGTTCGTGGTTATGCCATTGGGCTAACCAACGTTCTTGCTACATTTCAGTCCACTGAGCAGGGTTTTCCATTCACAGCTGAGGAGGTTTGTTTTGGTCTTCTTTGACGACATTTTGGTGTACAGCCGAACTTGGGAGGAGCACTTCGCCCATCTAGATATAGTGTTGGATATTCTTGGTTGGGAGTCGTACGCCAAGGAATCCAAATGTGACTTGGGTTTGACAAAGTTGTACTTAGGCCATATTATCAGCACTGAGGGTGTGCACATGGATCTTGACAAGATCAGAGCGATTGTTGAGTGGCCTACACCTAAGAGCCTTACACAGTTGAGAGGATTTTTGGGCTTGTGTGGCTTCTATCGTAGATTTGTCAGTGGATATTCAGAGCATGCAGCACCACTTACGGACCTGACAAAAAAAGGGGCATTTGTTTGGACTCCAGAGGCACAAGATTGTTTTGAGAAGTTCAAACATCTTATGACTACTTGTCCAGTTCTTGCAGTGCCAGATTTCACTAGGCCCTTTGAGTTACAGTGCGATACTTCAGGTGAGGGGATTGGTGCAGTCCTTATGCAGGACAAGCATCCAATTGCATTTGAGAGCCGGAAGCTAAGAGGTCCAGAGAGGAGCTACAATATATATGATAAGGAAATGTTGGCCATTCTGCATGCATTGGCCAAATTTAGGCAATATCTTGTGGGCAACAAGTTGTGTTAAGACATTATAACAACTTGAGACATTTCCTAGGGCAGTGAGATCTTAATGATCGTCAGCAGAAGTGGGTCAGTAAACTACAGTCATATGATTTTGACATTGCCTATGTCAAAGGAACTGAAAATGTAGTTGTTGATGCCTTGTCCCGCTGTCCACATTTAAGCTCCATGGTAGATATTTCAAAGGATTGGAGGCACTTGATTGTGGCAGAGTATGTCAAGGATTCTTGGGCTTCAGGCATTGTTGAGGGGTCGGTGCAGGATAGTAGATACTTAGTTGTAAATGATCATATCATTTACAAAGGGAGGATCTTTTTGACCCCAAGATCGGAGGTGAAGAACATGGTGTTGAGGTCCTTTAATGACACACCTATGGCAGGACATCCCGAGTACTTCAAGACTTATAGGCAAATACGGGAGGGGTTTACTTGGAAGGGACTTAAGATAGATGTTCTTCGGTATGTTAGAGTCTTGTTTGTCAGCAGAATAAGCAAGAACACACATACCCCGCAGGTTTACTTCAACCACTTCCAATTCCTGACAGGAAGTGGGAATGCATATCGATGGATTTCATTACGGGCTTGCCGAAAGCCTAGAGTAGAGATTGTATCTATGTAGTTGTTGATCGTCTCACTAAGTTTGCTCACTTCTTGCTGATCACAGTTACATATTCAGCTACACAGGTGGCAGTTATTTTTCCGTGAGATATTCAGGTTGCATGGGCTACTGTGGAGTATTGTGAGTGATAGAGACAGTCGGTTCATAAGTAATTTCTGGTAGGAACTATTCAAGTTGTGTGGGACCGAGCTTACTCCGAGTACTAGCTACCACCCACAGACGGATGGCCAGATGGAGATTGTTAATAAATGGGTGGAGGGATATCTCAGGAACTATATTGTAGGGCAACAAAAGGGATGGATTAAGTGGATTTATCTTTGTGAGTATTGTTATAATACCACTTACCATCAATTGATTCAGATGACACCATTTATGGCTTTGTATGGCTATGAGGCACCTAGCTTTCTTGACTTGCTGATGAGTGACAGTGGAGTGCCTAGTGCTGGGAATTTGTTGCAGGAGAATTAGGATATTATGAGGGCTCTTTGAGAGAATATCCAGAAGGCACAAAATCAACAGAAGCAGTATGCAGATCGGAAGAGAGTTGAGCGTTCATTCGAGGTTGGGGATATGGTGTATCTGATGTTGCAGCCGTATCGACAGTCCACTCTTAAGAAGAGTGGTGCAGAAAAGCTTAAGCCACGATACTATGGGCCTTTCAGGATCATCAGACGAGTTGGAGAAGTGGCTTATGAGTTGGATTTACCAACAAATAGTAGAGTTCACAGTGTATTTCATGTGTCACGCCTCAAGAAGGCGTCAGGACATCGCATCTTTCCTTCTACAGCTTTACCACCCTTGGATGATGAGGGGAAGCTGATACTGGTGCCCGAGGCTATTTTGGATGTTAGGGATAGACAGTTGTGGAGACGGTTTATCAGAGAATACTTGAACAAATGGAAGGACTTGCCGGTTGAGGATGCTACATGGGAGAGTGAGGAGATTCTTTAGCATCTTGAGTTGAGATTGCTTGGGGACAAGCAATTTCTGGAGGGGTGGACTGTAATGTCCCCTTCTAGCTAGACAGTTATACTTCAACACGATTAGCCTATCAGTGGTCCTCGTAGGCTAGTGAGGCATGGTTAGAGGATCTTTTGGTGGCAGTTACCTCGTTGGTCTCCATTCCTGGATTCTATGGAGTTGGAGAAATAAGGAGAATTAATTAAATTAATTATTTGTAAGGTTATTAAATAAATAAATTTTAAGGTGACCTTATATTTAATTAATTTAATAAAGTGATTTAAATAAAATAAAATAATATTTTAGAAGATTTTTGAAGTATTGAAAAAAAAGAATAAATAGAGGGCTTGGCTAAGCTTCTAATCATCTAGTGTTGACATTTGTTTTGATATGTTCATTTGTGGAGCCAAATGTTTCTTCAAATTTTTGATTGTGATCTTTGGGAACGATACCTTCCATCGATTGGCATAACTGAGGTGGTAAAAGATTCCTCAAAGGGTTGTAGCTGAGAGAAAGATACTACAATCTTTCTATTGGGCTTCATTTGGTGGCCATAGACCAAATTTTCTGAGGACATCTTGTATATTTGGTTCAAATAAGAAGATATGATGCAGATTGAAGGTGACATGAACAGTGCCATGAATAGTAACATGAACAGTGCTGTGAGTGGTAATGTGAATAGTGCCATGAATAGTAACATGAACAGTGCATGCTACAGTGCATGAATAGTGTTGACAGCAGTTATGCATCATTCCAGACTCATTCCAACAACATAGGCGATCAGGTTTGAAGGCAAATAATATCAGTTTGAAGGAGTATCGATGCATTTTGTGGTCTGCATCTACAACAACAATTTAAGTACAGACTGTGGGCTCATTGGTTCGACCAGGTTCTCCTCATTGCTATTTAAAGTCTATCATTATATTGTTGTCATAGGTTGCATTGTTTCCGTCATTAACTCACTATCCTATCAGCATATGTCATGCCAAAATTACAGTCAAAAGTCTGAAGTATAATCGTTGTCATTAATGTTGCATTGATATGTAAATGTTCTTGAATGCCAAATCATTGTAATCATATTATTGAGCATTGTAATCAGTTGTATGCAAATCAGAATTCCAGTTGTGAATATCAAGATGAAATTGAAAGATTGCATAGCATATGTTTGACAAAATGTCTTTTAGCTGTAGCTTCATATTTGCATAAGTTTCAGTCTTAATGGAGTTGGGAGTTTGCATGTCAATTGTTTGATATATTGTCATATGGCTGTAGCTGTACATGCATTTCATTTTGTCACTTGGAGTTGTTAAGTTTGCATGTTAAGTGTTGTAAAAATATCTCTTAGCTGTAGATGTTCATTCAGATAGTTGCATATCATTTTCAGCCATCATATAGTTTGAGAAAGTCAGAAAATTACCTTACATTACATTTTAATTCATTTGCAGTCATTTGGCAAACTAGTAAGTTATTTTATGCATCTCATCATCACTCAAAAAGCGGGAAGCCAAACAAGAAAACATTTACCAGCTGGAAAGAGATTGTTTGCCAACTGTTTGACAAAATTCCTAAGTGTTTAAACGAAAAATTAAGGTCAGTTTGACAAGGGATACTACATTTCTTAACCTTTTGTGTCATGTCAACTACCTGTATGATGATGAAACTAAACTCGTTAAGTTTAATCTGGGATTATGTGAAGTTTTGTTGGATGATGTGAGTGTGACCAAGCCTTGTACTCTTGTTGTTGCCATTGAATCAACTCACTGGCTGAATAGAAGGAAAAGACTCGCCTAAAGGCTAGACAAAAATTCCAGAATAATAGGAACCATCATCAACAATCTAAGTCATCTATTTCACCTGCTAGTAGGAACTTTAAGAGGCAAGATCAAAAGCACAGTTTTGGAAAATTCTGGTAAATTTCAGAATTAAAATAGGAGGCTCTGTAATGATCTTGATATTCAATATATGCAGAAATACCTTTAAGGTAGGGAAACACCATATAATACTCTTTTAGGAAGGAATAACTCCACAATGTCTCTTCGAGGGGACAACCTTCAATATCCTCTTACAATAGAAGACTCAATGCTTACTTGATATCTTTACCATGATAATCATCTCCTCTATATATACATTTATCTAACCCATGGATGGGTAACCTCCTAATCCTAGTGTAGGCCGACCATTACCCAATGTACTACTTTCACAAGTTACTCTATTATCCTAATATATTGTACCCATATAACTAACTAAGGGGATGTGTGCCACATGTCGGCATCTCCATTAACCCATATACATCAATATATCATATCCCTAGGTACATAGCATTACTTCCCTCTTTGACATGTTTCGTCCCCGAAACATAGGAAGAAACTAAATAATGAGTATGCTTCAACTCATTGCACACTTGTCTCCAATCTCGATCATCTAACCATCCATATGTGATCTTGGCAGGTGATATCTCTCCAAGCTTGTGTCCAAAATCCATTGTGCTCTTCTGATTTCGTTCATGATCATAATTATACTGCTTTGGTGTCCAAGCATAATTATTCCTATTTTTATTCCATGTACCATATTCTGTTGCGCTACTCTGATTCCAACCATGACCATAGTAGGTATTCTTCCATGCATAGTCATAGTGATTTCCCCATTCATTCCATGTGCCATAGTATTTTTTCTTTGGATTCCATGCATATCCAAAATGATCGGAAATTTGATTTCTTGTATAGACCAAATGATTGTTGTTATGACACTTCCTCACCTGGTTCCATGATTGTTTCCTCTCATGATGATGTGGGTGTCTATATACCTCAACCTTTTCCAATATCTTGACCTTATCCACCTTTGCTTCTATCTCTTCCACATTTTCTTTCTTTGTCTCTTGAGTATATGAAGTGTTCATTTGTAGTGTGTCTTTATCTATATCATCTGAATCTTCATCATGATCTTCATCACCTATTTCAATCTCATCTTTATGATCTACCTGGATTATTATTGATGCCTTTTTCACTATGATATGTTGTAAAGTGATCTTTTTTTTCTTATACCAAAACTTCATGAACTTTTTTTGAACATTAATATTCATTGTTCCCAAAGTCTCTAACCATGGATATCCAAGAACTATATCCACATCATCCATATCCAAAGCATAAAAATCTGAATGCAAAACATATTTTTCCATAATAAGCTTCAAATCTTTAAACAGTGAAATATTATTACCATCTACTTGAACATCCTTGATATTATTTGCTTGAACATGTAGATGCTTGGCCACATTCATGTTAATGAAGTTATACTTGCTAGTAGGGTTTATGGACACAACCACTTTCTTCTTTTGAATGCATCCATGAAATTGAAAAATTGACTCAAATTTCTTTGGAGCCAAATTATTTGAACCCTTATCATTCAATTCTTCTTCTTCATCTGCTTCTACTTCTTGTTCTTCTACTGATTCTTCTATTTCTTCTTTTTCTTCTACTGCTTCTTCTTTTTCTACTTTTTTAATAGCCCGACGATCTAAAAAAATTTGTTCCATTTCTTTCCATGAAGAAAACTTTTCTGTACAGCTCAATTGATCAAACCAATGTAGTGCAGGCCCAGACAAAAAAGGAAGTAATCGTCTTTGCCCAAAAGTTTTTGTAAAATGATTCTCCAAAAGGAGCCACCATTCTTTAACATCAATATCATCTTCCCCTGAAAATGTTTGCAACTCCATGATCCTTAAAAAAATTAGGGTTCATGAAACCCTAAAATGTCAATAACTCATCCATAAAATCGCACCAAATCACTCCAAACAACTCAAAAAAATCTGAAATTTTGACTGTGCTTCTCTTAAAATCTATTTACATCTCCAGTAAAAATTTCGAATAAAAATTCCTTATATTTCGGAAGATATAGCGAAACTATTATAAACCCTAAAATAGAAATAAATCCCTCAAAATGAATCAAAAAATCCTGATTTTTTTACTGTGACTTATTTTAAATATTCTCCATATCTAGTAAAAAATTCGCGGAAAAATTCGCAACCAATCAAAATTTATTGGTGATTAAAAAATAAAACTAGGGTTTCGTTCCACAAATTGCCCAAATTGAAGCTCTAATACCACTTGTAATGATCTTGATATTCAATATATGCAGAAATATCCTTAAGGTAGGGAAACACCATATAATACTCCTTTAGGAAGGAATAACTCCACAATGTCTCTTCGAAGGGACAACCTCCAATATTCTCTTACAATAGAAGACTCAATGCTTACTTGATATCTTTACCATGATAATCATCTCCTATATATATACATCTATCTAACCCATGGATGGGTAACCTCCTAATCCTAGTGTAGGCCGACCATTACCCAATGTACTACTTTCACAAGTTACTCTATTATCCTAATATATTGTACCCATATAACTAACTAAGGGGATGTGTGCCACATGTCGGCATCTCCATCAACCCATATACAACAATATATCATATCTCTAGGTACATAGCAGGCTCAAAACCTGATAATATGAGCATAAATCAGTTGTAGCTGTATCACCATGGTCCAGCAACAAGTGCCAATTTAGTTCCCTTGCCTTGACAGGGAGTAATTCAATGTTGGGAATGTAGTGACAATCACTGCAAGAAGGATTTCCCCAAGCTTTTGAGACAATCAATCAACAAACCATAGAGTGTTTGCAGCAGTTGACAATTGGAATGCTGATTTGTAGTTCACCTCAATTAAAACCCGAGGTATAATTTCTAGTCTCTCTTTGGATAATTTAAGTGATTGTAGAACAACGAATAGCTTTATTTCTTTTTCCTTTGTTGGGAAATGTAAAGTTAAACCTACTAGACTAAGAGAGGATGGGAAGTAGAGTTTGGCATGGGTGAAAGAATTATGGTTTTGAAATGGTTAGAGAAAGTTAAACCTGATTTGGGAGTCTTTAGGACCAATCTAAATTTGTATCTAGAGACTAGCACCCTTAGGTTCCGATGATCTAATCCTTGGCATGGATTGGTTGTAAGAACAAGAAGCTAGATTTGATTGTTTTCACAAGAAAGTATAGTGCTTCGATGATCTAGGCAATATGGTGGAAATTTAGGGAATCCTAAGACTGGTTGCTCACAAAATTCTGTTAGCCTTGTAGCTGAGGAATGTAGTCCATAAGGGCTGCAAACTCTATTCCTTGTGAATGGAAGAGCTTACTAACTTGAATTGAGAGACTTTTTGGCCTATGGGAATTCGAGGATGTATTTCCCGAGGAACTTCCTGGCTTATCATCGGTAAGGGAGTTCAATTTCTCAATTGACATTGTGCCCATATTTGCACCTGCATCAAAGGCGCCATATAGGATGAATGTGGTGGAATTGCAAAAGCTCAAGGTCCAATTACAAGAGTACATGAACAAATGGTTGATCAGACCAAGTTTTCCTCTGTGGGGTGCTCTTGTTGCCTTCTTGAAGAAAAAGAGCAAAACACTTAGACTTTGCGTTGATTATAGGATGATAAATAAAGTCACCATCAAGAATAGGTACCCTCTACTTAGGATTGATGAGCTTTTTGACCAAATGAAAGATGTTGTAGTTTTCTCCAAAATTGACTTTCGTTCGAGGTATCATCAACTCTGAAACAAGGAAGAGGATGTGGACAAGACTATCTTTCAAACTTGGCATGATCACTATGAGTTCACCATCATGTCGTTTGGCTAGACCAATGCACCAACAACATTCACGAGTTTGATGAACAATTTATTTAGAGATTATTTGGATTAGTTTATCCTAGTATTCCTTGGTGATATTTTGGTTTACTCGAGGAATGAAGAACACAAATAACACTTGCATTTAGTAATGCAAAGGCTAAGGCAACATCTACTTTATGGGAAGGTTTCTAAATGCTCTTTCTTTTAGAATAAGATCCATATTTGGGGCATATAATTTTAAAGGAAGGTGGTGTTGTTGATCTCGCCAAGATCAAAGCTATCAAGGAGTGCCTCCTTGCTAAGAATGTTCAAGAAGTTAGAAACTTCATGAGGTTGGCTGGTTATTACCGCAGATTTATTGAGAATTTCTGTAGGGTGGTTAACCCAATCACTTCCTTGAAACATATAGGAAAGAAATTTGCGTGGACACCTTAGTGTGAGGAGGCTTTCCAAAGGCTTAAGGAATTACTAATTGTTGCATCCATACTCATAATTCAGGATCCGAATGGTAGCTTTGAGATTTGGACTGATGCATCTATCAATGGGTTTGTTGACATCCTAACCCAAGATGATAAAATGGTTGCTTATGAGTCTCACAAATTGAAGGAACATGTAAATATTGACCACTCATGATTTGGAACTAGCAATAGTGGTTCATGCACTCAAGCAATTGAAATATTTTTTGCTTGGAAAGCAAATCAAGGTAAAATTAGACCATCGCAGTCTAGAACATCTGTATTTGTAGGATGTTTTGAATGCAAGGCAACACAAATGATTGGAACTAATAAGTAATTATGACTTCGAAATCTTGTATGTCAAGGATAAGGAAAACCAAGTTGTTGATGCACTCAGAAGATGTACTTATATTGTTGCTCTTTCAATTTTAAGGTTAATTTTCAAAAATTCAATTATGGAATAAAAACTAATAAATAACTTTTGCAAGGAAGTTGGCATAAAATTAACTAAGGAACTTGTAGCTAAAACTTTCTTTGTTTATTTCTTTGACTCAAATGGTCTTTTGAGGCATCAAGGGAGGATTTATTGTAACATCCCATTTTCCTGTGCTAGGATTTAGGGCACTTGTCGGTGATTAGCGCCATGGAGCATAATTAACAATGTTTGGTTTCTATGCAATCAGGGATTGATTTGCTATATATGATTCAGTTCATTGTTGTTATCATGCTTTGTTATATAGCCATGTGGAATAATTGTTGGTATCATGCTTTTTCTATCATGTGATTTTGATATCATGATTTGATAACTGTCGTTTGTTCACTTGTCTGTATCATAGGTACAACCCTCAATGTGAGAGAGAACATCATCCAAGAGGATGAGCTAGATACAAACTACGGGCATCAAAGAAATAATTCTTTGGATTGGTTTGTGATCATTCTAGATGCATGTTAGACATAGACATCTCCTTTCATCAGTTTGGTACCGGTAGTGACCATTTGGGTTTGGGTGTTTGAGTGTATGTTTAGAATGCTTTGTGTTCATTTTTGCAATCTAAACGAATGTTTGAATGTTGGGAATTCGTGTTTGGTTGATGGGTTTTGTCGGCAGGGTTTGTTGCATTTTGCGACTATAGAATCCATACGTTATAATCATTGGATCCGCAACCCTTTGAATCATCGTACTTTTAGCAACTATGACCTTTTAATTCGCATGTGATTGTCTGACCCTAGTTGCAAATCAGAACTTTTGAAGTTAAGTTTCGGGTTGACGTTGTGTCGCAAGGTCTAGCATTACCATTTCGTAATTGTTGCATGATGTAATTTTAAGGACCACTTGTTGAGGTTTCCCTATGACCACTTAGCAGTCTTCAAGATTGGAATGTTCTTTGGTGTGTCGGATGGGTGACCTCCTGGTTGTTGCTTTTGATAAGACCCTATCTCTATTTGATTCATTAGCAAAGATTGCTATGAAATATCCCTTGGCACATGATCTTATCTCATTTTCTCCATATGTTTTTTTAGCTTTTTCTTGTCCATACATTGAGATCTTCTAAAGAGAGTTGACCATCCAAAAAACTACAGATCAGAGTCCTCACTTATTAATTGGAGATGTTCCTCCTAATCTCATTTATGTCCAGCAAGATTATCGGGTCCTCCTCAATTGCTGGCATGCAAGGATTTTTAATCATTCCACCCTGCTCCAACTTTTTCTTGCCAGCCACTGCCATCAGTGTGTTTTCCTCTTTAGAAGTAGTTTCTTTAGAGCCCACAACCATTTGTTTGAAAGATCCCAAGGGGAAAAGAACCCCCCCCCAACTCTACTCATGTCTAGAACCAAAGCTAATATCCCTACCTAATTGGGCAAAAAATCCATAAGCCACTGAATGAAATCAGAGTCACCTAGATTTCAAAACCCTAGTAGAGCTCATTTGCACCCTTATCTTCTATAATTTTCTTCTATTTGTTCTTTTAGATGTTGATTAGGTGAAGGGGTTGAGTTTCCTTCAAAAAAATCCAAATTGTTCTCATGCTTTTCTTCGTTTTTTTTCCTTTTGCTTGTTTTAAGATTTTTCCTTATTCTCCTTGGATTCTTCTTGTTGCTTTTATACCACGTTGCCGATAGGGATATGGATACGGGTATGAGAATCGGATACATGGGTACGGGGATTTTTTTTGGGGTGGCTTGGATACATTTTTGGATATGGCCGTACAAAAATATATATAAAAAATAAAAAATATAAAAATATAGCCATATAAGCAAAATTAACCTCATAATATGCATAGAGGAAACAAAATAAGTTAAATAACCACAAAACATACTCATAATTTAATGCCAAATATCATAATATTCAATGGTTGAACTTAAATTAGTTTTATTGTTATGAACCAAAAGATTGGAAAAATTGGTGGACTTAGAGCAACCACCAATCAATACAATT
This sequence comes from Torreya grandis, assembly GCA_037957365.1. NCBI lineage: Eukaryota > Viridiplantae > Streptophyta > Pinopsida > Cupressales > Taxaceae > Torreya > Torreya grandis. Next base: position 545,224 of record JARHVA010001321.1, read on the forward strand.
GATTATGGTTGGTCAAATACCAACCATAGTGGGTAGACTCCATCCGTCTTTCCATTCACAAATTATGTCAAAGCCTTCACCCTCTTTCCCGTATTTTCAAAGCAACATTTTTTTTACTTTAAGTAATTCATTTCCCTATCGACTTCTTCACCCATTTCCCACCTCCTAGTACATGTCATATTTTTTGTATCCTAACCACATTGATGTATCTTTAAAAGCCCACCCCCTATGTACACTCCCTCCTTGTATATACTTAGCACTTGACATTTCTTTAATATGGCTAGCATTTACTCCTTTCAACATCCTCTCACTATATTCAATTCTCACGATGACCACTATAAGGGATGTTAATGCTTCGACATCCCCCAGCCATTCACGAGTTTGGTCCGTCCATGATCAAGCGATTGATAAGCTTTCTTTGCGTAGTGATTTGAGTGAGTGCAAGTCCGAAGCTACCAAAGCGATGAGAAGCGAATCAATGAGAAGCAAAGCCTGTGTCAGTTCCAAGTTTATGTGAACCATTGGCCAAGCTGGTGTCAGTTCCTTTGTAAGTGAACCGTGGGCACGATCCGTGCAAGCCTTGTGCGGGTGTTTGTGAGCAGTTCTGTGGTCTCAGGTTTCGTGAAGCAAAGGCAAGTGTGTCTTGGGCTGAGAGTGATCAGACCCGGGAGGGAATTGTTCATTGTAATCATACCAGTGGACCCGAGCATTATCGGCTGAGCCCGACTCGGTGTGGTTGTTGTGTATGCGGCTAATTGGCCCCGATTTATTGTACATTGGACCGGATTGTCCTGTTATGTGAATAAAGTACACGTTACTCCCAGTTTCTTGCATTGTGCGAATGTCCATTGTGTGTTGGGCTTATTTCCCGATCTCTGCAAGTGAATGTTTGTTTTCTGCTGCTAATCCTTTTATCATGCAAGTTTGTTGTCCACTCGGTTTGTGGTAAGCTTGTGCAGGTGAACACTGAAGGCGTAGTCCGTAGTCCTTGTGAATCCCGCCGCAAAGGGGGATTCCCGACGGGTCAAGCGGTGCCGCACGTGGGTTCCCGGCTTCGCTAAGCTGGCCTCGTGACAGTTGGTATCAGAGCACGGTTTGTGTTTTGAGGGATTGTGTTTGCCTGGAGTCAAACAGTCTTGTGTCCCTTCCCCTGTTGAGTCAGTCCAGCTTGTGTCTGGTGTAACTGAGTCCGTATGGCAGGAGAAATGTCCAAGAAGATGATGTTCCGTGATGCGGCCAGCTGGGGCCGTGAACAAAATCAGGACAAAGGTGAAGGTGCAAGTGGTGGCCGTAGCCACGTTGGTAAGGCGATAGTGCTGGGTGAAGGCCTTATGGAGCACGTTGATACCCGGTTCCAGTTGAGAAGGGACAGTTCGAGTACGAGACTCGACGAGCTCGAACAGAGGGTGACTACCTTAGAGCAGGAAGTGATTTCTGGGAATCACACTATTGCAGAACTTACGAGTAAGTTGGAGAAGAGCTTGATGCTCCAAGCGAAGTTACAGGATGAAATAACTTTAGTCCGAACAGCAATGTTGGGCTTGGCGAATGCATCAGGGTCCAGCTCTTCCTCAGCAGTGAATCCTCCCATGTTGAAGGAGCCAGAATGTTATGACGGTGTTCATCAAGACCGTTTTCTGGATAGTTTCTTCCAGAGCATTGAGGAGTACCTGGCAAGTTTAGAGGACTGTCAGGCGCGCAGGAAGTGCGAGTTGCAGCAAGGTACCTTATAGGTACAGCGCAGGTATGGTTTAGATGCCTGGCTAAGGACACTGCATCAAGGAGTTTACGCTCTTGGAAGGATCTGAAGGAAGCCTTAGTGGCTCAGTTCTTTCCTGGAAATGCAGATTGGATGGCAAAGGCCCGGTTGAGGCGCGTGAAGCAAGAGGGGGAGATGGGTGCGTATATCTATGCTTTCCAAAGCCTTTTGTTGGATGTTCCCAACATGTCGGAGGCAGATAAATTGTTTCAGTTTACTCAGGGTCTGCTGCCGTGGGCTCAAGAGGAGCTCAGTCACCATAATGTGTCTAGTTTTAGCGAAGCGCTTGCTGTCGCAGACCGTCTCTCAGATTCAAGAGTCGGTTGTTCATCCAGAAACACCCGGGGCCCTGGCGCACCCAGCAGGGGTCACGTTGGTAAGGGGTCGAGTAAGTCTTCTGGGAAGCCAGTTGGTGACCAGCGAAGGAAGTTTACTCCGGTGTCGTCAGATTGATCATGTAAGTCTTGGAGCACTTCCACTAGTGGCGAGAAGAAGTCACAGGGTGGGCGATCAAAGGGGAAGCAGTCCCGTTTGAAGTGTTGGGCGTGTGGTGGGGAGCACTACAGGCATGATTGTCCGAATCGGAAGGCTAGTGTTCGTAGTTCAGATGGCAGAGTCCGAAAGAACTAGAGTGAGCATTCTGGAAATGTGCTCACGGGATCTCAATGCTGAAGGAAAGCTTGAGTCCAGAGATGGCAGTGGTGTAGAGTGCTGGATTGATTATTGTAGATAGTGGGCTCGTGGACTCGAGCGTTCTGCAGTTGGAAGTCAATCAGTGTGGCCGTGTAAACTTGGCCTCCAGTTCTCCGGGGGTTCGAGAAGGCTCGAGCAGTTACAGGTCATCCGTTTTGTGCTGAGACAGGGTTTGCCCAAATTGGGTAAGTGGCAGTTTTCCTACATCTCCGTGTTCTTTTGTGGCCGATCCGTTGCAGACGTGCAGGGTGAAGATTGTGCAGAGGATGAGATTGGGAAGATGAAAGTGTTGTCGGGTCGTTTGCGCAGTTGAGTTGGGGTGGAGCGGATTCTTCACAACCATGGCGTATACCTAGCAAAGCATCACTTTGGTTTGTCACCGTGGGGAGATAATTGGTCAAAGTTACATCACATTGGTTTTTGAGGAGAGTTCGGTGAGGAATTCATTACCTGAAGATGGGCCTGGGGTGTTTGATCTGAAGAGTTATTTTCTGCCTGTTATACTCTGGGTTGAGAGTTTCAGCACAGTTGGAGGAAAAGTTCGATGGGGTCACTTGGATTGCTGTTTTGGCAGAGTCCCGCAGAGTGGATCATCAGGAACCGTGTTCCTCCACCCCAAGTGTTTTGGGGGTTAGCAAGATCCGTATTGGTCTTGCAAAGCTGCATCAGTATGGTGTAGTTTGAGTAGACCAGTTTTGTCTACGTGTGGATGCTGCCGGAGATTCAGTGGGTTTCTTAGTGGGGTAGTCAGTCTGTTTTCCGGCACAGTTTGTGGGGAGAAGACCGTGGGCTACTTGGCAGTTGAAGCAGAAGGTGTTTCCAGTGGGTTGGGAGCAGTGAAGCCTTCAAAGTAAGGTCCGTGGAATCCTATGATCGAAGGAAGATCAGGATTTGACCTTGTCTCTTAAAAACTCAGTTGGGACCCGAATAGGAGAAGTGTTTTCTCTGGTCCGTGGGTTCAGTAAGGAGGCGTAATCTCTGGACTTTGGCGAGTGCGCTTGTGTTTAGAAGGAGATGGTGGAATTGTTCGATGGGGTCACTTGGATTGCTGTAGCTACAGAGTCTCGCAGAGTGGATCTTCAGGAGCCGTTTTCCACGCCCCAGCGTTCGAGGGTTGACAAGATCCGGATTGATCTTGTGAAGTTGCATCAGCAGGGTGTAACTTGTGTAGACAAGCTTGTCTACGTGCGGAAGTTGCCAGAGACTCAGTTGGAGTTTCCAGAAAGGTAATCAAGTCCGTTTTCCAGCACCGTTTCGTGGGGAAAAGACCGTGGGTTACTTGGTATACTGAAGCTGCCAAAGATGCCAGAGAGTCAGCTGTATTCTCCAGAAATGTAATCAGTCAGTTTGCCTTAGTCGTCAATGAAGCCGAATCATAGATGATTCCCACCTAGGCGCCCTTCTGTGTGCAGTTGGATCAGTTTTGTTGAGGTAGTGGCCGTGCGTTACTTGGCAGTCTGAAGCGTGAAAGGTTAGGCACTTGACCTTGGTCTCTTAACTCAGTATGGAGCCCGCAGAAGGGATGTGTTATTCTCTTTGGTTCCTGGGTTTGAAGAAGGGACGTGGTGATCTCTTGACTCCGTAGAGAGCTCGAAAGGAGCGTAGTGAACTCTTGGCTTGGGTTTGAAGAAGAGGTGGATTGAAGTTGGTCTCTTAACTCAGTATGGAGCCCGCAGAAGCGATGTTTGATTCTCTTTGGTTCTTGGGTTTGAAGAAGAGGCAGTATTCTCTTGACTCCGCAGAGAGCCTGGAAAGAGCGTAGTGAACTCTTGGTTTGGGTCTGAAGAAGAGATGGGGTAACCTTGGCTCCGGATTGGGCCCTGGTGTGAAGTTTGTCTCCTTGTGGTTTCCTGCCAGCGGAGTTTGCCGGCGTCGGGGACGTCGCCGATCTTTAAGTGGGGGAGATTATAAGGGATGTTAATGCTTTGACATCCCCCAGCCATTCACGAGTTTGGTCCGTCCATGATCAAGCGATTGATAAGCTTTCTTTGCGTAGTGATTTGAGTGAGTGCAAGTCTGAAGCTACCAAAGCAATGAGAAGCGAATCAATGAGAAGCAAAGCCTGTGTCAGTTCCAAGTTTATGTGAACCGTTGGCCAAGTTGGTGTCAGTTCCTTTTTAAGTGAACCGTGGGCACGATCCGTGCAAGCCTTGTGCGGGTGTTTGTGAGCAGTTCTGTGGTCTCAGGTTTCGTGAAGCAAAGGCAAGTGTGTCTTGGGCTGAGAGTGATCAGACCCGGGAGGGAATTGTTCATTGTAATCATACCAGTGGACCCGAGCATTATCGGCTGAGCCCGACTTGGTTTGGTTGTTGTGTATGCGGCTAATTGGCCCCAATTTATTGTACATTGGACCGGATTGTCCTGTTATGTGAATAAAGTACACGTTACTCCCAGTTTCTTGCATTGTGCGAATGTCCATTGTGTGTTGGGCTTATTTCCCGATCTCTACAAGTGAATGTTTGTTTTCCGCTGCTAATCCTTTTATCATGCAAGTTTGTTGTCCACTCGGTTTGTGGTAAGCTTGTGCAGGTGAACACTGAAGGCGTAGTCCGTAGTCCTTGCGAATCCTGCCGCAAAGGGGGATTCTCGACGGGTCAAGCGGTGCCGCACGTGGGTTCCCGGCTTCGCTAAGCTGGCCCCGTGACAACCACCATAGAACATAGACCATTGTACTAATAAAAGTCCCTCCCCTAATGTCAATGTTGGTCAATATATATGCTGTAAGACCCATTGCCAACACTTTTTCATCTGTGCTTCCTAAATTTCTTTCATGCAAAACTCCTTTTTACATGTTTGAAGACACATGTCAAAGACAGCTCACTTGTTCAACCCTAATTTCAAAACCAATTCTTGTGCTTTTGGTACAACAGGAGAAGGCACATGCAGCATTCAGCACAGCAGTATGATAGGTGAAATGACATGGAGTAGACACCATACTCTCACAATCCATACAAAATATAGGGTTTGCAGTCAAGGCCATTCCCATGATCCACACCAAACTTCTCTGCTTGACATTAAAGATAACAGTATGTAGATCAAGATTTGGGTGAGATCATGGATCTAAATCATGCAACAAGGAATGCCCCATCACAACCATGGCAGGGCTGAATGAGTAATGATTGATAGCAAAGTGCATAAAGTGTAAATGCTTTCACTTTGTGTTACATATTATAAGGGTTTCACCACTGCTTAACCCCTCCAGGTTGGCACTTAAAACAAATGTCAATATCTATTTTTAATATTCAATGGTCGAAAAAAAAAAAAAAGCGTTTTTATTGTGGACACACAGGCCAAACGGGCAGGGTGTGCCCCTGCCCCTGTGGGTACGCCCGGATACGTCGAATGCCCCATCACAACCATGGCAGGGCTGAATGAGTAATGATTGATAGCAAAGTGCATAAAGTGTAAATGCTTTCACTTTGTGTTACATATTATAAGGGTTTCACCACTGCTTAACCCCTCCAGGTTGGCACTTAAAACAAATGTCAATATCTATTTTTAATATTCAATGGTCGAAAAAAAAAAAAGCGTTTTTATTGTGGACACACAGGCCAAACGGGCAGGGTGTGCCCCTGCCCCTGGGGGTACGCCCGGATACGTCCATGGACGTATCCGGGCGTACCCACAGGGGCAGGGGCACACCCTGCCCGTTTGGCCTGTGTGTCCACAATAAAAACACATTTTTTTTTTCAACCATGGACGTATCCGGATGTACCCACAAGGGCAGGGATGTACCCTGCCTGTTTCCTTCTCGTACCCCTCCCCCTGTATTGTACCCAAATGCGAATTGTATTGCATCCTAGGGACGTATCTGGGGGTACCCGCAAGGGCAGGGATGTACCCGGCCTGTTTCCTTCTCGTACCCCCTCCCCCTGTATTGTACCCAAATGCGAATTGTATTGCATCCTAGGCCCTGCTCTGCAGTATCTTGTAACATAGCTTTTATACTAATCCTTTCTTGTGCTTTTCTTAGGATTCTTTCTTATGCTTTTCTTTAGATTCTTACTTCTGCTTTTCTTACAGATTCTTTCTTGTGCTCAATAACTTCTTGACCTTTAATTTTTCCTACTATTGTGTAATACCCCACAATAGTACTTTCTTTCTTAATCTAGTTTAATAATGTTAACCAAAAAAATGCAAAAATCACTCAATATACTGAATTATAATGCCAATAAATGTAAATTCAAGATATTGGACTAGGTAGCACCTGATTTGGTTCATCTTGCACTTTGGGGCATGCAGGCTTGAAGGTGCTTTAGTGCCCCCCCTATGAAAAAGTGGGTCTTGGTGCGGCTATAGTAAACTTTGTAGAGCTCAAAGACCCAATTTGAGGATAGATGTCTCCAACAAAACTTGACCTTGACTTCCAAGAGAGTGTAAGAATAAATAAGATACAAATCCTACATATAATAGTAGACCAAAACCTGCACTCCAAACTTTCTTTGTACAAAAATAGTAAAGATGAGAGTGAAGGAGGAATATTCACAATTAAGCGAGCTGCGCATGTTGAATTGTTGTTCAAATGGAATGGAAACAAAGAATTTAATTGATGACCCTGCCCATAATATCTGGCAGAAAAACTCCCAAGGCTGATGATCTCGCCGCCTAATATGTCCTGGACGATGTAAGGAAAAAAATAGAAGACTAAAGCATCTAAACAATATCAGCAAATAATCTGGAACAAATCATCACCTGACACATGGCTGGGGTGATCTCATCGACGAAGGCATCAGGATCGCATGAGTTGTGCGAATACACATGACAAGCTTTGAGAACACAGATGGATTAGAAAAATAGTATAATATGATGAAACTGGCCAAAATGAGAGACTAATTCCAATAGGATAAGTGGCTATTAGCAGAAAAAATCTAGGCAAGAGGATTTATGACTAGATGATGGGAGGGACCTTCTGGGTTGTAGCCACTAAGAAAGCACTAACAGTCCACAAGTCCTACCTTCCTGTCTCGTGATAAGTTGATGTGGGAGAACAAAGGTGTGAAGAAAACCAAACATTGGAATGCAAAAAGCATATGTGAAATAGGGTATATGCATTCTGTCCCCAGGATGCAGGTGGCCTTTAGAACCATAGGTGAACGGTAGGTTGGCCACAACATAGGAGAAAATAAGTCTCTGACAAAATCTGGAATGCATCTCAGACAACTGAAAGGGCCCTTAAGCTTGCAGCTCCACAATTTTCCCCTAAGAAACAAACATGTTGAACTTCAAGTCAATTGCAAAGCGATTGAGATGAGCAAATGATTCAGAACAGTTGGAAACCTATGACATGACTGAAATCGAGAGCATACAAATGGCTAGGGTTGAAGAGTTATTGAAATTGGAGAAAAACAGAGGAAACAATGAATAAAATGGGTCAGTGTGGTGAAATTCAGGTCAAAAACCTGAACATTAATTATAAAAGGAGGGGAAAGGGGTAAAGAGTAAAATTATTTTGACCATGAGACATATGGAGAGAGCTAGAGAGACTAAGGGTGCCAGACGACCAACAGGTAGGATGCACACCAAGACCAATGGGGCAGACAAAACCTACTCAGTCAATAGATAACTAGAATATGGAAGGGAAAATAGGGAGCCTAGGGGGTGACTTTGGTAACAAACAATGCCTAGGCGGCCTAGGAAAGGACAAAAGAGGACAAACTAGATTAGATGCGGATCAAGACAAGGGCTGGGGCAGGTCACATGCCTAGATTGATGGGGCCGACAAAAACTACTCAATTAATGCATAAACAGAATAGGAAAGGGAAGATAGGGAGCTTGGGGTAACTTTGGTAACATAATTACACCTAGGTAGGCTAAAGGACAAAAGAGCTAGGCTAGGCTAGAGCAGGATGAAGACAGGACATGTAGATTGATGGGGCCGACAAAACCTACTCAGGCAATACATAACTAGAATAGGAAAGGGAAGATAGGGAACATGGGGGTAATTTTGGTAACAAAATTATGCCTAGGCTAGGAAAGGACAAAAGAGGGTAGACGAGGCTAGAGTTGGATGAATATAGGAACTGGGGCTTTTTTCAGGCGCCTATGGTCCCAAATACGTTGAAGCCACGTTTTTGCCACCTGTGAAAAGGGTTTACAACTGACGAGAACATACCACAGGCTGCTGGAATAGGCATCTGGGAAGATGTTGCAGGTGGTGAAAAGGCCATAGGTGGTGGGAATGCCTAAAGGGTAGATCCTGCCTGCTGTTCTGGGAAATTCTGTCGCTGTTCAGACAAAAGACTTTCTATATGCTGAACGTTGTTGCTACTGCAATTACTTCCTCAAATTTTCCAGATACAACTCTACTATTACAGAGGATCTGTGTTTGATGACTATAAGTTATAACTGTTAAACAAGATTCTATCACACCCCTATCTGCACCCAAGACTTTTACAGTCAAGAAATTTGACCCAAATATTCTTCATTTGATTTCGACCAGAAATAAAAAAATCTGATTGTGCCCCTTAGTGGAGCCATTTTAGAAAAACTGTTATGCATTTATTTCAGAACGAACTGTCTGTCAGGACTCAGAGTCAATAACACATACCCTTGCCCAGGGCAATTTTAGGAGATCTGTTTTTTTTTCCTTCTCAATGATATCAGATCAAACAGATAATCCTGAAAAATTCTCAGTTACCTGCCTTACACTGCTGCTCTAGACCGTCCTTCTGCGCTATTCTGCACCATTAAATGATCAATCAGCCCAGGAATTTTTTTGAAAGGCTTTGTCCAAGCTGTTTGAGAAAAACAGATCTTCAAGAATCACCATTACTTTGTCAGAGATCATCTGTCCAAGTCAGCTATTTTCTGATTTGATTCAAAAGCTAAAGTAACCGGATCATGCATTACCAGATTTTGGCTTCTGGATCATGTTGATACAGTATGCAAAAAAATACTCACAATTGCTGATACAAACATGATGAAGGCGCGTGCAAGTGTTCAATGAATATTTTTAATGCCACAGCCTGTTACAATCAATATTCTCCTCGATTCATCTTTTTGGTTATCTTCATCTACTCTTCATCATAACTTGTGAATTTCAAACCGAGTATAACAGATATGTCACTAAGGTTTTCATTTTTCAATCATTCCCATTTTCCCTGAATAAATCAACTGTAAAGGTTTCTTGGAGCAAGAAGACATTAGACAAGATGGAAGAATCTCTTGTCGAAGGAGAGTTTTCTGGCGTTAAGAAGACATCAGAAAGAAGTTCATTAAAAATGGATTTCATGCATAGAGATGGTGCAGCCAAACAATTCATCCTTAAAAAATGTCTTCGAACAACCCACAAAACGTTGTCTTCATTGAAGGTTCATAAAACTGCAAACAAGCAAAAAAGCCTGACTTTCATGTGGATGATTTCCTCTCTTCCTTTTTAAAAATTGTGTGGACTGGCATGTATTTGTACAGATGTCTGTTTGCTGCTTCAAAGTGGACTGATAATACTTTAAAACACAGGCTTGTGCTTTGCACACACTGTCTCAATATAATGGTCTGGATATTTCACTCAGTTGAGATCCGAGAAAGACTGATATTTTCCTTATGGGATGCCCTTCTATGACGTGCCTTCAAAGGTTGCAGTCTCCCAACATCCTCTTAGAAGCTAGGGTTTCTAAGAAAGTAAATTGATAGGGGCCTCAAATTTAGTATGTCTGCTAAACATTCTTAGAAATTAAAACATTGCAGCTAAATAATTAAAAAATACAATCATCTGTCTATCTTCTGGAATGTCTTCACCATCTGGTGGGCTATACAGTATTCCATCCAGCATGACATCTTCATCGTGTGTTGGTTGCCTGCCTGTAAAAGCCATCTTTAAAGTTGCACAAAAACTACATGACAATGCCTTTTACAATGCATACATATCTTTGTGTAATGTTTCCCAATGACACCCAACGATATATTAAAAACCTTTGATAAGATTCAAACATTGATTATTTTTTTAATCTCCTTTAATATGACTCCCACTTTTAGAAAAATTATGTTTTCATATTCTTCTTTTCCATATGTCCTTTTTAAAAAGTGAAACTCTTCTCTGTAGACCTTATAAAAAAAAATCATGAGTGAAATAAAATGAATATATATGTTCTCTCCTGATGTTCTAGACATTGACTGACCTCCTTTCTTTTTCATAAATGCCGTAGGGGTAAGCTCTGTCACGTTTTCTTGCCTAAGACTTTCTTCACTGAATTTTACTTGTAAAAGACCATATAAGTGTACTATTAATTGAGAACACAATTTGCACTATTTCAAGCATCAACAAGTCATATATATATATATATATATATATATATATGACTTGTTGATGCTTGAAATAGTGCAAATTGTGTTCTCAATTAATATATATATATATATATATATATATATGACTTGTTGATGCTTGAAATAGTGCAAATTGTGTTCTCAATTAATAGTACACTTTTTAGGACTCTTAAGAAAATGTATCTTCCATATGTAACTTAAATCTTTTTCCTACGATTTGGAAAATATTTAAGTTAAAAATTGCTAAATCTTTTATTTTTATATTGTATTTCTATGTATGCATGTGTGTGCATGCATGTATATACATATATTGATTGGAAAGTTGCACGACTGGATGGAAGCAAAGTAAATTTTAGTCTTGTAGATAATGGAACTGGTTTTGGATTTTGAGATAAGCTCCTGCATGCTTTAGCATTTATTCCATTAAGATATTAAACCTGTTTTTTGTTTTTTATGCATGTCTTGTTTATTGTTTCACTTACGTCACAGGCAAAAGGGTTTCCAAAATTTGTACACTTTGAAAGGAGGTATATCACACTACCTCAAGGAAGAAGGCCCGGTTAAGTGGATAGGAAATTTATTTGTTTTTGATTCTCGTCTATCCATCTCCCCCAAAATGTACAAGCCTCTGGATGCTTCTACTATCCAGTGGATGGACTCGACCAATGCAAGGATTGAGGGTGATGAAGACTATCTTACATTGTACAACAGAACCTTTGGAAGGTGCCATTTATGTGGATCTCATTTATCGGAAATGCGGCATCGGAACTGTGCAAACCCGGACTGTAATAGGCTGATTTTGTAAGTTGATCTTTCTTTGTGCCTTGACAGCACAGTTATGAAATGAAAAAGAAAGGAAAAGCCTGTTTTCTTGAATGCAGATTGAGTTTGTGTTATATATATTTACTGAGTTGCTTGGATGTACTCTTTTGTTGTTTATTTATAAAATTACATGTCGTTTCCTGCCAAATAAGGCCCTTTCTTAGATATCCGTCTGTTAATAAACCTAGTGTCTTTTTATAATATCCATTCATCTGAAGTTCTGAGCCTGACTCTGAGTGTTTGCCCTCCTTTGAAATACTTGCCTGACCAGTTCATGTTTTCATCTTATTTATATCCCAGTTGGCTCGATAAAGTTTCTCTAAGTCAAAAGTTGTTTCATGTGTTTCCAACTCATTCATAGTTGTATAATAGTGATAAGTGCTGGGAATTCTCATTCACAATGTTCAAGAACAATCTGTCTAAATTTTCAGAGATGCCATCATACTTTGGTCTATAGAAAGAAGAAAGAGAGAATATTAATGTCCGCAAATGTTCAAAGCAGGTCAATGTGATTTGAAAGTACAGGTTACAATAACAAGCAGGAGTACTAAGAGGAACTCCAGCAACCAATAGGGTAACTATGGCTAAACCAATTAAAGATCCTAATTAGAGGAGGTGAACCCAACATGAGTAAAACCAAGACAATTTTGAAAGAAGCACTTGACTGGTCTGAATAGGGTTGCCCAAGCCACTCTGACAATTCTCAAATCTGAGACCCAACTGCTCCTCTGAAAACTGTGGCTTTCTTGTCGTCATGGAATTACTCCCAACCACCGCTTCTGTAAGGAAGGGCAAAACTAGGTAAAGCCTTTATGAAGGATGTAGCTGTAAAGCTAAGCTTGCTTAAATTTATATGTAGTCATCCTTGTCACGCAGGCTTAATTTCTCAACTTCCCTTGGCTCTTTTTATTACTCTAGGTTATTTGCTTTGATGATTGAACGACATGAGATTAGCGTTGGGAGCCTCAATCTAACAAGGTGGGTTGCTTTTCCCTGTTGGCATCATCATCTTTCTCAAAAATAACTCGTGTCATTAGATCTTTGACGATCAAACGGCCCAACAACACTGGAAGCCTTCAACTCGTTCTTTACGGCTGCCATGTATTTCTTTGCCTCTTAATATTATTTGCGAGTCCCATGATGCAAATCTTTAAAGCTAAGTTTTGATCTTAAATGCAAAAGAAGATCAGATGGCTTGAGATTAGTGCCGGAGGCTTTGATCTGATGATGTGAGTTGTTTTTCCCTGCTGATGTCATCATTCTTCTTTGAAATGGTTCAAGTTGTAGATCTTGATCAGATCAAATGGCTTGAGATTCCCATTAATTCTTCTTATACTTTGTTATTAAATCGGCTAAGGCATAAAGCAAGGCCACAATTCGTACTTGAATTATTCCACCACAAAATAGAAGAAAATATCGCCATCGCGAGGCAAGACTGAAAATCGATATGCAGAATAGGGGCAGATATTCTTTAGAAGATGGAAACAAGAATGGAAGCAAAGCATCTGTGCTTTATCAATCCCCTTGCGAAAATTGAATAAGGAAGATCAGGAAAGCTATTAGAAGCCACTTTTGCTTAGGAAACTATTGAAGAAGCTATATGTATTTCATAAGCAAGAGCAAGAACCCATTCTCATTTCAGCTTCTATATATTATAAAAGGTGCTCGACATTCAAACCTCAGAGTAAAACTCCACAATGTAGCATTTTAAGTCTACAAACAACATTCAAAACAAATGAGAGATTGCACAAATGGTTGGTTATGCCCTTCAGCCTGACCAATGCACCAACAACATTCAAATGCTTGATGAACAACATACTCAAACCCTTCACTCAACATACTTTGACCTTTCACTAATTCCTTTGTCATCGTCTACTTGGATGTTATCCTCATCTTCAACAAGATTTGGGAGGAGCATGCGGAGCACGTCACGTGTGTCCTAGACCCATTGCACAAACACAAGTTTCAAGCCAACTTATGCAAGTGTACATTTGGCACCGTGCATTTTCAGTATCTAGGCTACATCATCGACCGCATAGGTATCCATGTAGATCTAGAGAAGATCAAAGTGATCCAAGATTTGTCGATTGTGCGCAATCTCACAGAGCTCAAGAGTTTCCTTGGACTTTTTAACTTCTATCGCAGGTTTGTCCATGGGGTTTTGCACATATCCTGGGCTCTTAGCCAAATCATGCACACAAAAGTTGCATTCCATTGGACAATTGCACAACGATGCACATTTGAGGTGCTCAAGCAACGCTTTTGTGTTGCACCCACCCTTGCAATTCTTGACATTATCCACCCCTATGAGATTGAAATTGATGCATCTGACTATGCACTCAACACATTACTCACTCAACATAGACATTTAGTCGCCTATCACTCATATAAATTCAGCGATGTAGTTCAATGCTACTGCACCTATGAAAAAGAGTTATATGTCATCATTCAAGCAGTCAATCAATGGCGCCACTATAATTTGGGTAAGGAGACAATCATTCCCTCAAATCACAAGCTGCTTTAGTTTCTACACCCACAAAGTAAGTTGGAGACGCATCTAATATGAAGTGGATGGCATACTTGCACCGATTCCATATGGAAATCAAGCACAAGAGGGGAAAATACAACAGGGCAGTAGATTGCCTCAACTTCCCTCTAATCATCATGGTCTTGGACACACACGACCACAACTTCTATGACTGGGTATCTCTCTACTTAGCAAACTGCGATTTCACACAGGTCTATACCGCCCTTGTGTAAGGTGAGTAGGTTGTTGATTTTCACATGTCCAAAAAGCTTGTCTACAAGCTTGGACATCTTTGTGTTCTTGACGATGCACCTTGCCAAAAACTCATGTCACAACCTATTTCCGGTGGTGATCGAAAAGACTTTTATTTAATTAAATAAATCCTAATTAAATCTATCTGATCAATTTTGATTAATAAGTAGGTTAATTATGTCACGTCGATATCATTTTAATTATTCTAATTTGGATGGGATGTTGTATTAGATGATTTAATGCAAATGATAGTTAGCATTTATTATGTCTTATAGAAAATTGGTTAGATGAGAGTTATTAGCATTTTTTGTATCCTAATTTAGCATTAATAGTTACCTTTATTTAGGTTTTATATGTTTTCTGACACGGACTAACCACCCATTGTTTCCTGGGGTGAATGCAAGAATAATCCTCCCCCCTCATAGTGGCAAGTCCCAAAGGGAGAGCATCATCGAGGAGAGGCACAAAAGATCTTAGATGGGCATCTCAAAGAGAGATGAAATAGAACTCACACACCATTGTCGTTAAATTTGTTGTGTGTTAGCTTAGGTGGTCTCAAGCATTTGTTTTGATATTAAGTTGTGTGTTCTACACGTCTCACTTTTGTGTGATTGCTTATTATGTCTGATTATCCCATTTCACTTGCTTACCTTGTATCTTGTGTGTGATGTCGAGCATGTGGGGGTTGTGTTGTGACTTAACTATGGTAGTCGGCATGGTCGTAAGTTGCTTTATTTTCTATGCTGACAACATTTAGTGTGGGTTACATTGTTGAAGCCTTTATGATCATATGATATCTTGAAAGCATTAAGGTTCACTTTAATGATTGGTTTAAAGTGCTATGGGGTTAATACGAGACCTAACCTCGACGCCTCCTAGCCTTATTACAAAAGGCAAACTTTGGATTAGGATATGGAAAGGATATCTTTTATGTTAAGGTTGTAGATTAGACTCTAATTGTGCGTTGGATGAACCCCGACCACGAAGTGCAAGAAAGTAGCTAGTTATGTAATTAAGTCATTTTAACATAAATTATTAATCTCTCTTGGAGAGACTGTGAGAAAAGGTTACCTCTCGAATAGTTGAGACCTCTTGCTATCTTTAGAGAATTTGACGAGTAGCATGCCATTATCTTAGGAGGGTTTTCCCATCATTAGTTTTATGGCAAATTTATATTTTTGTTTTGGCACCTCTACCACTCTTGTTGGCAATGGTAATCACGAGGCTATTTGTATGGCATTGGGAACCAACTTTGGGGATCTTAGAAAGAGATTGGAGGAGGAATTAATATTGGTGATCTTGTTAGAGGTATTTAGAGCATAATATACATATTCGGTGAGTAAACGAGTACTTATTGATATTTTTGTTGGGCGAATACTTGCCGTAAAAACTCTCTTGTTTTTTAATTCAAAAATCGCGATTATTCTCATAGTACTCGCCGAGTACTCACGATATTGGAGTGTTTTGTTCATGTTTTTGACAAGACGTGTTTTTGGCCTTTCCGACCATGTATTGGGAGTGTGCATGTAATGTCCCTTTTTGGATAATTTATCAACTCTAAAGTTTTCTATGATTCCTTTTCAATTTGGATATCAAACAAATACTAAAACATCCCACATGCTATATTGATATTGAAAACCCTATTGAAACTTCATTGACACCTTTATTGTATTGAGATGAAAGCGTACAAAATTATGATATTGAAGCAATCTAAACAATAATAGAATGCTCTAATAAAATCCTTTAATTTATTTTTGCATCACAAGGCCAAAAGACAAAACTCTTATTTGATTAAACCTCCATAAAATAATTACATGCAACAATGAGCAACAAACAACAAACATAGGGATCACAATCTGAATGAAGCTTGAAGTAAGGTTACAACTAGAAGTAAAGGCCACAACAACCACTTCGATTTGCACAAATTAGACTCAATTGGTCACTTAAATCCCATTGCAATAACCCCAATTGTACATGAAAGCCCAACGCAACAATCTAAAGCTAGTTCTTGATTGGTACAAGTAAAGGTAAAACAACCCTGAAGGAGTATTACAACAGTCTTGGACACTGAAATTATCTCACGTAGCAGTCCTTGATGTTTTGCACTCCAAAATAGCAATCCTTCATGGCGAGAAACCCCAACGCAGTAGGGAATATTAATAGAAACCCCAACACAGTAGTCCAGCTGGAAGGGAAGATCATGCAACACAACTGTAGATGAAAGGGATATATCAAACACTCACGAATTCTGGAAATTTATAGCAATCTTCAATCACACTGAAATTGGAATTTGATCCTGATTTGTCAGCACAAATATGATTCTTAAATGAAATCACCTCAATGGGTTAGAGGGTTTTCGTCCTCTAAACTTGATATCAGAGTGTTTTCGTTCTCCAATGAAAATATTGAACACAATGGTTCAATCTTTGGATTAGGGTTTGATTGTCAAAGATGAATAATGAATAATAACTATTTTGAGCCCAATTACACCTTTTATAACTTCCCTTTTCCAATTTACCCTAAAAGTATTTAAAAATACTTCTAACAAAATATTATTTTTCATTCACTTAATAATAATTACTTTTTGGCCCTCTTTAGTAATAATACATAAGTGTCGTTTTTATGTTAAAAAGTAAAAGCAACTTAGGACAACTTAAAGTATTATTATTAATTTATTTCCTTAACTTTATCCCATAGCCTATAGGGAATAAGGAATAGGCTACGGGTTTTCTGATTGGCTTAATTTTGAAAAGGGGACATGATAGTGCAGACGCGGGGAGTATTCGTGAGTACTCAACGAGTACTGTGGGAATACTTGCTCATGACTGCATACTCCCAATACACAACCAAAAAGGTAAAAAATGCATCCTAATTTGTAAAAACCATGAACATAACACTCTAAAAACGTGGTAAAAATACAAAAAATAATCCTTTTTAAGTTGTCGAGTACTGGCGAGCATTTGTTGAGTATTCATCGAGTAAATTTTTTTGGGGTTGGGTGAGTACTCGCTGAGTACGCGTATGTAAACTATGCTTTAGAGTGTGCATTTTTGGTAATCTTGGGAGAACTTGCCCCGAAGTTGTCTTTTGATCTTGAGAGGGGTCGAGGTCGAAGCTTGCAGTTGCTCTGCCATAGGAGATGATTGTGCTCAATTAAGGATTATTGTGATCTATTCTCTTTTGCTTTAGATGTTGCCGTATCTTTTGACCTGACTCTACTCTATAACTATGAAAGAGATGAAACTCTGGGCTTTTTGCTTAAGGTTGATTCTAATTTGGTTGTATGCTTTTGCTATGATAATTAGTTGTTTTGGCATTTATATGAAGATGGTTTCAATGGAAATAACAAGCAGTTTGTAGGTCAGTAATGCTTTGTTTGTATAGAATAAAAAGTCGTACTTTAGTGACTGTGGTAAACACTAGGGCCACACACTAACATTTGAATGACATTTACTCTTGAACTCGGTTGTGCGCAATTGTAAGCCCCAACTCTCTTGATTTATTTGGTTTCAATTAGATCTTGACCCTGAGCAATGGAGGGAATTATTAGTATCCTTAAGGCACTGAGATAAAACTATGGGTCGTGTTTGTTATGTTATTGAGTAATATGGGTCTGCTTGTGGTGCTTATGTGAATAGACCTGCTCATGATTTTGTGCTCCTAAGGAAACCCCAAGACATTTAGCATCTTAGTCTCCCTTACTCCAAGGAAGATTTGTTTTCTTTGTCAGAGCATCGACTATGGTGGTTTATTATTTTTATAGTCATCATTGCTCCACCTTGGGAAAGGAAGATCATTGGTGTCATCGTTAATGCATGGATCTACACCTAGCTTCTCTAGCCTTACATTATTAGCTTGTTCTAGTCAAATATTGCAAACACAAGCATCAAATACTTGTCGTAGTGGTGTTCATAAGACCCCTAACAGTCACTAGATCTAGTGTACATAAGAGATCCAACCCCTTTGGTGACTTTCCCTATCCATGACTAGGGTGGTAGAGGTGTAACCTAAAATCAATTGGGCATTGAGAAGGGCCACTTTCATTGTGGGAGAAATTGTAACTGAACATTGAACATTGCCCTAGTGTGCAATGAGTTGCCTCACTTAGTGTAGCTATCTGGAGCTTTTTCTATCTACATGACCTAGTTGGCAATAATGGCATTTTAATACAATTAGAATAACCAAAATCTAAATTAGAAGTTTTTTATGGGGCAAACAAGGAGGGAGAAAAGGGCTCCCCCTTGTTGCTTGGAATGTTTGCACTCTTCCAAGGGATCAAGGGGGGTTGGAGATTCCAAACATAAGAGCACAAGGAATAGCTCTTGCAGGGAAGTGGATTGTACGAACAGTGGAAGGTGATGCCCCTGGCATATCCTTGTTGGCCATAGAATTCTTAATGCACACCATGTCCACAAAATCAGGTGACCCTTATAAATTTGTGACATAATTGGTAACGCTAATGCATTTATGATTGTTGGATCAACACCGCTTGAGAATATGGGTTGCTTGGCAAATATTCTCATGTTTTCTCCATTGAAAGTTTGATGGCCCACGAGATGCTTGGGATTTAGCTGCATGTCCTATTTGGACCTTCAATTCGCAACATGGACAAGTTGGGATTGGCCTTTCTTTGCAGATAAAAGGTTGGCAAGTAAGGGCGTGTTCTATTGGGGGGACCTTTGGAATGATTGGAGACAACAATGGAAATATTGAAGGGACTTAAACATGGCTCAAGTTTTGTCACCAGCAGAAAAAACTGGTTTTCAAGAGCTTTGCAATATGATTCCTGAACATTGCCTTTTCAAAATGCATTTACAGAGTGTAGGCCCATAAGTGAGGGATTGGAAGTGGATCATAGGGAAAACTCTCCTCAACTATAATTAAAGGACTTGTATAATCAAGTATGCAACTGCAATTGCATTGCCCCCTGATTGAACAAACAAAGGTGGGTCCAGGATGCTAAAGTGAGAAGGCAACAACTTTGTCAAGTTATTTGGAAAACAAGAACATCCTTCAAACATAAGGTGATGGGATGGTTAGTAATACATCAGGGTTTAGCTGTCAAAGCAAAGTTGAGC
Source organism: Torreya grandis (assembly GCA_037957365.1). NCBI lineage: Eukaryota > Viridiplantae > Streptophyta > Pinopsida > Cupressales > Taxaceae > Torreya > Torreya grandis. Next base: position 564,617 of record JARHVA010001321.1, read on the forward strand.
AAGACTAGTTTTATAGATGCATTTTGCATTGTATGTGGGAAAGAAGAAATAGTCGATCATATCTTCTGGAAATGTCCAACAGCAAGAGGCTTTTGGGGTTGGCTGCAAGCTGAGTTTAATTTCCCTTTTATTGCTCCTTTCTCTTGGAAAGGGCCCCTTTTAGGGGATTCTTGGATGCTTATAGACGGCTGCAAAGGTTTATGGCATGCAACTCGGTTGGCAGCAGTCAGCTTTCTTTGGAGGACAAGATGCCAAACCATCTTTCAAGAGGATACCTCCCCTCTTAGTAGAGGGAAGTAAGGCTTTTCATATGAGTTGGCTGTGATTGTACAAGCTAAGTTTGAGTGGTTTCAAAGAGATGTGAACTCTTTACGCATTGGGGAGCAGGCTCAAGTGGTTTCTTTTCTTGCTTATGTAGGGATCGATTCTTCTTGTTAGCATTATGCTTAGATGATGTAGCTATTTGTTCGTCTTGTTAGCTTTTTGCTTAAATGATGTATCTATATGTTCCTTGGAGAAATATATGATGCATTTTTTTCAAAAAAATAAAATAAAATAAAATAAATCAGCAACATTATTGAAGAATATTATAGCATTATGCTCTTTCCAAATAAAACAATAATTCTATTTTAACATGATGCTAAGTTCGTGATAATTGCCTTTCCAATAGTGGGGGTCTGCTACTGTTACTACTTTTCAAGAGAGCTATCTGATAGCCATGGCGTTGCAACAGGGATACCCAATGCCATGCTAAGGTGGCGTTGGTACAATATCAAAATACATACTTAATAGACTCTACCTGACACATTGAAGGCACCGAAGAATTAATTTCTAAATGCGATATGCGGAAAACTTGCTGGCAGTGATTACTCAAGGTAATGCTGCCTTCTTTTGCTTGACTGGAGCTTTCCAAGTGATGTATATATTGCACAACTAGGTTGAAATTAAGAATTCTTTATAAACTTGTTAAGCTTGTCATCTAGGGAGAATCCTTTAGTTAAACTGTAACTATGAAAAAGCTTTAGCTATCCTTTATTTAGCCATTAATAAGCAGTAGCTAGAGTGATATTGATAAACCATTTTAAGAGATTCAAAATGCAACCCTGTACCTATTGAGCAGATAGAGTAATTTAAAGCTTGAAACTAAGACTATCAAGGATTAGCAATTAAAGATTCTCCCCCTTTTCAGAAATTTATCTTCATTTCTTTTTGGTAGAGCCAATCTTGTTGAGAAGAATGAATTATAGATATCTTGGATAATTTTTATCCCTTTTTAAGTAGTGAAAGGGTGCAAAACCAAAAACATTTCTCAAAACTAAAGTAGTTGCTTCTTTTGCTAAAACAAAATCCCTATGTGAATTTTGAATTGATGGCCCTTCTAGTGAAAACAAGATGTCCGTGTGTACCTTGCCTTCCAATTCTGCTGTGAAATAAAAGTTTCCGGTAACCTTCAATAGTGTTTGTCTGAGCCAGTCAGTGCAACTGGTCCTTCCAAGCACTTTTTCCCTGAGGCACTTCTTCGTAAATATTGTGTTTGATAAACACCTCCAATGCCTCATTTCCATTGACTGCCCAAACCCATTTTGCAAAAAGCAGTGGGCCTTATTTTTCCAACAGTGATATTTAGCCTCCCGCATCTCTTGAGGTCTATCATTTATTCAATCTTGGGGTGGGGGAGAGGGAGTAGTATTGCAGCTATGTTGACTGAAAAGAATGATCAAAATATGGAGTCAAAAATCAAAAGACTATGAAACTAATTATAGTTTCATTGAAAAACAGGCTTATGCACTATAGAAAGTTCTAAAGAAATTTAGGCATCTCCTTTCTAATAACTAAATCCAGGTTTATGTAATGCACTCAGTTGTTAAGGAATATATCATGGGAGGAGAGATCAGTGAAAAGAGGGTTGGATCACCAAAATAATAGAATTTGACATTCAAATTAAGTCAACCAAATTAATAAGAAGGCGAGTTTTATTCTAACATTTGGTTCAAGACTTGGTGAAAAATTAGGAACATGTTTGCTTATTTGAAGAAGAGGTTGTTGCTGAAAAGGAGGAAGTCCTAATGACAATTGGATCGAGAAATTGACTACCTATCTTGAAACAGGACAATAGCTTGTGCGTGTGATTAGAACTAGAAGAAGACATTATAGACTCCAAGCTCTCTCACATGTATTAGTCAATGGTATATTATTCAAGAGAAACCTTGATGGTGTACTGTTTTGTTGTATAAAACCAGAAAAGGTTGAAAAGATCTTAAAGGAATTTCACCAAGGAGTTTCTAGAGGGCACTATTCTCCTCAAACTACAACATAAAAAATTATAAGGGTAGGATATTATTGGAAAACAATGCTTGATGATGTTCACAAATGAAAGAAGATGTAAATAATGCTTATTCTTTATAGGAATAAAAAAGAAAACAACTATTCCATTGCAACCTATTTCGATCGATCGACCATTTGCTCAATGGGGTTTGGATTTTATTGGTATGATTAATCTACCATCTAGTGAGGGTCACAAGTGGATTCTCACAGCGACAAACTATTTCACAAGATGGACAAAGGCAGTTGCACTAAAGAAAGTTAGTGAAGGAGTTATTGTTAAATTCGTAGAAGACATTTGGACCAAATTTGACGTCCCCCACACTATTATAAGTGATAATGCTAGGCACTTATAGGAACTAAAGTTGTTCAATTCGCTTTAAAGAATGACATCTTTCTAAAAACTTCCTCAAATTATTTCCCCCAAAGGAATGGGTTAGTAGAATCTACCAACAAGAACCTTATTAGAATCGTGAAAAGAACCATAGAGCAAAATCAAAGGCAATGGCTTACAAAGTTGAAAGCAGCTCTACAGGTAGACAGAGTTACACCCAAGCAAGCTGTTGGTATTTCTCCCTTCATACTGGTTTATGGTAAAGAGACAAGGCTACCAATTGCAATTGATTTCCTTGTTTTAGAATTTGCACATCAGCTGGAACTTGAACATAGTGATGCAATGACTGTAAGGATATTTAATTTGCTCAAGCTTGAGGAGACCAAGGAAACAACCAAGAATAAGTTCAACAAACATCAACAAACTGTTAAATGAATGTTTGACAAGAAGGCTACGCCTTTGGACTTAAAGGAGGGAGATTTTGTGCTTAGATGGGATGAGGACAGAGCTAAGCCCAGAAGACATGCAAAGTTTGATGCTATCCAGAGCAGGCCTTATCAAATTGCAAGTTGTGAGGAAAATAAAGGTTTTCAACTCGCAATGTTATATGGAGAACTATTGCATATCTCAATCAATGAGTATATTTCAAAGCTTAACCATAGGTTGAGCGACATTTTTGTAAATATGTATATAATTTTTTCTGCTTGTTTGCTTCTTGTACCATTGTTTGTAAATAGGCTCGATCCCATTGTTTAATGGGAGGTTTTTGTTCTTCGTTGCGGCGTTCTGAATATTTAAGATTTTTTAAATTCTTAAACGTAGAAATTTTCTTGCTAACATTTAAACCCTTTGATAGCTTGTAAAGGCATTTTATTTAACAAGTCCAAGACATCTGATTCATTCAAACCAACGGTGTAAGCTTTTTTGATTTCATTAGGATGAGGTCAGCAGATGAAAAATGCCTTGGGTCATCCGATCTTCAGCAAAATAACAATGTGAGATATTTATGAGCTAGAAGAGGCACATAGAAAGAAAAGAGCTCAAGGATGACATGTAGGCCATGGCAATGGTATTCAAATTTGAAACAGTTTTAAGGAGACTCGTCAAAAGAAATACAGTGGGAATTCTTCGAGGCACGCAACAATTGAAGAATTAGTTGAAGACAACAGTGACAATGAATGAGTTGGAGGGTTACGATATATAATTCTTTGCCTAGAGCTCAAATGATTCATTTTGATCAAGCTATAGCTAAGAAGAAGACGACTCAACTGATTAAAGGCAGGGCATTTGCGGAATCAAAGTTCTAAAGCTGTCTCCAATAAAGCATGAACCGAAACCCTACTAAAGAAATCATCTATTATAAAAGAAAAGGGAAGCAAAATATTGAAAAGGAGGCTGTTGCAAACAAAGACAATCCAGTGACTCATTTGAAGCTGACTGAAATTCAGGTACACAACACAAAATCAGTTACTACTTTCTTCAGCCACTGATACAACTAGGTTTTTATGAGAAATGGCTGCCTTGCAAGGAAACCCTTACCCCATCCCAAGCTTCTTCCTCCAACACATCTTAGAGAGATGGCCCTAAAATCAATGATTTTGCTGACAAATATGATACCAAATTAGAGAGAACTAAGACCCAAAAGAAACTGTAATGACCCTGCTCAAATCTGGTTGAAAACTTTTGATTTTTGGTCTTGGAAATTTTATCAAACACTTCACATACAAGGGTCATATGACTGATATAACATTTTAGTTTGCTTTAATGGCTCTTTCCTTGACTTAACATCAATAAGAATGCTTGCATGAAGACTCTAGATTGTCTAAACAATGACCTAGCACGAATGTGCAACTAATTTTGGCAATATTCCATGCATATATATGATCTATGCTTGAGAAATGAACATCTACAGCCAACTGACATTTTTACAAACAGTTGGTATGCAAACTAACTAGCTGATAATAAATGATATCGAAATTCTCAAATGACACCAGCAATTATTATCTCTTTAATTGCAATGAAATTTCTAATACAATGCTCATGAAATATGGCCAAGACTCAATGTTAACAATTTCAAAATGAACCTGATTGGAGACGCCTTCAAATGTTATGAATTTCTGAGTTGTCTTCAAACTGGTATACTTCAGATCAGACTTGCATATCTTCCAAATTCCACCTCCAAATGAATATATGTCAATGCCAAAGTGTTAGGAAATGTTGGGCGCCCCTTTTGGATGATATTTGATATTTTTTTGGACTCCTTTAATGCAAAATCGCCCCACTTCAAAGTTGCAGACCTGCCATGGATAAACCTTCAAATCTGAAATAATCTCCACAACCTTTGGATTCTTTGTCATAAACAAAACGTTCCTTGGACTTGGGCACTCCAAATGGCACTATGCTTGATGTTGAAAACCCTCTTAGATAACCAAAACGAACTTGGAAGTGTGGCTGTCCTCAGAAATTACAGTCATATATTCCTCCTTATTTACAGCTGTAATGGCCTTCCAAAGGTCTCCAAACTAGTCACAAAAACTTCCCCAAGGAAGGGGAATCCCTTTGGTAACACTATCACTTGCAAACACTTCCTTAAATATTGAAATCGAACCATTCCAATGGGACCGAAACAAAATTACAGTCACCCCTAAATATATGCATACTCACCAAAATAGACCTCCATTGTCTTGAGAATGTTCTCCCAGCTAAGGCGCTTCAATTGGATGTTCTTGTTGCTTCAACAAACACCTAGAATGAAAGATTAGAATTCATTGCCATAGCTGCCATGAAAGTCTTCAGATTATGCAATGTAAACCCTTGACCAAAGCTTGTCGATGATGCCCAAATGAAGAAGCTGAATGCTTCCTCCTCAAAGTGCAACCCTTCAGATGTTATTTCACACCCTCAGTTATGCTTCCAATGGAGGTTTTAGTCTCCAATGGCTATTCTGCAGAAACCCTCGGCTCCACAAGATGAATCAATCAAAATATTATTCATTCAACTGGATGCCGAGAATGAGCTCTTGCCTTTCCTTTTATTTTTTTCTTAAGAGAGCTGAATCACCTTCCTGGCCAATGTGGGATAAAAGATTTATTCCCACATTAAATTATTTACTTAACGCACTTTATTATGTTAAAGTGACTTTATTATTATAAAGTTACTTTATAACTTTATAATAATATTAAAATATTAAATAAATCACTTAAGTCACTTAAACTTTAATATCTCTCTCATCATTCATCCGATGCACGAGCCGTCTGAAGCTGTCGACTGAGGAAGTGATTCTGAACGCTATCAATCCATACTGCCAAAAATAGCAGGGGTCCCACGCTGAGTGCTGAATACTGCTAAAAATAGCAACTCAGGCTAGAAGTGTCCGAATGAGCCTGAACGAAAGCCAACTGATCAAGTACTGACAAACTGAAGCTGAGCCAAGCTCCATCAAGAGACCCTCTAACCATGCATATTAACCTACGAGGGCTAAGAATAGGCTAAATCCACCGAACTCTGATGCTCGCAAAAATGGGGACATTACAGAAACTCATAGAGGAAGCCTATTATCGATTCACCACTTTGCCTACCGATTGATTTGGAAACAGGGCTTGGCTTTCCTAGATAGCTTTGTACATAGTGCCTTATACTTTCCATTGTTCTGAGCTGGTAACTATTTGTGCAGAAAATTGTATATCTAATCATGGCAAGGTGATAAATCCACTAGGGGAGACTAGTGTAGAAATTAGTGGAAAATGTATAAGGGAAGTGTTGCTTCTGCAAATAGCCAAAACCTAGATCAGCAACCATGATTATCATGAGAACTTCTGGGCCAATATTCATGACAAACTTTCTTTCCTTAATTCTGCCCTAGTTGATTTGATGAAGCAGGAGCCCCAATTACCCATGGAGCTTGGGAGATTTGGTTAAAATGCACAAGACTTCCTAAGCATGAGTGCAGACATTTTTGGTTATTATAAAGATTGCGATATAGACGGTCCTCAGCTAGAAATATTATTTAGGGTCAAGAAAAGTCTCATGCATGATCCAAGGACTTCTGATTGCGCTAATCTTTTCGCCAATCACCTTTCCTACTAGCTGGAGGCTTTCAGTACCACCTCAAATACCACAATTTGCTAGCATACATGATCCTCCATCAAAATATTATAAGACTACCCGGTGTTGTCTTGACTATAAATAATTCTCAAGGTATTTGCAACCCGTAACAACATGGACAGCCTTATCAAGCTTTCACAGAACTCCTATTATAACTTTGTTAACCTCTTTTTGGCTACCCATCCTTGCCGTTATAAATGGTCAGGTCCTAGTCAGGTTTCCCCAATTTTGCAAAGATATTTTGAAATCCAGAATAAGAGGAGTCTGGTATTTCTTTCATGATATGACCATTTTCAGGTTATGGGGGTTCATTAAAAATCTTTTCTAGTTGCCTATTTATACAACGAAAAGAATTTTCCCCCTAGAGTTCCTAAGGCAGATGGCCTTGATTGATCAACATCATGGGAATGGAAAAGGAAAGACTGATTTTTATGCACCACCTTACAGTGGTTTTGGTATCACTTTTGTAAAGAGAAGGGTCTCCTGCACTAGAAGGTAGGTTGAAAGAGCTTGGATTAAGATTGGATGATGACACTTGGGTATATGATCTTGAGGGGCATTTGATCAGTGGTTAGTAAAAATTGCAACATTGTGAAATTCAAGCACCAAATTATGAAATATGTAGGACTCCCACTGAAAAAATTGAAGTAGCTGAAGACCAGAGTTTAGAGCCTATTGTATCACATGGGCCTAGCGCACCTAAGCCTTGGGAAACATTCTACACAAAAGTAAGGGATTATGACCCATCTTTTCTCATTCCCAAACATTTTGTCGAACACTTGAAAGAGAAAATGGAATGGAAAGAAGAAACGATATAGGCCTGGTGGAGATTTAGAGTGGAGTTTGGCGAGACAACCACTTCGTTTGATGAGCTAGAGGAAGATGACGAATGGGAAAACATCTACGATAACAATTGTTTGGGTTCCCCTGAGAGCTCCAAAGCATCTCAAGAACATATTGATCCCAACTATAAACCATATGAACCTCCGAGTACTCCAAAATCTGAAAAATCTCTGGAAGTAGATTCAGACTAGGGAAAACTCTAATAGAAAAACTAGGTTATCAAGGAGCCAGCTTAGGAGCAATAAGACAAGGAATACCAACAGATTCAGAACTAAAGCCACCAACGAGGAAGGACAGAACAACTAGAATAGGAACATGAAAGAGTACGTCGGTGTTCATCCCTTGCCCCTCTTAGTCTATAGATGTTTCCCCTCTAGTGGCTCAAACTCTCAAGCAATGACCAATAGAGCAAACACATGGAAAGACTTAAGTAGAATCAGAAGTAATTAATCCCTCTACTTTACAATGACAACAATAGAAGATGTTGCAAATATAGGTTAGCACTCAAATTCCTACTCAACAAACAAGTTCAAGTGAGAAGGCGTAGTCTTTGGCTACAATGGCTTATATTCTAAGCAAGAAAAGAAATGCAGGCGAGGGTAAGCAACTCAAAATGGTAAAATGGGTTAAATTTTGCAAAGACGGCTAGGAGCAAACCACAAAAGAAGATATGGTTGCTGCCAAGGAATCTGTATCCACAACACAGGTAAAATCATTAACAACTTTACTTCCTGTTGCTCCTATTGAGACAACCATAACCACTTCTACACCTGTTGTTATCCATCTTGCATCATGCATAGCTATTTCTGGTCCACTTGTTGCTGCAACACCGAGCACCGCTATTCCTACTTCTGCAAGTATCCCATTTGTCCCTTTTGCCACTACAATGATTGCATCTTCATCAGCATTTAGTTCATCCACTTCACAACAGCTTACAACCATATCCATTATATCTCCTACCATTTCACCTTTTATTAACCCTTGCAATTGGAACTAAATGAACCATAGTGGCTTTACCTATGACCTCATTCTCCATGCCTTCAATTTCAATTGATTCCCCTTTGCCTCCATCATAGGCATCCACTTTTGAATCCCTGTTCCATCCAACCTTTGTCATTTAGCTAACCACGTCGTCAATACAAAGCTCCAAGAAGGGCCCTTGCTTGCCTATTGATTTTTCTAAACCAAGGCAAAGGTTGGCCAAGCAAGCTCAACCGTACTATGATAGGAAAGAGTTTAAGATATTTGCTTAGGACACAACTACAAGGCTCAAGACTAAATATGTTCCTCGGGAGCAAAGAATGTAATATCACAAGATGGTACATACAACCATAATTTCAAAAATTGCCATAAACAGGCGATTAATCGTGATCCAATAGTGAAATGATATATCTTATGCAAAATTGCGAAAAGATTCATGGCGATTAATCATAGATTTTTGCTGAGAAATATCGGTGATTACTCGGCAAAAATCACCGACTAACTACCATGACTTGCTAGTGAAAGGATAAAAGTCTCAAAACAAAAAAAAAAAGTTTTTATTCTTATTTTTGCGTATTGTCTTTGAGAAATTGCGAATCGCCAAATACAGCGCAAACTTGCAACAAATACATTAATATAGTATTACTACTTGTGATTACATACAGTGAATCGGTGATTAACTAGGCCCTACGGTTTTCTATGTTTTCAAGCCTCAAGCCCGAGGAATACATATTGAAGTCTAATACAATGGCATAACCTACAACACAGTCACATCCTACAACACAACAACAACCTACAACACAACCTATAGATATTTGCATTGATTTTCATTATCTTTGAAGTTTGAAGTTTGAACTTGAAGCACTCCTCAATCCTCAATAAGATTACTTCTTTCTAATATTGCACTATTCTAGTATGAATCATAATATCTAATTCATCATCTAAGTTCCACTTCATTTGATAAACAACTAGGGTTAGATAATAGATTCTAAAACTATTTTTTTGGTTTTATAGGGTTTATGCTTGTTTAAGAATGGCATTGGCATTTGGTCAATTGTTCGTCATAAGGCTAAGTCCCAAGGCATTTATTGGAAGCATTGTGAACCAGCTGCAGAAGGAAATGGTGTTATATGCGATTTTTGTGGGATGAAGATGAGGTGTCTATTGCCTTTAATACCACATCGCACAACTACTAAGGAATGATGTGGCATTGTGCACACAAGAACCACTTGAGGCTAAAAGAGAGATAATTGCATGCGTTGCGGCTTATGCGGATAAAAAAAGATAAAAACCAAGATAAAAAAGAGAAAAATTGATGCACTTGCAACCCTAATGATTAGGAGGGTGGCAATGGATGATTATGACGAGGCATTTTCTTTTGCCCCAACTCTAGGTGGTCGAGGATGGGGACAAGACTCATCCACTGAAGATAGTTTGGCTACTTTTTTTATTCACCAATGGAAAGGATCTTGTGCAATCGCGAGTCAATACAATTCATTACAAACTTTATCACATTGCAGAGCATTGCAACTTCTCTAACATCCCTTAAGCAAATGTTTGTGAGTCACTAGTGGTTGAAGTCTTCATGTGCTAGGAAGGCCGAAGGGGAAAGGGCTTTGAAGACCATTTTTGATGATGTGTCTACAAAGCACATGGAGGAAATTCCAAGGTCACCTTAAACTTAATTTTTTTTTATTTATCATTTATTCGTTATATTTTTTTTCTTAATTTTGATTTTAAATTTGTGAATTGTTTTGTTTTAGGTGTCAGAGCCTTTGGCTTGAGTTTCTACAGTTGGTGGATGGAAAGAGAGACCTAATGGGTTATTTTCATGAGGCCATGGAAGTGGCCAAGGAGGCCATAGCCAAATATTATGGGCAAAAATCATAGAAAATATGAACCCATCTGGTGCATAATTGATCGGAGATGGGACAAGACTCTCCATTAACATATTTATGTAGTGGCCTACTATCTGAACCCTAAGTTTATTTATTTTGACTCATTTAAGGCTGATGAGGGGCTATGAATGGCCTCAATACATGCATAGAGAGGATGATCTGCGATGATAACACTAAAGACACAATTATTGAGGAGCTATAGATTTACAAGAATGCAATGGGGAGACTCTTTTCTTCGGCTCTATGCGTTAAAAGAAGAAACACCTCTCTACTAGGTAAAAACAAATTGAGTCATGTTTTAACTTTTTAGTTTCATTACTCGTAGATACTACTTCTAGAATTCTTTTATTCAAGCCTAGTTGACTTACAAAATTATAAATGTCCTATTTGTAAATGTGTGGTGGGAAGATTATAGTGCAAAAACACCAAATCTTGAAAAGCTAACCATCCGCATTTTTTTGCCAGCAATGTAGCTCTTTTGGATGTGAACGCAATTGGAGCATGTTTGAAGTTATTCACACAAAGAAGCGCAACAGGTTGAAAACACGCCTCCATGACCTTATTTTTTTGCAATACAATCTTTGTCTTCACATGAGACAAGTGGAGGGGTAGAGAGTTATGATGCAATTGACTTAGATGAGATTGATCCATATGCCGACTTGATTGTTGATGACATGGAGCCCATGTTTACTGCGGAGGAGATCGTAGATTTGGAGAGAGAGGCAAAAGAAGCAATAAAATCATGGACAACAGAGGCATCAAGAGGGGTTGGTGAGAATCCAGATGATATCTTTGCGGATGATGTTGTTGCAGAGGAGGAATCTTTACCTTCCACTTACATGAGGCAGCCACAACAGTCTTATTCTAGGTAATAGACATTAAATGTAATATGTATATATAATATTTCAAAATTCATACGACTCTATGAGCATTGTTGTACTAGATTGTAACTTTATACTCTGTAGTTTGTACTATTTTTTTGGTTGAAAATGAATAGAATATATGCTCATGCATTCTCTACAGTCATTTATCATGTCATTTAACAATGTTTCAAATATTATTTTAGTTTATTTTATGAATTTATATGTTTTTTAAGTAGTGATAAAATTGTTGAGAAATGTCAAGTAATTGTTGAGAAACTCTCAAGTCCCGAGTACGATTCAAAATTTTGGGCTGACGAGTAATTGCGGAGTACGAGTTTTTAAACTATGCCTACAACTTTCAAGCTCGAAAAAGATATGCTCCCTTCTTACTATCAAACGTCTACAATGGTAGTGGATTACTCACGTGCCCAAACAATAGATAAAGCTGAAAATTTTCAGGAGCACTCACACATGATACTCTCCAACTACTTTAGTGCTGATAATAAATTAAAAAAGGAGTAGACTATCAATGATCTCACTGGCAATCTAAAGAAAACCAATATTAAGATCAAGGGCTTAGATAATGAAATCAAACCACTAAATAGTCATCCAGCCAAAAAGGTGCATGCATCCTGGCTCACAAAGTAACAAGATAAAATACTGAGCTATCAAAGGAAAGGGATGAGATGCAAAACAGATTGATCATCTGAAGCAAGAGTTCAGGGAAAAAGAAGAAAAAACATATGTCCTAAACAGTGAAGAGGTATTTAAGGCTTATTGTGATAGCATAGCCCATGCTACTTCAAGTCTTTCCCATGCCTTGGAATTTATTGATGCTGCCGTTGCTCAAAGCCAGAAGGTGCAAAAGGATGTATAAAAGGTCCTTCAATATTAACCCACAGCCTGCAAAGGCTAAAACATTCAAGGCCAACCTCAGTCCAATGCCACGAGACCAACTATTGAAACGAGGCATCAAGGATAGAGCGGATGCAACTAAGAAAGCAATTGGTGTTTTTGCAATGAAGGAACAACATGATGTTGCCAGTTTTAATTGGACATTCTGAACAGAAAAATAGTTGAAACGAGAGGGCACATTGATCAACTTGTATAGCAAGGGCTATCTTCTCCATTTGATAATGACAACAGAATGCTGCCAACCAATCAGTTTGCCAAGCTACTAGAAGAAAGAAAGAATGACGAGTCACCCTTTACTAGATGGCCTGTGGAGCCTACATATCAAGATGTTGCTCGCATTGTCAATCTGCTGGATAGGTTAGAGACTTACATAAACCAAGCAGTCATCAACATGCAAGGCTTCTTCTATGAAGACACCTTTGAAATGGGAAATTTTCATAGGATGCTTGAAGCCACAAAGGGGCTTACATAAGAAGAATGGAAAGAGTTATAGGCAGCAATGAGAACTCCATAGCCCAATGGATGCTAGGTTTGACTCGATTCTCATTGAAATAGTCCCTGAAAGTTGCCAAGAAATGTAGACTCAAAATGCTACATTGTGGAATTTTACTCCGAGGCTTAAATGTTAAGCACCTTTCATAAAATATAGAAGGTGAAATGAGAATGGGTTCTTGCTCCTGCTTATGAAATAAACAAAGCTTATTTAGCAGCTTCCTAAGCAGAAGTAGGTTCTAGCAGCTTTCCTCCTCTTCCTTGTTTAATTTTCATTAGGGGATTGATAAAGCAAAGATGCTTCCTTCCATTTTTGTTGCCAGCTTCTAAGGATTTTCAGTCTCCTGTTCTGCATATCGATTTTCAGTCTTGCCTCACGACAGCCAGATTTTCTTCTATTTTGTAGCAGAATAATTCAAATGAATTGTGGTCTTGCTCAATGCCTTAGTAGATGTAATAAAAGCCTTTCAAAATGACTAGGCACAAGAAGACTTGGTGGGTATTTCAAGTTATGTGATATGACCAAGATCTACAACCAGAGCCGTTTTAAATAAGATTGATGAGATTAGCAGGGAAAAGCAACTCACACTCTTAGATTAAAGCCTCCAACGCTAATCTCAAGCCATCCAATATTCTTTTGAATTTAAGGTCAAAGCTCAGCCTTAAAGATTTGTCAGAGGACTCGCAAATAATATTAAGAGTCAAAGAAATATGTGGCAGCCATAAAGAATGAGTTGAAGGCTTCCAATGCTGATCCAAGGCCGTTCGATTGTCAAGGATTTAATGGCATGAGTTATTTTTGAGAAATATCTCAAGTGGCACCAACAGGGAAAAGCAACTCACACCGTCAAATTGAGGCTCCCAGCATTAATTTCACGTTGTCCGATCATCAAAGAAAACCACTTATAGGGTAACAAAAGAGCCAAGAGAAGCTGAGAAATTAAGCTTGTGCGACAAGGATTATTACAAATAAATTTAGGCAAGCTTAGCTGTATGGCTACAACTGTCATAAAGGCTTTACCTAGCTTCATCCTCCCTTACAAAAGCAGTGGTTGAGAATAATTCCACGAGGAAAAGCACGCCGTAGTTTTTAGAGGAGCAGTTGGGTCCTGGATATGAGAATCATCAGAATGACATGGGCAGCTCTATTCAGACCAGTGAAGTACAGGTGGATTTAATCCCAAAGAAAAGAGGTCATGCTGAGCGATTGATGGAAGACATGTGCGTCAGACCACAATATGAAAGCTGCTATATCTACATAGAAATGAGTGAAATATTGTAGGGGAAGGTGTGCAGGCTTGAAAATTTATCTACTTTTGTACTCAATAGTTGAGAAGATTTAATCTCTACCTCTTTCTTCTCTTCTATAAATTTTAATGGATTAGTATGCGAAAATGTTGATTCCTTGGATAAGCGAAATCCTTGTATCCTTGCAATACAATATCTAAGCCTTGGCTATTTTCATGTAAGATTTATTTCGAGTCCTTTGAATGACATGAAAATCTGTTTGTATGATCATTTCAATAATTTGTCCACCCTTTAGCTCTGTCTTGCTTATCTTATCGCATTCCCATACAAAGATTGGATCTCACCCCTTAGCTTCATTAAGTTAAACTGAGGTCAATTTCTTTTCTTGCATAATTAAATTGCTGTGTTTATGTGAGATAAGGAATCAATCTAATTCGCTCTAGTGTATCACCTTTTTTTTTAAACTTTGTTTCTCTTCCTTTTTTCCCAACTTTTTTTTTTAATGCATGAGAGTAGATACAAAACCAACTGTCTTTGGAGGTTGCTCTACAATATTAGTCCCACGCTAATAGAGATTCCCATGTTGTGACTAGTATACGGGAAGCTTTCATATTAGACATATCAAACCATTAACATTGTCTTTTAAACGTCTTCAGGATGGACTGGTACTTGATGGCAACTTGACATTAGGTTGATCTTAGTGAAGTATTGTGCACCTCAAAGTTGGTTCAATAGGTCGTCAATGCATGACAATGGATACCGGTTCTTCACCATTATCTTGTGGAGTGCATGATAGTCAATACACAAAGACCACGAGCCATCTTTCTTTGGTGTGAGGATATTGGGCTGCCAGAAGGGTAAGAGCTTCCCCTAATCTTGCTTTGATCAAGAAGCTCTTGGATTTGCTTTGATCAAGAAGCTCTTGGATTCTGGGTTGGACTTCATCATTCTCCCAAATGGACATGTGGTATATTGGGCTATTTAAAAGAGGTGATCCATGAACCAAATTGATTTGATGCTTTTTTGTGCAATGTGTGGGAAGACCCTTTGGTTCTTTAAAGAGCTCTCCATATTGTTGTCGTAACTTGTCAAGGAGGAGTTGTTGCAACATTTTTGCAACATGGCATGTTGCCAATGCACACTTGCTTGGTTGTGTGTCTCGAGACGGATCATGAGTATCACAAACTATAGAATGACAATAGAGATTCTAGACTACCAATAATAACATAGACCAAATGTTAAATGAATAACATACCATGGTAGAGCAAAGTATGCAAATAATAGCAACTTTGTAGTCATAAAATATGTCTTGACACAATTCATATAATATTGGGAGGACCTGATACCAGCGCCCCTACCCTGATGTATATCCTTCTATATATAAGACAAATGACCTATGGTTGTCGGTTGACACAAATATCAACACCCAAACATAACTAACATGAGCCATTACAACTACCTTATGCCAATAATATAATCATTAACCATATAACTATGTCCACAATTAACATATAATTAATAAGACACTGATAACAATATTGACAACTATATTATGCCCATCTTAAAATAAGTTAAGAGTCCCTTCTAACACAACCTCAAAGACAATAGGAGAAAATATACCCCAACAACCAAACACCCGAGGGAAATTATTCTAGAGAACCAACCAATAAAGTCATTTGCGGCATCAAGATGAGTTGCCAAATACATGGATAGCGGTTGTAGAACCTACTGTGGAGTTGGACACCTAAATGCTAGCGCATGAAAATTTAGGCCTAAAAAGCCCCTTCAGTATCATCAAGGAGAAAATTACCGAAGGGAGACATGGAAGCATCGACAAAAATCGGGACGATTACCACACAAACATTGTGCTTACAAAGTTTAATGTTGGTGGTGGTGCAGACTATGCCCCCAAAAGGAAAGTCACAGTCAATGCCAATAGTAGTGATCAAAGTTCCCTTCTGGTTGTGTGGGTAACGATGCCCAATTGGTCATGCACTTGAATAGATGTTTGCTGGAAAATCCACCCCTGACATTGTAATCTTTGAACTCTAGTGGGTAAGTCGATGTGATGTTGGTTCGGAAGGACTTGGCATCATTGACATTTGCTTTTGTCCATCCCATTGCAAGCCTTGGCCTCCTTCAATTTCCATAATCTCAACGCATTGCAATTAGGTTACAACACTTTGTAGTCTTCCATTTGTCAATGGAACATACCATTCAGGGAGTTTGTCTCATCATTAGAGTGCGATTGTAACTCGCGATTGTGACTCCAAGACCCCTTCATCATTTGGATCCATTCTACCTTGTTTATCGTCAATAGAGCATTCTTATTTAGAGTCCTAATCTGACGAGTTGGATGAGGCTACTTCCTCACCAATTCCCTGATTCTTCAAATCTATGACATACTTTTGCTCTTTAGTTTCAGTAGAGATCATTTTTTTTCGAAAGTTATGATTGGCTCTAGTTGCTATCAAACAACCTTGACCCAATAGTGAATCATAAGCCTTCTTCTATAATGAGATGACCACCAAATTCAACAAATAAGGTTGTGTTCCAATAATAACCTTTTGTCCCGTCAGTACACCCAATACCTAAATGCCATGTTGATATGCTCCTACTAGTTGGAATGTCGGAGGCTTGGAAGAACATTCATGCCAGAAATAACATCGACAATATTATTTGTCAAATTCTTGCCCATAATTTACATATGCACCATTGTTGACTATCGGGCTAGGTTCATCATCATGAGCATAGGATCAATCACTTTATGACTTGACAAGGGGGGCTCGACCATGGGTTTATTCTTTTGCTTCTTGCTTTATTCGTCACCCAATGTTAGGTGCATTAGTGCATGCTCCATGTTTGGTCTAATGTCTTGTGTGGTAGTTGTTAGAGCATTCTTGAGTTCTAGAATACTTTGCAATAAGTGTGCTATCTTCACTGTTACTGTGGTCTACAAGACGTGTCATGCAATATGTTTGTCGGACTCTAGTTTTTTTTCACTGTGTTTGTATGTTCATTTAAATGATGTTGTTCTTCGACCATGACCCTCTCGACTTCCACCCTTGCTTTGGCTAGCCTTTCCTTCTCTATATGTGGGTCGGGGTAATTGGATTCCTTCACTTGTGCTTTGGTAATTGCCATAACTTCCTTTTTCTCATCTATGACAATCTTATTGAAGCTGGCTTGCTTTGGACAATTCCCATCGTTATTGTCCTTGGGCCCCTACTATCTACAAAGAAATCTAGTGTCATTTTGG
The DNA here is from genome assembly GCA_037957365.1 of Torreya grandis. Taxonomy (NCBI): domain Eukaryota; kingdom Viridiplantae; phylum Streptophyta; class Pinopsida; order Cupressales; family Taxaceae; genus Torreya; species Torreya grandis. The sequence continues at coordinate 581,876 of JARHVA010001321.1, forward strand.
CTAGGGCAATCTCTTGCGAAATGGTCCCACTCATTGCACACTCAACATTGTACAATTGGCTGTCCTTTGGAGTCGTGCTAAATGTGACTCATGCCACCATTGTTATTTTGTCATTGATAGTTCCTTGGTGGCATGGTGCGTGGTGTCATGGCTCTCCTTGTGTGAGCAATACTTAGCTACTCTTCTTTTTCAAATTGTATGAACAGTCCTTAATTGAATGCCTTGTAACTTGACAAATTTTGCACAAAATATCCTTGCCTTTGTTCTCATAGTCTCCCTTAGTTCTTTCATCATCCAGAGTATGTCATTTCTTAAGGCTCACACTAATCCAAATTCATTGTCATCGCTGGAGTTAGGTTCCTCTTCTTTGTGTCCTTTCGAGTGCGAGGTTTTTTTCTCGCTTGCAATGTCTATGGATCGGTTGTATGCATCTTCATGAGATGAGGGTGGACCACCTTCATCATCCTCCACAATGAGGGTAAGAACCCTTCAATGAACCATCACTTCTTGATGCCATCGGCATGCTATTTTTCAAGTTTTCCCAACAGTTCTTTGAGTCTGTTGTAGGCGCGGACATTCTCGTGTTTATCTTGTTGGGTATTATAGATTTCTGCAATAATATCATTGTCATCAACAATTTATTTGTCATCCTCAGGAGTTTGAATTCTTTCTTGAGGGCTTGCCTAAGTGTTTTCCATGTTGCTTTATTTGAGGTTTGGTGCATCTTTGGACCAGTCAATAGCCATTCCCTGAAAGGTGGCTGGGAAACATCTTAACCACATATGTTCATGTGTACACGCATTGGTAGTCCAGATGGTGATGCATGTTCTACAATGTCTATGGGATCCTTCAATCCATTATTGGTGAACTTTGGCAGCTTCTACTTTTTTGGAGATGGAGTTGATGGGGCAACCATGGCTCTGGTTACTGGTTACTTCTAATGCGGTGCTTCGAATATGAGTCTCCCCTTAAGAAGGTTTGTGTTGGACATTCCTCTACTCTCTTAGCACTATTGGACACATCCGTGGGCTCGACCCTTCCTTCAGCAGGGATATGTGCTCTATCTTGCATGTTGCCAAGTCCCCTTTCCCTCTAACTTGTTCAGGCTGCCTCAAACTTTTCATGTGATTCTATTGCAACACCCTCCGACTCAACCTGCTTGGCAAGGTCTGCACTCCCTTCTTCTGGAAGGGGCTATGGCAATCTCTACTCACTCTTTACTTGCGAGTGGCATAAGGCTCACCAATTCCAACTAAACCCTTGCTTGGTTTCAGCTCTAGCTATGGCAATGACTTATTCTTACAATCCATCTGAACTTTGAACCAACTTTACCTTGACTCGACATTATTTAAAGGAACGACGCCAAAGTATAGAATTATTATAGAGATACTAGACTACGAATAATAGTATAGACAAAATATTAATGCAAAGCATACCATGGTAGAGTAGAGTATTCAAATAATAGTAGTTTTGTATTCTTAAAATCTAAGTCTCAATACAATTCATACAATACATAGAGGGACTTGATACCAGTGCCCCTACCCTGATGTATATTCTTCTATATATAAGACAAATGACTTATGGTTGTTGGTTAACACAATCATCAACACCCGGACATAACCAACAAGAGTCATTACAACTGCTAATGTCGAAAATATAATCATTAACCATATAACAATGTCGGCGATGAACATATAACCAATAGGATGTTGATAACAATACTGATGGGATGCATGAACTTTTGTGTGTGGGACACAAGCTTACGACATTGATTGGCAAATACCAAAATGTTTTTGGTCATTGGAGGGGACTTCATAATGTTGAAGATGAAATCTTTTACATGGATGGTCTATCGTTGTGGCTTAGTGTGATATGTACCATTGTGGTCATACACATACGATCTCTAAGTAGATGTCGTAGAATTAGAGTGGTGGGACATCACAAGTGATTGTGTCCTCCATGGGCTTGACTTCATACTTAAAAGTGCATGGTGGCTAAACATGAATATTTTTCCCTTGACGTAGCCATCTCAATGAGTATGATTGAAGATGTGCTTTAGTGGTAATATTAGACACTAGATTGCATCTTGCACAATGATATTCTTTTGCCTCCCATTGTCGATGATGACATGAAATGGCTAACTCTTGACCCATCACAAGTTGGTGCTCATTGGTGCTCAAACAAGTAGCATCTGGGGCAGCGCTTTCTTCTTGTGTGGGATGTGATGTATATTACACAATCAAGGTTGTTGTGTGTGACATTCAAAATCGTTGTGTGAGCTTGTGCAGTGTTGGTGGCACCACTTATCACCTTGTTTCAGCTTGTACTAGAGCCTTTTGAGGTTGTGTTATTGATTTTTATTATTCTCCTTTGTGCGTTATGTTTTGCTTTTGCAAAGGCGTGTTAGATGGTGCGTCAAGTGTGGGATTGCTAGTATGCATGACACTAGAAGAAGAATTTTTTTGCTTCATCTTTTCCTTGGCCTCGATTTTTCGGCATTCTTTTATGCTTTCCCCAGTGTGTCAGAGGTCAGGTACCCCGTCTTGATGCATATATAAGGTGAGACTCTGTTGATATGTACTTCAACACTTTATGTTGCTCTGTAGTGTTCTGGCATGGATGCGCAACGTAGTTATGGAACTTGTTGGTGTAGTCTTGAACCGATTGCTTTTAATGTTGGTGCAACTAATGTAACTTTCATGTACTCATCTCCAATGTTGGAGTGGGTAGTATTCCTTCTATATAGCACTGACAAACTTACTCCAAGTCTCAATGGGCTTACAGTCTTGCTCACGCCGCACATTGTAGGTTTTCCACTAGTGTGAGACTAAAATGGGCAACTTCAATGTTGTGAAGCTGACCTCCTCTAAGTCGCTAAAACGGTCGACCCATAAGTAGGCCTCGAGTTGTCGAATCCAACCATTCAATGTTGTGGTGTCTATTTTACCTTCTATGCTAGAATGTCAAGATTGATTGGAAATTTGAAAGGGCTTTGATGCTGAAATGATGAATTGATAGGCTACGTAGAAGAGTGAGACATTTTTGGACCAAGATGCATTGTGAGCTCACAAAATTGGACAAGGAGTTCGGTGTGTTGCTCCTTGAGAGCTTCCCAAATGGGTTTTCTAGACATTTGGGATGCATAAAAAAACTACTAATGGGAATCAACCATCTTACTCTTGATATGACCACCTTACAAATACTTTGAAACAAAATTGAGTGGATAACCTTCTTTTCGCTATTGTGCTCGTGGGTTTACATGTATGTGAAAGATCTTTCCTTTGTCAGGCCAGGATTGGAATGATGAGATTTGATGCAAACCAAAGTTATTGCAAATTGCATTAATGAAGAATGAAAGATTACATTATTAAATAGCCAAGAATGTGACTATTCATTTTATATTCCATGAAGACTCTTCATCTACATATGGAGACTCTCTAGCTTATCATTACGTGACAAAAACTCCTCTACAATTACTCCTAGGATTTACAATATTATATTACAATAATATTATACCCCTCCTTAATCTATAGTGGTTATTGTGTGACCAAGCATGCCTCTGAACTTTTCAATTTTTCTTGTCTCATCGCTTTTGTCAGGTTGTTTGTTGATTGCTTTGCATTAGGGCAATGTAGCAAATTTACACTACCATCTTTCATGTAATGCCGAATTGGATGAAATTTAGTGTTGATGTGCTTTGTTAGGTCGTGAAAGGCTGGATTCTTTGCCATTTGAATTGCAGATGTGTTGTCAACCATGAGAGGTGTTGACAAAACTTGTTCTTGCAAATCTGAATGAATCCTTTTGAGCCACAAAATATTTCTTATTGCCTTTGAAGCTGCCATGTATTCTGCTTCTATTGAAGAAATTGTTGGCACTAATTACTTTTTTGACTTTCAGTTGACAACTACTGTTCCTAGATTCATTAGAAAATCTGAATTAGATTTTTAATCTTCAAAATCACCAGCGGAGTTAGAATCTGACTATCCGACTAGTTTGAAGTTCCTTGCCTTGAAGTATTTGAGCCCAAAATTTTGTGTTACTTTGAGATATTGAAAGACTCTTTTTGTTGCTACCTAATGACTTTCTCTAGGTGGTGGTATCAATCGAGAAAGAACACCAACAACAAAAGAAATCTCTGGTTTAGTTGTGGTCACATGGAGTATTTGGTAGCATCTACTAACTCTGTGGTATCTTTTGATAACAATTTCAGATTTTGTGCCATGGGCATACTGAGAGGCTTGCAATCTGTCATTCTAAACTTGCTCAGAATTTAACCAATGTATTTCTATTTAGTGATGAAGTTATTATTTGATTTTTGAATCACTTCAATACCCAAATAGTAATGAAGATAACCCGGATATGTCATTTCAAAGCTTTTCATCAACTTTAAATTGAATTTTGCAGTGTATCTCGCATTGTTTCCTATGATGAGCAGATGATCAATATACACCACTAGAAACACAACTATTTTGACAAAAAAAGTTGCATATTCAAACTCAAAACTTTGAAGTTCATGTTCAAGTGGTGCTCAACGAATTTGTCGTACCATGCTCTTGGGGCTTGTTTCAAACCATACAATGATTTTTCTAGTTTGCACACTTTGTGTTCTTGGTCGTTTACTAAAGCCTTCAAGTTGAGTCATATGCACTGTCTCCAGATCACCATTCATAAATGCAATTTTAGTGTCCGTCTGGTGAACTTTCCATCTGTTGTGAGCTATAAAAGCCAACATGGTTCAAATGGTAGTTTGTTTTGTTGTTGGTGAAAAGGTTTCATTGTAATCAATTCTTTCTTTTTGAGTAAATCTCTTTGTGACAAGCCTTGTTTTGTGTTTGTCAAGTGAGTCATCTATTTTTTACTTGTTGCAAAAGACCCACTTGCAACCAAAAGGTTTATAGCTAATTGAAGTCTTGACCGATTTCCATGTTTCATTTTTGACAAATGCATCATATTCACTTCTCATTGCACTTTTCCATGCATCAAGCTTTTCAGTGTGTTTGAAGGAAGTGGGTTTAGAGTCAAAAGCAACATTGACTTCTTCATGAGGGTTTTCCAAGGCAAACTTTTCTATCTTATCTTGAAGTTCATCTAGGAACTTGTTTGATTGATGTGTGACTGTGTGTGCACTTCTCATGCCTGTTTTCCCAACCTCATCAGGTCTACATCCTTAAATGTCTGGTCAGCCCATTTTGAAATCTTTTTCTGTGTAGCTTGCAGAATCATTGGTGCATTAGTTTTTGGATTTGAAGCTCCTTCATTTTCTGACATAGGACCATTCTCTAATGAAGTTTCACTTTTTATGCAAGGGGAGTGTTGTTTTCAATTTCAGGAGTCAATAGAGATTCAAATGTTTTGGGTTCTCCCTTCACTGTTTGGAACCTCCTTGAAAACATCAAATTTGGCATATTTCTCTAGTTGATTCAATTGTTGATTGATGCTACTTGTATCCTTTGTAGTTTCACAAAAGATAACATTTCTTCCGATAAGAAGTTTCTTGTATTCTTATCAAATAACATGTATGTTTTTGAAGACTCAAGAGTATCCCAAAAACGTGCATTTGTGACTCATGTGTTCAAGTTTGTTTATTTTCTCCTTTGGAATCAATGTGTAGCATGAGAATTCAAAAATCCGAAGATGTTGCACTAAAGGGAGATGACCACACTAGACTTCATATGGAGTCTTCATCTATAGGGTTGTTGATGGCGACCTGTTGCGAATGTATACCACTGTTTGAGTTGCTTCTACCCAGAAGTGTAGATTTCCTTCTTTAAAGAACAACATTACCCGAACCATGTTCATGACAGTTCAATTCATCTGTTGAACTACTCCATGCTATTGAGGAGTGTAAGGGACTATGAGATGATGGTTGATTTCGTTCTACTTGAAATAGGTTTCAAACGCCTTTGAAGTGAATTCACCACCATTATTAGCCTTGACTATCCCAACGTGTGATTGGACTTATTTTCAATCATGGTTCAAAACTTTTGAAATGTTTCAAAGGGTTTTGATATCTTCTTCAAAATATATATCCAAGTTATCATGCTGTAGTGCTCAATGAACATGAAGTATTTGTGACCACCAGTGGAGAGGATTAGGAGAGAACACAGATCAAAGTGAACCAACAGCAGCTTTTTGTCAGCTTTCCATTCTAAATTTTGAAACGGTTCTCTTTTGTGTTTGGCCAATATGCTGGCTTCACACTTTTCAATGGTTTTGGGCAGAGTTTACAAGCCTACAGCAATTTTTTCTGCATTATGTGGATGTTGTCATAGTGCATGTCCCCAAAATTGGCATGCTAGAGCAGACTTGTGGGCATTATTTTTTCTATGGGATGAGCAAAATTCATGGGCATTGGGTCTCACTTTGAGTTTGAGCAATGTTCCTTGTATCCAATTAGAATGACTTTGTTATCACATTTCCTTGAGACTTTCACCTCTCCATCATCAAGTAGAATGGAGTGGCCTTGTCAAATTAGCACAAGAGACAAATTTATTTTCAACTGAGAAAGATATAATACATTACAGAGAATGTAGTCTGGAAGACCTGGTGACTTGAGTCGGACTGTACCTTTGCCTTGAGGTTGCAAACTTGTTTTATCTACCAAATACATTGGACCAAACTTTCTTCATGAAACTCCTCAAAAAAGTCCCTTCAGAAAGTCTTAGGCTATGGGCACCAGCGTCTAGAACCCAAGCGTGATCCTAGGTTGAACTATTTGAGGCATTATCTGCTTCATCAGAGATGGAAAACACACATTTACAAGAGAACTATGTTTAATTTGGTTTTGAGTTTTTCTTCTCTTTTTTTGTTTTCTATTTTTTGTAGGCTTCAATTTTCTCCCATTATGTCTTGCATTCATGGGTCTCATGACTTCCTTTTCTATCACAACGTTTGCAATACAAGTGTTGTTTGTCATTTTGCAATACATTGGACCAAACTTTCTTCATGAAACTCCTCAAAGAAGTCCCTTCAGAAAGTCATAGGCCATGGGCACCAGTGTCTAGAACCCAAGCGTGATCCTAGGTTGAACTATTTGAGGCATTATTTGCTTCATCAGAGATGGAAAGCACACATTTACAAGAGAACTATGTTTAATTTGGTTTTGAGTTTTTCTTCTCTTTTTTTGCTTTCTATTTTTTGTAAGCTTCAATTTTCTCCCATTATGTCTTGCATTCATGGGTCTCATGACTTCCTTTTCTATCACAACGTTTGCAATACAAGTGTTGTTTGTCATTTTGCAATACATTGGACCAAACTTTCTTCATGAAACTCCTCAAAGAAGTCATTTCAGAAAGTCATAGGCTATGGGCACCAGTGTCTAGAACCCAAGCGTGATCCTAGGTTGAACTATTTGAGGCATTATTTGCTTCATCAGAGATGGAAAGCACACATTTACAAGAGAACTATGTTTAATTTGGTTTTGAGTTTTTCTTCTCTTTTTTTGCTTTCTATTTTTTGTAAGCTTCAATTTTCTCCCATTATATCTTGCATTCATGGGTCTCATGACTTCCTTTTCTATCACAATGTTTGCAATACAAGTGTTGTTTGTCATTTTGTTTTTCTTGATGCTAGCTATTTTTTTACTAGATTTGCCACCTCTCCCTTTGTTCTTTTCATTGCCTCTATCATTTATTGCATTCTTGGAAGAATTGCCCTTTTCATTTGCATAACAAATGCTTTCTCCAGTGGACTTTGTTTTTCTTTTGAAGGCTATTTCTCTTTTGGTCACTTTCTCAACCAATTGATCAAGTGTGAAAGTTTTCAACCCATTGCTTGCTTGCAATGACTCTCGAGTAGTTTGAGTATGTAGGAAGAAGCGCCTTTATGACGGTGGTCATAGAGACATAAATTTTTATACCAGTTGCATCAACATCATGCTTGATTGCATGGATTTCAGAAGCCAAACTCATGACATCTCCATTTTTCAACTCAAGATTGAATAGTTTCAACTGTAGCTATATGAATTCCAGTTCTGAGTGAGAATCATACAGGTCTTTGAATTTGTGAAAAGCTTCCCAAAAAGTGTTGCACCTTTGAATGTGACGAAATACCTCTGCATCAACTGAGACCCTCATCAAGGTCAATATCTGATAGAGGATACATTGCAAAGACAATGGAAAGATTTGGAAGAACGTCATGCACATGAACGATCAAGTATCGTTGATCACTTCTCGATACTTCTCAAGCAACAGAATTCTCCAACCACCTCTCATTCTCATCGGTCGTTTCGACAAATACCATACAAGGTACAAGTCAATCTAGACATTCCTATGTTTAAAGACAAATAGACGTAGATGCACTACATAACTAGCTTAACCTTATTTGTTCATACTATGTGGTTAATCAATTCTTTGACCAAGAAAAAATTACATTCGCTCTTCTGAAAGTTTCTTTATCAATTAAGAAATGGTGGGAAGATTACTACACTTCACATGAAGACGAAATCAGTTTAGACACATGTAGACACGTGGAATGGTTTCGTAGAAGCACTCAAAGTAACCTATCATTTTGTCGAAAACTATGATGACTAGTACATCAAGTTCGCTCAATTGCGCCAATCCAAAGAGCAATCTATACATCAATACACAAATACCTTTTATTTATTGGTACCCAAACTTGGGATTCATGATTCAGAGCAAAATCTTGTTTTGAAGTATAGGTCAAGCTTGAGACCTCATATCTAGTCATACTTGGATTTCCTATAAATCTCTTCAATTGAAGAAGCCTACATATTTGCTTGCAAGTTTGAATCAAAGGCCAAGGCCAAAACTAAGACAAGATTCTGAGTCTTAGACCAAGCAACAATCTAAATCTTCTAAGCAAAATCCCAATTCAGGGCATAACTCCAAACACCCTCCACAAAAAAGGTAACAACAGTCAAATGATCAGACTAAGCAGGCCAAGATTGTCAAGTGGTGTTTAATTCGCAACTCCAACAATCATTACAATGAAGAATGTCGTGCTAGGAAGACTCTACTTGCACAACTTGAAGCAACAGGTACAACCATTGCAATATTGGAAAAATGCAGTGTTCTATGAGGATGCGTACCCCCCCCAATCCCCACATTTTTGGGACGGGGACGTTCCCGGGACGTCGAGACGTCCCCTAGCTACCCCTCCACCTCCGCCACAAACCGCTGCCATCCCTGGGATGTTTCCCTCTAAGAGGGGACGTCTCTGGGGCATCCCTTCAAAAAGGGGATGTCTTGGGGACTCTAGGACATTCTTGGGATGTCCAGGGGACGCCCAGACATCCCTCGACCCCCTGGGAAACACGCAGGTGGATGCCAAAAAGTATATATATTTTTTTTAAAGTTTTGGGTTTTTTAGCCCTCCATCGTAACCCTAATTGCTAATGGGTCCCACCACCACCCCTAAAGGCCTCTCAAAAGCTTGCTTATAAAAAGCCTTATCCCTCATTCCAAATCACACAAAAACTTCATTGAGTGAAGTAGAGAGCTGAAAGTAGAGGCAACAAGCTAAGATGGAGAAGTTTGCAAGAGTGAGAGAGCATTAGGAGAGGTAAAGTGAGATCAAGAATAGGATAGAGAAGCCAAGAAGACTCAAGACTCTTCAGGTTCATCATTTGAGCCACAAGGTAAGCCCTATCACTATGCATTTGATTATTTGAATTTCTGATTTTTTGTATCATTGAATCATTTGTAAATTGTTTTGTTCTTTGATTCATGATTTATTGAATCATTTCTAAATTGAAAATTCTTATATTTAGTTGTGATTCATTCAAATACTTAAATTTTTAAATCTTCATTCAAATCAAATGCTTAAATTATAAATCTTAAGAACAAGGATTCCTATTTGTGTATCCTCTGCTTTCACACTTCGTGCGACCTGAAGAAAAACAAAAACAAAATCCTTGTTTCTTAATTTTAAATTTAATCCCTTGCATTATGCATGGTTTGAATTTTAATTTTTAAATTGTAAACTTTCAAAATGAAAAAAAAATTATCATTTCTTGCAGTGTCATTATGAGTTCTCATAGCTTGAATGAAGATGAGGGTCAACCTCAAGGGGTTGAGGTTGAAGCTGAAAGTGAAAATGATTTTGATTATGCACATGATGATCCTAATTTAGAAGCAGGGAGGGGTGACCATAAAAATCAAACTAGTTCTGTTGGGAGTCCAAATTATAGTTGCCCTTCACAAGCCCTACAACAATATGCTCAGGTTCTCTTTGATTTGAAGAAACCTTTACAACAATTTGAAAGCAAGGTACCATCAAAGCGTGGGACATCTGAGGGCACCAGGAAATGGAAGTGCAACATATGTGACCTTGAATGGTTTGGCAACATGACTAGAACAAATGCTCGCCTCCTTATTTGAGGCAAAGGTGTGGATGTATGTGAAAAGGTGGAAAAAAACCTGAAATTTAGGGTTGAAATATGTAAATTATGGGATGCTAATGAAGAAGATGCACCTACATCTATTACTTTGCCACCAAGGGGGAGGGGTCATCAGAGACAAAGTTCTACTTCTAGTACTTTGGAGAGGCCAATGGCAATGAATCCATCTAGTTCAAGGGCAGCAGGGCCTAAAGGGAAACACAAGGTGATTAGTGATGCTTCAAATCCATTGGCAGAATGATTCAATGTGCAAGCAAAGGATGAGGCAAATGATGCCATTGGCAAATTCTTTTTTGCCATTGGCATTCCATTCCATGTGGCTCTCTCTCCTTATTATAAGGAGGCCATGGCAAAAATAATAAGAGCAGGACCATCATATGTGCCACCAAGGGACTAATTTGAGGACAACAATCTTGGATAAGAACTATTCCAAGATTAATATTTTAATGGAGAAAATGAAGAATAATTGAGTCACAAGTGGATGCAACATTGTTATGAATGGGTGGACGGACATAATACATCGTCCACTCATCAATATCATGGTTACAAGTACATTTGGCCTTTATTTCCTTAGGGCTATTGATGTTCAAGTCATCGCAAGCATGCTGATTTTCAGTCCCAGATCCTCAAAGATGCTATAGAGGAGGTTGGGCCATAGAATGTTGTGCAAGTAGTGACAGATGCAACCCATGTGTGAAAAGTAGCAGGGAAGTTAATTGAGGTAGCCTATAGACATATATGGTGGACTCGTGTACATGCCATGAATAATGCACTCAAGGACATGGGAAAAATCAGCTGGATCAAAGCAATTGTTAGTGATGCTAGAGATGTGCAGATGTTTATCTGCAACCACCACACTTCACATGCACTCTTTAGGACTTTCTCCAAGAAGAAATTCTTGAAACCTGTAGAGACTAAGATTGCATCATACTTTATTCTCTTAGAGAGGATGCTTGAGTTGCAAGAGGCATTGCAACTAATGGTTTTGACAACATAATGGAATCAATGGCCTGAGTCGAAGACAGAGCAGTGGAAGAGGGTGAAGGAGGTGGTGAAGAGTGATGTTTTTTGGGCTAATGCCAAATATATTGTCTCCATCATTACTCCAATCTTCACAGTGATTAGATATGGGGATGCTAATGCACCTACCCGTGGAGAGGTGTATGAGTACATTGATACTATGCTTGATCAAATGAAGGTTGTTGTACGAGAGGACCCCACATTGCAATTCTACATAGAACATATTCAGCGGATCATTCATCACAGATGGGAGAAGCTCAACACTCCCTTGCACATGGCTGCTTATGCATTGAACCCGAATTGGTATGCGCAAAGGCTTGGTAGACTTACACTTATACAAAATGTTGAGGTGAAGGCAGGGTTCATGGAGGCGATTTAAAAAATGACCGATTCTGCAAAGGCTAGCATCATTCGTACTGAGTGGACAAAATTTGCCACTCTTATGGGATATTCACAGGAAGCCGAAATAAATAGGGAGACAACAGCATAGGAGGAACCAATTTTGTGGTGGACTTTGCATGGGCCTGCGTCTTTGACTACCGATTTAGCCATTTGTTTGTTGTCCCAAGTTTCTAGTTCTTCTGCTGCTAAGAGGAACTGGTATGCTTATAGTTTCATCCACTTCATTAAGAGGAACAAGCTTACCTCTAGGAGGGCAAAGAAGCTTGTGGTTGTACATAGTGCCTTGCATCTCATTGACTGCAACACACGTACAAGGAGAGTCCAACAGCCAGATAAGATGTAGAGCCAGAGAAGCCAGCACAGATTGATGATGATGCTACACAGACAAGGCTGGTTGGTATTGGTTTGGAGGAGCTTGAGTGTGTGGAGTCCAACAATTCTAGTGATTAGGAGTTTGACGAGAGCTTTGGGGATGATTAGCCATTGACTCATTGAGTTATTAGTATTTAGTACTTCACTATTTTATTTTTGAACATTGTTGATACTTGATTGTAATCATGATTCGTCATTATGAAATTTTAAAAATTCTGAATTTGATATTATGAATTTTATTTTCAATGTTCAATGTTCATTGGTTCAATGGTTCAAACTTGAAACTTCATTGTTAAAAAGATAAAACTTAAATCAAAATGTTAAATTGTTGATGTTCAATGCAATATACTTATTCCTTATACGTCTTTTTATAACTATTTTTTCAACTACTATATGTATTTGCACCGCTCTCCACTGCCCCCCGCCGTTGTCCCCCCACCGTCCCCAAACTTAGGCCCCCCGTCTCCCCATCCCGGAAACCCGTCCCCTTGTCCCCCTGTCCCCGTTAGGAAATGTCGTGGAACTATGGAAAAGGGTAAACAAATCATCGAGTTCGAGCCTAGCACCATGGTGGGTACCACAAACATCTCTACTATCCCTGTAGAAACAGAGGAAGCAGAAAGATTGTTTCATTATCAAATGTGGATCAATGCCCGACCAATACATTTCATTATTGACAACAAAAGTGAAAATAATCTGATCTTTCCTATAGTAGTTTGCAGATTGAACTTGCCACCGACACCTCACCCACAACTATACTCCATTGGATGCTTCAATACGGGATCCGAAGAATGCGTCACTTAGCAGTGTCAAATTGTGTACAACATCAAACTTCTTCAAGATAGAGTCCTTTGTGATGTCGCTCCATTAAAAGTATGTGATGTTTTACTTGGTCAACCATATCTTTACCATCAACATGCAGTCTATGAAGCAAATCCTAATGTTGTCATAGATGTTGGTAATATGAGATATTGCATACCAAAAATAGGTCCAAAACTATCACTCATTAGCGCCAAGCAGCGTAAGAAGCTAGTCACATCAAGTAAAAAGTTTGTGCTTTTGATGGTAAGATCTGAATGCAAGAAAGTCTTTGCAACACCAATTCCTACCGCAATTCCTCTAGCAGTCACAACAAAAGCAATAGAGTTAAAAATTTCAAGTTGGAAGAATACAAGGACATATTTTAGCTACCAAAAGATGTGCCTACACACGGTGTGGTGAAGCACACTATTGATTTGATCCCTGGACTACCTCTCCCAAATGCTTCTTTATACCGCAAATCCTTTTTGGAGAATGAAGAAATCAAGTGACAAATCCATGAACTAGTAATTTTCAGCCACAACCAGAGATTTGCAACTTTCTGGGATTGGTAATTTTCTACATGAGATTTGTACTTGGTTTCTCTCATCTGATTTGGCCTCTGAACCAAGTTACCCAAGGTGGTGCTAAAGCAAAGTTCAACTAGAATGTCGCACAATAGAAAGTATTTGAAGATTTGAAACACAGACTCTGTTCCACCCCAGTAATTGCTTTACCAGTCTTTTAACAACCGTTTGGGCTTGAGACAAATGCCTTTGACTTTGCACTGGAGTAGTCCTCACTCAACATGGTCATCCAGTTACTTACCACATTGAAACATTCACCGCACCGATAAAAATATACTCAACATATGATCGTGAGCTTTATGTTATTGTTTAGGCATGCAAGCATGGAATCATTATATGTTAGGCAAGGAGATTGTGATCCACACAGATCACAAGCCACTTCAGTTCTTTCATAATTGAAACAAGTTGCAGCAAGAGTGGCTTAAAAAATGGCCTTATCTTTAGCAGTTCCATTTGAACATCAAGCATAAGAAGGGAAATGTCAATCCAGTGTGTAGATTGTTTGAGCCATTCTCCGGTTCAAACTCTCATTTTTGTACTTGATGCATGTGGACTTGAAGTCAACACATGGTCAAGATTATGTCTATCTGACATGGATGTTGCAAATATCTATCAAAATTTGATCTATAATAATTTAGATCTAGATTTCTACTTGCAAGATGGAATCCATATCATCTTGGGCACTTGTGCATTCCGCATGAGGCAAAAGGACACTAATTTGGGAGGCTAGGACATTTTGGAGTTGAAATGACTCTTACAGTGTTACAAAAGTACTTATGGCCACATCTCAAGGTTGACGTAACCAAGTATATCAAGTTTTGTACCACATGTACAATTGCCAAGCTGGTCAACAAGAAGTTAGGTCTGTACACAACTCTGTTGGTTCCAACGAGACTGTGGGAATCCGTTTCCATGGAATTTCTCTCAGGCTACCCTATTACCAAGCATGAGAATGATTGTGTTTATGTAGTTGTTGATAAATTATTAAAAATAGCGATTCTCATAACCTATAAGAAAGCAATATCAACTTTAGAAACAACTCAATTATACTTTAAAAATGTTTGGATCCATTTTTGAATTCCACAAACAATCTTGTCTGATAGAGACACAAGGTTTTTGAGTCATTTTTGGAAAGCACTTTGGTCTATGCTAGACGCAATTGAACAAATCCACCGCCTTTCATCCACAGACTGATGGACAGATGAAAGTGGTAAATAGGATGATTGTGCAAGTGTACAATTCTAAAAAGCAACACATTTGGGATGAAAGTCTTCCTTTTATTCAACACAACTCTATCACACACAACCCTTTTCAGGTTTGTTTTGGTTTCCAACCTTTGGCATCCATTGACGTAGCTTATCCTATTCTGCCATCAAGAGTTGCAACTCCTTCAACTCAAAAGGAAGTTGACAAAGTTGTTCAATTCATTGAGCACATTCAACACCTTCAACAAGTGCAAACCATTCTGCAACAGGCAAATGTGAAATACAAGCAATGCCATGACAAGTATCATACACATCACACCATCCAGGTTGGTGATCGAGTTTGGCTACACCTACAGAAGGAAAGAGTGACAAGGCCTAATCGCAGCTTCGTCCACTTTGATACGGGCCTACACCATCACCAAGCAAGTAGGAGATAATGCTTTCGAGCTTAATCTTTCAAGTTAGTTTGGGTTGCATCCAGTCTTCAATGCAAAACTCTTGCACCATTATTTTCCATCCCTTTGGATACTTTAGATATTGCGGAGATTCTTCAATAGACAAAGATCAATCCAGAGTGCAATATTCTAGCAAAATCGGACCAAGTCATTGACACTTATGTCAAACGGACACATCAACAAGAGATCCCTCTCTTTCAAATCGTCAAAGCAGGTCAAGTGCCTTTCCAAGGAATTTATAGAGGTGCAAGTTGCCAATTTGTTTTCACATCTTCCACAATTGCATGTAGTGGGGACCATTGCTCTTCAAGGAGGGGCGACTGATCCATGAGGATCTAGGTCACTAGATCAAACGAAGCATTACCACAAATGCATGTCCAACCTTACTCTAACGTCAACATCTGAAGCTGTAAGTTCCATGTCTACGTGCCAGCTTGTTCCTTGCAATTCTGCTCCTAGGTTATCGTACAGCTCCTGCAATGTCAGTATTGTAGCCAACAATTCATCAGTAACGACAGTCAGTGATGTCACTGCATTTTTTGGTTATGAAGCGATTATTACGAACTGTTGTAATGGTTCAAGTGATGCTTCATCTTCTTGCATTGTATAATAATGTACACTTCCATTCTTTGTAGGTTAGCATCTTATCGAGCATAACCGTAGAAGAATAGAGTTAGGAAGTTCATTAACACCTTACATTTGATCTCTCATATATTGTACAAGACTTAGCATAATGCAACTTTGTTATTACGGTTCTATATTGGTTGTCATATATTTCTTGTTTTCCTTGATTTTAATGCATTGTGTTTTCATATTTTCTATCATTCTTAATTCACTTTTGCATATAACCCTCTTAACCAAATTAAGTAGGTTTTCCACTAGGTCTCCTCCTAGGCTTCAGATCAACGTTTGAATTTTTCAACTTCCATGATGGTATCTCTTTTGTATCTTTTGGTTCAACTGGTTGGTTATCCTCGTCACAGATATTGAACCACAAGTCATTGAAGATAAGTGTGTTTTCCACCTGTCTAGATCATTATAACCAAGTATCTTTCCTGGTTAGGGTTGTGCCAACAACGGTTTTGATAGAATGCATGTTGTATCAGAATATGGAATGGTTCCTTATTGCTCCAAAAAGGTCCCCTTTCTATATTACCACTTGATTGATATACCAAATCTCTTTATATGCTCGCCCTGTAGAAACTCTAGTTTCCTCCGTTTCCCCAATCTGACAATTTTGTTTGTTTTTTTCTGAAGTTTTTTGGTTTTTTTGTAATTTTTGGATTTTTGCAAGAAATGAAAGAATGCGATTTTGCTTGAAAATAAATAATAAATTCAAATAAAATACTTCTACTCTGATAACGGAAGTATTCGATGCTAGTACAAATGCCAATCTATTATTTGTTCTTCTAGGACGATTACAAAAATGATCTACTGACATGCAATAAGAAAAATAATATTTTTTTATTATTTGTAAAAACCTGGTATTTCTGTAGCAGCTGAAAGTACAGATTTGGCACAGCTGCCTTAAATACGTCCTCCCTCTGAATATTGATGGCAGATGGTTCCAGATACAGGGGCGCCAATGCTGGTAAAGACTGGAAGATGAAGTATGATGCGCCTTCCTCAAAAGATGAAGTACGCCTCGTATATGGTACGGCCAGGTACAAGAAGGTATGGATCTGTCAGCAACAGCAAGTACAATAGTACGGCCTTTCCAAATCAATGTCTAAACCCTCTGAAATGTTGTGCCTAGATAGATGAAGGTTCTCTAGATGCAATACTGATAAAAAACTCTGAAGATAATAGTTCTCTGAAGCTCTGTGATTCCTCCTGAATGAAGAAACCTCTGCTGCAATAAATCAGGTGTTATTTCACACCCTCTGAATTGCTTTCAATGGAGATGGCTCGTTCTTCAAGGAATTCGAACTTGAAACCCTGAAGCTTCTTGCTCAGATCAAAGTTGATCAATTTCAATTCTCAATAATCATCATAATGGCTCGATTCCCAAGGCAAAAGCTTAAATAACCTTAGAAGTGTGATTTCCTCCATAATAGGGTTTTCATTAAAAAATCGCACTTTCTTATTATTATTTTTAATTCCATAGTCTAGGCCAAATTTTATAATAAAATATAATCATAAATTTGGCCCCTTCCTGATGATGGGCGCCCCTTCAGCTTAAAATCACTTAAGTTATAATTTAATATTATAACTTAATATAATAGTTTTCGAATAATTAATATTTAATTAATACAATTAAATATTAATATTTCTCTCATTACTCATTCGATGACTGATCCGTCTGAAGCTGACAAACACTGAAGTGATTCTGAACGCTGCCAATCCATACTGCTAAAAATAGCAGGGGTCCCACTCTGACTGCTAGGAACTGCTAAAAAAAGTAACTTCTGCAAGACGTCTCCGATCGAGCCCAAACGAAAGCAAGCTGATCAAATTCTGCCAACTGAAGCTGAGCCAAGCTCCAATGTGACCCTCTATCCAGTCTATCAGCCTACGAGGGTCGTATGATAGGCTAATCCTGTGCTCCGAGAGATGTCACTGAGAAGGGGACATCACAGTGCGCCTCTCCTGAAATTGCTTGTCCTTAAGCAATCTCAATGTCGGATGCTGCAGAATATTCTCGCTCTCCCATGTCGCATCCTCAACAGGCAAATCTCTCCATTTCACCAGATATTCCCTGATAGTCCTCCTACGCAACTGCCTCTCCCTATACTCCAGGATGGACTCAGGTACTAAAATTAGCTTTCCCTCATCATCTAAGGGAGGTAGAACCGCAAATGGTCCCACACGATGACCCAACGCCTTCTTGAGGCGTGATACATGAAAAACGTTGTGTACCCTGCTCTCTGCTGGAAGCTCAAGCTCGTAAGCCACCTCGCCAACTCTCCTCAGGATCCTGAAAGGTCTGTAATAACGTGGCTTAAGCTTCTCTGACCCACTCTTCCTAAGAGTGGACTGACGGTAGGGCTGCAGCATGAGGTAAACCATGTCACCCACCTCAAAATGCCTCTCCGTCCTCTTCTGATCCGCATACTATCTTTGCTGATTTTGTGCCTTAGCTATATTTTCCTTGAGAGCCCTCATAGTGTCCTGACTCTCCTGCAACCAACCCCCTACACTCGGTACTCTACTGTCGCTCAGTAGCAAATCAAGGAAACTCGGCACCTCATACCCGTACATCGCCATGAAGGGTGACATCTGAATGGTCATATGGAATGTCGAGTTATAGCAATACTCACACAAATGTATCCATTTGACCCACGCCTTCTGCTGCCCTGCTATATAGTTTCGGAGGTAACCTTCCACCCACTTGTTTACAATCTCCGTCTGCCCATCAGTCTGCGGGTGGTAACTAGTGCTCGGAGTGAGCTCAGTCCCACAAAGTCTGAAAACCTCCTGCCAGAAGTTACTCAGGAACCGACTATCTCTGTCGCTCACAATGCTCTGAGGCAACCCATGAAGTCTGAATACCTCGCGAAAGAATACCTCTGCTACCTGTGTAGCTGTGTAAGTCGTGGTGATCGGAAAGAAGTGGGCATACTTCGTAAGCCGATCCACAACTACATAAATGCAATCACGCCCTTGGGCTTTAGGCAAGCCCGTGATAAAATCCATCGACAGGCATTCCCACTTCCTGTCAGGAATCGGAAGTGGTTGCAACAAACTTGTCGGGTACGTGTTCTCCTGCTTGTTCTACTGACAAACAGGGCACTCACGCACATACTGAAGAACATCTGCCTTGAGTCCTTTCCAGGTGAATCTCTCCCGAATCTGCCTGTAGGTTTTGAAGTATCCCGGATGTCCTGCTGTAGGCATGTCATGAAAGGCTCGCATAACAATGTTCTTCACTTCTGACCCTGGGATCAAATATATCCTGTGCTTGTAAATGATCAAGTCATTCACAAGTGTGTACCTGGTATCAACTGCTGATCCCTCAACAATGCTGGAGGCCCAACTATCCTTGGCATACTCTGCCGCTATCATATGCCTCCAATCCTCAGAAATATGAACCATAGTGCTCAAATACGGCTTACGTGAAAGTGCATCAACCACTACGTTCTGTGTACCTTTGATATATGAGATATCAAAGTCATAAGCCTGCAACTTACTGACCCACTTTTGCTGCCTATCATTGAGATCTCGCTGCCCTAAGAAGTGTCTCAAACTGTTATGATCAGTTTTAATGCAAAATTTGCTGCCGACAAGATACTGTCGAAATTTTGCTAAGGCATGCATAATCGCGAGCATCTCCTTATCATATATGCTATATAGCCTCTCTGGTCCTCTGAGCTTGCGGCTCTCATACACAATCGGGTGCTTGTCCTGCATAAGCACCGCACCAATGCCCTCACCTGATGCATCGCATTGAAGCTCGAACGGCTTCCTAAAGTCGGGTAGCGCTAGAACAGGGCATGTGGTCATCAACTCCTTGAACTTCATAAAACACTCTTGTGCCTCTGAAGTCTAAACAAATGCCCCCTTCTTCAATAAATCTGTCATCGGGGCTGCATGTCGTGAATAACCATTCAGGAATCTGCGATAGAATCCACATAAACCGAGAAACCCTCTCAACTGTGTCAGGTTTGCCGGTGTAGGCCAGTCAATAATGGCGCGGATCTTTTCAAGATCCATACGCACTCCATCTGCACTGATGATGTGACCTAGATATAACAATTTGGTCATCCCCACGTCGCACTTGGATTCCTTGGCATACAAGGACTCCCTCTCCAAGATACTCAACACTGTCTCCAAATGAGCTAAGTGCTCCTGCCAAGTCCTGCTATATATAAGGATGTCATCGAAAAAGACCAACACAAACCTCCTCAGCAATGAATGAAAGACCCTGTTCGTCGTAGACTAAAAAGTGGCTGGCGCGTTAGTGAGCCCAAATGGCATCACTACGAACTCAAAGTGCCCACAATGGCATCGGAAGGCAGTCTTCTCTATGTCCTGCTCTCGGACTCTGATCTGATGATATCCCGATCGTAAATCAATCTTAGTAAAGTAACATGCCCCATAGAGCTCATCAATAAGCTCGTCAATCCTCAGTATCGGGTATCTATTTTTGATTGTCCTCTTATTCAGGACCCTGTAATCAATGCACATGCGTAATGCTCCATCCTTCTTCACCAAAACAACCGAAGAAGCGAATGGTGACTTGCTAGGCCGAATGTGACCCATAGCAAGTAACTCCTTAATTGTCTTCTCTATCTCATCCGTCAATTTTTTTGGATGCCTGTAAGGAGTTATCATAACTGGTTTCGCACCCTCCTCGAGCTCAATGATGTGCTCTATGCCCCTGTCTGGAGGTCTACCTAGCGGAATATCCCTGAACACCTTGTCATGCTTGACTCTCAACTTCTGAATGTCCGGATGATATTCTATCTTTTGCTGTCCCTCCTGTATAGGTGCTAAATGACACTCGGCAGCCCACTCTACCATGTTGTGACGCATAAGCCGCTCCATTCGGCGAAAAGAAATTGTTTTGATGTTGCTGTCCCGTATTGCCTTAAGTATGTGTGTCTTCCCGTCAACATCAAAATGGATCTCCATGTCCTTGAGACGAAGTGTGACCTCATCCAATGAATGTAACCACTTCATTCCCAAGACCAAATCAATGTCCCCCATATTAACAACATAGTAATCTGCCTTGAACTCATAATTGTTCAAGCATAAAGGGAGATCCTTAATCATGCGTTCACATCTCAAAGTGTACCCATCGGCCACTTTGACTCTTATGCCCTCGAACTCCTCAGTGATGAGTCCACGTTTCTCAATGAATCTAGCATCTATGAAATTATGCGTGGCTCCTGTATCAAGTAGGGAAATGACCCTCTGTCCTGCCAACACACCACGAATCCTGAAAGAACCCTCTTGCTGAATGCTAGATAAACGGGCCTCCTGTATCTGAAGCTCGGGCTCTGTCTCAACTCTAGGCTCTGGAGCCTCTGGCTCTGAATCCTCGGAACTCTCCCGCTGTTCGGACTCTTCTGATTCAGAGTCCTCATAGAACGCCCACATTACACGATTTGCCTTGCCCTTACGTCTTAGAGGACAATCGTGATTGGCGTCATATGGTCCTTTGCAGTAGAAGCAAAGCTTCTTCCTGCGTAGGTCATTAAGGGCTTCATGATCCAAAGGTGGGGCTGCTGATTTACCTTTTGAATCGTTTCTAGAGTTGGATTTTTCTTTGTTAAAATCAGACTTATCCTTATTCCTGTTAAAGCCCTTATTATCCCTGAATGATGAAGAACCTCTGGAGTTGAATTTACTCGACGGTGCTGCTAACTCCATGTTTCGTGCTTTTTTCATCGCCTCCTGTAACGAAGGAGGATCAAAAGCTTTGATCCAACCTCGCAATGGCTCTGACAACCCCTCCATGAATAGTACTACCAAGCGCCTCTCTGAGATGTTAGGGACCATAACGGATAACTTCTGGAAGTCACCTATGTAGGTCTCTACACTGCCACTCTGCCTCAACTGTGCTAAGTCTCGGAAGTAGGTTTCCGGATCCTTCCTGTCAAACCTCTCCACTAATCTATCCACGAACCCCTGGTAAGTAGTGATCCTGTCATGCTGTAAAGTCACCATGCCGTGGTGCCACCAGTCGTAGGCCACTCCCTCGAGATGCAGTGTAGCATATCTAATGGCATCACTCTCAGCCATCGGGCGCAGTGTAAGGAATGTATCAAGCTTGCTAATCCAAGCTTGGGCTGTCATCTTACCACTACCATCAAACGTCTCCAATGTGAGCCGGTTTGTAGCATGTTTTAGATCGTTATTCTGCTGTCGAGGTCTCCAATCCTGTCGAGCTCTGTTGTGTTCTCGCCTCTGTGTAATAAAACGGTCAAAAGTGATCCTCTCTTTGACCACAGGCGGTACCAACTCCCATTCTTCGTGTGCTGCCATAAGAGTATCAGCGAACAATTCATCATGCTCCTCATTTGGTATAGCCTCATCGGGCTCCTGTCTCGTGAAAGCAGGTCTAGTAGGCCTATCTGCTGTCCGTGACGCTGTCCTAGGAGCTCTCCGTGATGCTGTCCTAGGAGCTCTCCGTGACCCTGCATCACTCCTGTCATCGTCACGATGAGGTGACGGTCTCCTCGAAGTACTCAATCTCTGCAGTGCCACTGCCACCTGTTGTAATACATCATCGGACCGCCGTTGTCCTGCACGAAGATCTCTGAGTGCATGCAAGAACTCTGCACCGTCCTGATCTGTGATTATGTTCTGTCCTAGGTATATCTATTCTGTCAGCCATATTTCCCGACTCCCTGCTCAAACTCTGTTGCCTGTCAATCAGAGCTCGTCTGCGCGTGTAATACCTGTGTGACTCAATCTGATCTGGCTGCATAAGATAGCTAAACCCGTAGGATGGCAGGATTTAGCTCTGATACCACTGTAGAAACTCTAGTTTCCTCCGTTTCCCCAATCTGACAGTTTTGTTTGTTTTTTTTTGAAGTTTTTTGGTTTTTTTGTAATTTTTGGATTTTTGCAAGAAATGAAAGAATGCGATTTTGCTTGAAAATAAATAATAAATTCAAATAAAATACTTCTACTCTGATAACGGAAGCATTCGATGCTAGTAAAAATGCCAATCTATTATTTGTTCTTCTAGGACGATTACAAAAATAATCTACTGACATGCAATAAGAAAAATAATATTTTTTTATTATTTGTAAAAACCTGGTATTTTTGTAGCAATTGAAAGTACAGATTTGGTACAGCTGCCTTAAATACGTCCTCCCTCTGAATATTGATGGTAGATGATTCCAGATACAGGGACGCCAATGCTGGTAAAGACTGGAAGATGAAGTATGATGTGCCTTCCTCAAAAGATGAAGTATGGCCTGGTATATGGTACGGCCAGGTACAAAAAGGTACGGATCTGTCAACAGTAGCAAGTACAATAGTACGGCCTTCCCAAATCAATGTCTAAACCTTCTGAAATGTTGCGCCTAGATAGATGAAGGTTCTCTGGTTGCAATACTGATAAAAAACTCTGAAGATAATAGTTCTCTGAAGCTCTGTGATTCCTCCTGAATGAAGAAACCTCTGCTGCAATAAATCAGGTGTTATTTCACACCCTCTGAATTGCTTCCAATGGAGATGGCTCGTTCCCCAAGGAATTCGAACTTGAAACCCTAAAGCTTCTTGCTCAGATCAAAGTTGATCAATTTCAATTCTCAATAATCATCATAATGGCTCGATTCCCAAGGCAAAAGCTTAAATAACCTTAGAAGTGCGATTTCCTCCATAATAGGGTTTTCATTAAAAAAATCGCACTTTCTTTTTATTATTTTTAATTCCATAGTCTAGGCCAAATTTTATAATAAAATATAATCATAAATCTGGCCCCTTCCTGATGATGGGCGCCCCCTCAGCTTAAAATCACTTAAGTTATAATTTAATATTATAACTTAATATAATAGTCTTCGAATAATTAATATTTAATTAATACAATTAAACATTAATATTTCTCTCGTTACTCATCCGATGACTGATCCGTCTGAAGCTGACAAACACTAAAGTGATTCCGAACGCTGCCAATCCATACTGCTAAAAATAGTAGGGGTCCCACTCTGACTGCTAGGAACTGCTAAAAAAAGTAACTTCTGCAAGACGTCTCCGATCGAGCCCAAACGAAAGCCAACTGATCAAATTCCGCCAACTGAAGCTGAGCCAAGCTCCAATGTGACCCTCTATCTAGTCTATCAGCCTACGAGGGTCGTATGATAGGCTAATCCTGTGCTCCGAGAGATGTCACTGAGAAGGGGACATGACACGCCCTTACTATATATCTATCGATACATGAAAGAAATTCATCCTTTCTAAATACCCAACAGTATGCGAAAGAGACATTAAAGCACATGAGAGTAGAATGGTATGTGGTATCTAGGCAGTACATGAAAATGATTTACACTATCTACAACACCTGCTTAACGAGAAGTCTTTGTATGTGGATGTGATAACCCTATATACTCAGATTGCTCTTGCTCATTTTCAGGATTTACGTCTAGCGATAGTTGCAAATAAGTAACGAAGGGAATGGGAAAATGAAAATTTTCCTTATTTCTCCCTGGTAGTTTATAGGAACTATGCCACATATGTCATGTTTCGACTATATTAGGCTCTAAGTGCAGTAGTTCGATTGCGGTGACTTGACTCATAAACGTGAACTAGAGGCATTGTTGATACTGAACACTGTGGATTGGTTGTGTTTGCACAATTTGATTTGTTTTCAATTTTTTCTTAATTTCAGAAAAAGAATTATTCCGGTTTGCAAAAATGACTTGTTTTTGTTTTAATACATCAAATATGCATGTTATTCCCTTGTGGGAATGTTCTCCTTTCAATTATTACACTTTTATTTGGGAAAAAAAAGCGTAAAATAAAATAAATTTGACTTACCTCAAGTTGGCGCCACTTGGAAGCTGATTGAAAATTCAAAACCCCTTGTTGGACCTCCATGCACTCCTTTATGACAGGCAAATGCTGCCACACAGTCTATGATCAAAACAATATGCCAAAGTTTGCTTGATATAGCTGTTTATAGTGAAACGCAGCCCAAAGTCTGCTAAAATCAGGCAAATTGTCTAACTCATCAATCAAACGCAGTCAAAGAGAGTTGATATGCCTTGGTAAACAACAATGTGCAGTTCTGAATGTACCAGGCTGATCAAACAGAGAATAAACAGCTGATATCTAAGTGCATACGGCCAAAAGAATGACAAAACCACCACGTAGCAGGTTTTACACAGTCTAAGACAGCAGAAAAAGTGCCAAAACAGCTCCACGCATGATCTGATACAATCAAGAAGACAAAATCGCCTTGGTATTTGTCAAAAATGCCATACCAAACTGTTAAATCAAGAACTATGACAGCAAAAATGCCTTATACAGGTCCGAAACGCCTTAGTACATGTTTTAACTGAGCAATACGCCTTTGTACAGCAGAAAGAACTCCTTTGCAGCTGAAACACCACATAGCAGGTTGAAACACCTTCTACAAATCAGAAACTGCCTTCAAACAGTCAAAAATGCCTTGAAGCCAACTGAGACACCTCCTAGAACAGCTACAACGCAGTCCTGGGTAATGAAAGACTCATTTCTGAATGAATATGATTGGTGAGGAAGAATGGAGAAATAAGAAAGAGGTAAGAAAACTTGCACTCTGATACCAATGTCAAACCAGGATTGGAATGACGAGATTTGGTGCAAACCAAAGTTATTGCAAATTGCATTAATGAAGAATGAAAGATTACAGTATTAAATAGTCAAGAATGTAACTATTCATGTCACATTCCATGAAGACTCTCCGTCTACCGATGGAGACTCTCTAGCTTATCACTACAAGACAAAAGCTTTCCTACAATTACTCTAGGATTTACAATATTAATTACAATAATATTACATCCTTAATACTAATGATTCACACCACAGGCCCAGGATGGTGGCTCAGAGGATAACCAAATAACTTAGCTTGTAATTTAGTTAGTTATAAAACATGCAATGGAAAACAATAACAATAGTAAACCATTCGAATACCAAATAACTTAGCTTGTAATTTAGTTAGTTATAAAACATGCAATGGAAAACAATAACAATAGTAAACCATTACACATTCGAATTCACCTTATTAGCAGAATAATGCTACTTTTATTACATGAGAAAGAGTAAGGTATGGTACATATGTGTACAATGTGCAACAAGGTTTGAGAATGGCTTGAGAATGAAGATTCTCATGATTAGAGGGTGAAATAATATGTAACTGATTTGCCTAGACTGGAATTTGAATAAATGACCATTTGATTATTCATGCCCTTGCCATCGAATAGCCTACTCTCTCTCTATATATATACATATATATATACAAAAAAAAAAAAAAAAAAAGGTGGTTATGAAATGGTTCAACTTCTGAAATGAATGATTGTTCACCTTAATGTAAATGTGATGGTTGGAATCTCAGATGCGTGGTATATTGATATGTGTGTTGTGATGGCATGAGTCTATGAAGTGCCACTTGGCATGGTGAAACGTGGCACAAAATGTCCACAAGGTTGTTGAGTTATGACTGTTCTCCATAGATATTGTGCAGTCCACATTATGCCTCTTGGCGCTGCGCAAGCACACACAAGAGCACGAAAGATATGTGGGACTTGCGCGGAGTGCACAAAGCTCGTACAAGGAGAGGGTGGACTAGTGCAGTTGTACTAGGATGAAGGGTTGCAATGGATATAGTAATATTTACCCACATATGCAAACCCTATTTTGAGAGAAGGGTGGAAGACTTTATTAGAGTGATATAATTAGGCGATAAGCTAGGGCTTTGATATTTAGGCCAATGACTAGTAAATGGTAATAAGCATGTGCTATGACACAAATAAAATGGGACATATAACATTCGTAATCTAACCATCACAAAATAAAGAGGGATACTTAACTCAAGTCGATTTGTTGGCCCTTGACTTTGAGTACTTGGTGAGAGATGGTTGTAGGTGGAGTCAAGATGACTAGAAGAAACCCTAATTAGACCATATTTGGGAACTCCAAAGACTTGGTGTACCTCACCAGTGTAACTCCTATTTTTGAATCTCTAAGATCTTTATTGCAATGTGTCTTCCTTTGGTGAAGTCCTTTACCCTATTCCTGGTTATCTTCCCTACGAGGATTTGCGAGCACAAGTAGAGCAATTGTTTTTCATCTAGAAATGGCCCATTGAATCCTCTATGAGTAGGGTTATGGATCCCTGAAATGTGGTTTTGGTTTTCACTAATGTCATTAGCCCCATTGATGCAGTTAGCCCAAAACAAGCAAAACCATACATCACGGGCCAAGCCAATGATGTTGGCTAGATCAAGGAAGTAAGAATGCTTTTGGTCGGGTCAATGATGTTGGGCATAAGCAAGCAATTTTAGAGGGGGGTCAGAGGAATCACTAAGGGTGGTAGATAGGTATCCACGACACATCTTTCACAGAGTTGGCTTAAAACCAACCCACCCCCATCGCAAATATGGGATATTAATGTGTGAGAAAATTGTGAACAACAAAAATGTTAGTAAAGTGAATTTAATATGTATATAGTTTGAACATGAGCATAATAGTGTGTTGGAAAATAAAATATTTGCTTGAGCAACAAATAAATGCAAAGGAAGTAAAGGATTTTTATTCGCGTAAAATCTAGCAAGGGGAGGCACCAAGGTGATAAAAAGTCTCCTTTTCAAGAATTTGGGCAAGCTTCGATGCTAATCCAAGGCCAAACCTCGCTTCATAGAATTTAAAAGAGGGTTTTAATAAAGTATTTGTGGTCAAAAATTCTGGTTTGCAGTTGTAGTCATGACATAAGTGAAAAAGAACCCTCAATCTATAGGGACATTGTCGTCATCTATAAGACCAATATCATGGAAAACAACACTTGATAAAGCTTTTGAGGAATACGACACTACTTGCAAGGGCACATTTATTTACAACAACAATAATATCCTTTAAAATGATACAAACATCTCTAAAGCTGGCCGGTGCAAGTTCAAAAATGCATGCACGTAGTCCTATAGCCCAAGGCAAAACATTGGCAATGAAAAAAAAGCAGAACATTGGTGAGCAAATGAAACGGCAACCTAAAGAGAAAAAATGCCCACACCAGAAACTATCTCATGGGGGATTTTACCTGCTATTGAGACTTTTTTTACATGTTGGGAAAATAAAGCCTATGATCATGAATTGAAGGTCACATTGTGGAGGGATGACATAGACAAAATTTTGCAATGTTGTACTTTAGTGCCAAAGATTTTGAACCATATTTGGTTCATATGGTATTTGGCAATGATAGGAACAATGGGCAGTCATTCATATGGTACGTGGATCAGGAAGTAAAAAACATACAAGCCAAGAGACTTTACCAGGGTAGTTCAGGGATCCTTACATGGGCAGCCAATGATCAAGCCCCCGATCAATTTATAGATCCCACATACCCGAAAAGATTATGTTGTGTAGACCTTGTTTTGAGGTAAGATGACTGTGGAATATTGGCACACATGTGAGTCCAGGGACACATGCATTAAGAAAGAATCCCTATCTACAAAATAATGGCAGTCTCTTGGATGTAAGTTGAACTCAGTTGATTGGAGCCACCAGTGCTTTTGTCATCATTGTGTGGATGACAGACCATATGACATGTCTAAGTAGAGGATAGGTTTATAATTGGGGAGAGTTCATTTTCGAGCATAATCCGTGAATTCCTCTCTCAAACAAAGGATTTTATATAACCCATCATGCAGTCAGGTTGTTCATTGATATGGTGTACACATTCAACTTTGGAAAGTGATTTGAGTGCAAACACCAACTATGACCCAACTTCTATGTTTCAATGGAAACACTTGGGCTTACCATTCACAGAAGCAAAAGGCCAAGATGATGAGCCAAAAGAACATAGGACAAGCCTTGAGAAGCAACATGTAGTAATTAAGGAGATACCCACTTCACAAGATGAGGGTGAAGTAAGCAAGAATGAAGAAGACAAGCTCAATGAAATCGATGATGAGAATCATGAGGATAAGTGAAGTAAGACAACCTTCCTTTTAGAATACGTATGCTTTCTTCAGATCCTTCTCACACCACACTTGTGGATGTACCTAGTTCTATGACTTCAAAATCAGGGGATGAAGCATGACAAATAAAAGACCAATTGACTTAGTTTGGGGAACTAGTCAATTTGGAATCGCCCGACTTCCCAATCTGTCTTTTAGGATACAAGACCAACCTCATACAATCAAGTTTGTGCAAGTCTAGGATAAGAATATTGAGATAAGGTTAAAGGCAAGACTCATATGAGGGAGGAAGAAGGGTTAGACTCTTCTTATGAATATCCTTAATGTTCAGGGAGGACCGTGTGAACCTTAGGTGGCTAACTTGGAGTTTGTTCCAATACATCTTCCGCGACCAGATAGCAGGGACTTGTATGGTGCGATTTTTTAGTTTTTGCAAAATATGGGCCATGTAACACAAATTATGCTCGACATTGCAAACATTGTCAAGGATTTGGAAGCAATTGTAGGATAGACTCAAGCCCCATTGATTTGGAACAAGTCATCCCAACAGCGAAAAATTTGTGGAAGAAGATCGTGACTTGGAATTTGTTCGCATTTTTGTGAACCAAGGGTGGCTGGAGCAAAATATCCCAGATTACCTAGTAGTGGCACCCCACCATGACCCATCCAACCATTTCTATTCCTGTGTTAGGTGTTTTTGAAGCATTCCATTCTATAGAACATACCTTCCAATATCGGTATTTAATGTTATAGTCATCTTTGTGTGAACAATGCTATCTACAAAATGAGGAGGCTAGAGTCTCGTAGGAAAATGAGACCTTGCGTGGTTTGTTGGAGCGTTGTATAAGATCTCAATAGCAGTTTCGCCAACAAACTCAACTTACTTAGAGTCAAGCGAAGAAAGCTGTTAAATACTTGGGCAAGAGTTGACATAGCTGAGGGCGCAAGTGGCAAAACTTCAGATGGTGGAAGCTGAAATAGTAGTTGAATGGAAGGATGTAGGAAATGTTGCAAATTGTGAAGTGTTCCAGGGAAAATTAGATCATAGCTGAGAGCCATTTGAAGAAGTGCACTGAGGAGCTGCATGCACTTAGTGCTGAAGTGAAGTAGTTAGCCTCTTCAGGATCACAATCAGCTGAAGCAGCCGTACCTCCAGAGACATTTTCTTCCCATCATCCACCTCATTCTTCTTGATATTGTATCTGGGTTATGTCGGAAGGGATTTTGACTTGTTTAAAAGGGGAAAAATGCAGTCTGCCACTGTTATTAAATAAAATATATGTTTTGATGGCGGGCTTAGCTAATGTTGTTAATTATTGTATTGTAGGCATCATTAGTGTATTGGTCACTTTTTAGTTTTGAACAATTGGGTCAACCGCTATGTCTTAACCGAAAACCATTGATCTTGATAAATAGTAAATTGAATGTTGGGGTAAAGGGCACCGATGTGACAGGTCCTCCCTTTACCAAGCATTTGTATTGTACACTGCTTGATGCAATAAAGCTATTGGTCTCTTATATTAATCTGTTTTAGTTTACGGTATGGGTTTATATTTC
This sequence comes from Torreya grandis, assembly GCA_037957365.1. Taxonomy (NCBI): domain Eukaryota; kingdom Viridiplantae; phylum Streptophyta; class Pinopsida; order Cupressales; family Taxaceae; genus Torreya; species Torreya grandis. Next base: position 612,203 of record JARHVA010001321.1, read on the forward strand.
TGCAAGAAGTGTAGCCTTTTGCTGTAAACTGGTACAAGAACTGCCAAATCGGAGTGGGAGATGCTGAGGAGGCTGAGTACGAGATTCGCCAGGATAATTGTCAGTTTGAGAGCCTTCCACTTGAGTATAAGTCACACTTACTAGCAGTGAGGACTAGTGGGTTGTACCTAAGCTGTCTAAGGCTGATCTAAGTGCAGATTTTGACAAACAGGTAGATTTCATTAAAGGATGGCAAATTTTTATGTTGATGCCATGACGAATATGAAACATGCTAACATTTTGTTTTGGAAAGCAAGAGCAGAGAAATTGTTCAGACACTGATGAGTACAATTTGATCAAGAGGGACATGAGAACTATTTCCAGGAGGATTTGGTTACTCAAGAGTGGAATGATGAGGACATTCCAAAACGATGCAGGGTGAGTGGCTAACATACAACTGCCAAATATTTACGAGCCTGTATAGAAAACACTTAACCAGCTGAATTTCCTTCATATGGAGAGGCAATACTATTTCGTATTGTCTAGATAGAGGGAAAAACAATTGAAATATTCTTTCAAAGAGAAAAAATCGAGAAGCAAAACCAGCAGTTACAGGAGAAGAATGGGCAGCTGGATAAAGATGATGCAATCTAGAAAGTGGAATTGAAGCATTGGAGGGAACAAAGTGGAAAATTGAGATCCAATGAACTGTACAAGATATTGAGGCAAAGTTAAGGGCAACCAATGATCAACTAATGAAGGAGATAAAGTTTAAGAACAAGGCCGTCACAGAGCTTCAGCAACAGGCTCGGTTAGCAAGTAAAGCGTATCAGCAACTTTAGGCATCTTTGAACATTGAGAGGTTGGCATATAAGGAGAAAAGCATGGCCTCGTGCAATGAAATGCTACTCTTAATGTAGCTAAGCAGTTTTTATTCAGGGTTGCCATAGATGAGACAAAGATCTGCAAGCTAAAGATACTTGTGCATTCATGGGGTTGTCCCTGATCAGTTGCTTCCACAACTGTGTTGCCAGAGTTGGGGCAGTCATCACAACAGATTCCGGAAACAGTTACCACTCAGCTGCTTCCACCTCTACTCGGGGTGCCATACACCCTCCCAATGAGTTCATGAGTTTTGATAGGGATGCCCACTAGTGTAGAGATTAGATGTAGGCACCAAATTTGTTATAACATAGCATATACTATTTTGTGTTGGGTTTTTAGCCTACTTGAGAAATATTGTGTTTTCTTGTACTCAAGTAAGAGGTTGGATAATTCGCATCTGATCCAACTTTGTGTCTGTACATGAGCGTAGCTAATCGTTGATTAGTTTATTGGGGTAAGTACTTGCACCCGGTATGAGAGGCGGTTGTCTAGAAGCTGCCCAACCAACACCTTTTTGGGTGCCTTCACATGTATTTGGACACATGTTTGGTGATCTCCCATATATTCTCACTGTCTGTATTGTTGTCTAAACTGTAGGGAATCGTTATACATGTTATATTATATAAATAAAGTGCCAAGGGTTAATAATAATTTATTTATATTTTGTTTTTGGTTAGGTTGTGAATACTCATTTTCAATACTACAAATGGCATGGATTGCCTTATCTCGATAGTGTTTCCTTTGGTTTCCTCCTAGATTTCACTTCCCAAAAATATTAGATGGCGACTTCTTTGGGGTTATTACTCTTATTGCATTTGATAGCTGCCCCTGTTTGACACCTTTCCATGGGTATTGATGAAATGGGTATCTGTTGTTGCGACAAATATGGCACTCGAAAGACACAATCTCATAATCTTATTGTTGTTCCCGTTGGTGATCATCTTGTTGGAAGGTGTTTTATTCATGGTAAAAGAGTGCTTATGTCTATCTTAATGCAAATTTGTGCATATTCAGTATATGAACAATTTTTAGCTACATCTAAGACTGCTAAAAATTCCTCAATGAAATTTCTCTCATATAATTGTTTTTCCATAATTTTATTGGCAGCGTACAAAAATGAAGCTACATTGGAATACAAGATAAATTTTCTTGTTGCCAATCAAAATTCAATGACCAAAATATCGTATATAGCCCAACACCTGTATTTTGACAGAAATATAGTCGATGCCCAAAGCCCTTCTTCCTGTCCATATTACTATTAAACTGACAATGAAATAGCCTTTCAGGCTCATCATCAATTGGTACTTCTTCTGAAGTTGCCATTCTTGACAATTCCAACTCAGCAATGTAGCCCTGGGAAAAGTTAATCCATTAAACCAACAACTAAGGTTTTAATGGGTAAAATAAGAAATATCCTCCATAAACTAATCATTCTCTAGAATACAACCATTTTTTTGGAGAACATTGATCTGCAACAAAAATTTCTAATATTTTTGAAGCTTCATGTCTGAATCTTGGATGTTGTCATCCAACCACTACATTTTGGTATGAAACAAATTGAATATTTGAGTTATTCCCTAATGATGAAGCCATCAATCCACATCATATCTAGAGGAAGAAACTCCCTAGTCCACTAGATTCACAATGTTAGTTTTGAAAATGCACTTCAACATAAACTTCTAAGGCGAAAGTTTGATGGGAATTTCATTTAATATTTGACTTTGCTACACCAGCTAATTGTACAAGAACAAAAATTGTAAATTGAAGACTTAGGTTCATTTTTCCTTTAAGGCTATCATACATCTAATTTCATCGGCGATTTTTATTTGATCTCTAGGCATAATCTATTGGACTTGAGGTTTGATTAAGAAAGCAACTTGGTTTTAGAATTTGTTATGCCCGTAGAAAGCTTTTTCTTATGGATTGTTCAATTTTTAGGACAATGCTACTGTGGGTCTCATGCTATGTGATGTGCAACCTCATTTATAAAATCTAAAATCTAAGGAGATCCGATTGTTTCAAGACAAATACTCTTTTTATGAACTATCTGTATCTTTTAGTGTATGGAGAAACACCTTGTCACGTCCTTGATGTATATTTTTACCCAACAAATAATATGCCAATATTTATGTCTATCTAAATAACACACTATTGTAGCCTCTGATATATATATCTATCGAACAAATTATATACCAGTATTTTTATATGGAGAATTTATCTTTGCATTTTTTAATTTAATTTAATTTTCTTGAGCTTCTCCAAATAATGTATTATACTATCTTGTCTATATATTTGGTTAATCTATTTTGAGACATACAATATTACATTTGATTTTTCCTAATTAACTCTCAAATATTTCATAAATGGTCCTTTTTTAGGCAATTTTCGTTTGGTAAATTGCTTAGTCCCATGTGTTTAAGTAGTTCTTCCATTTTGAGTGAACATATTGGCTTTATGCAGGTCTTGTCAAAAGTGCCTAGAGGGATTTCAAGGATGTTGTTCAAGCCCATGCACAAATGCTCCTAGGCTCAGACCTATCTTGCGAGATAGTTACCGTTATGAACGATGGCATATATATCGTGACTCAAAATTTTAAACCTAAAATGGAAAATAAACAATAGTTAATCATTATTGTAGTTGTTTCTTATTAAGGTTCTTCTATGTTTATTGATAAACAAGACATCTTGAATTTTAGTTTTATATGGTTTTTTAATGTATTTAATACTATTTTGCCATTGGAAAAATGTTCTTTCAATGTAATTAGTTTGTCTAAATCATTTACAGTTACTACATTGGCCATTCCCCTCCAAACTCACATCATTAGTTTATGAATACATTCTTTCACAAGAAATATGTGTGGAAAGTAGCATTAAAAGTTATGTCTGGTTCAATTCACACAATTGGTCACTAATGTGTTAGATAATGTTGACTGATCACTAGTGTGTTGGGTGAATGATGCATCCTTGCCGTAGTCCCTAAGCCAAGGTTTTGGAAAATGTAAAATTCTAGAGAATGAAATGATTAATATGATTTTTAATATTTGGTAAACTCATTTTGTTTGTGTTGAGGATACTAAACAAGCTTCCTACAATGTATTAAATCAATGTTTAGACTCAAACCCATGGGTGGGTTTGTCACTAGACCAATTGGTGGAAAACAAAATTAACATCTTAAAAGGTCAATATTAGCCAAACAAATTCAAATTGGCAAACCTAACTCAAGGGAAACAAATAAGAAAGTTTAGTAGTAGTGATTCGAGAGTTGAGTTACAAGAGGAAAAAATGTCTAATCTAGCTTGTTGAACATTGCCATCTATCAATATTATAAGTTAGTTGTGTAGTGGATGTAGGTGTAGACACTCAAAAATGGTCTCTTGGCATTTGCACATTTGTTTGTATAGGTGAATGGATCAAATATGACATTATTGAATTGTTATGGTGACTTTAGAAGCATGAAATCTTAATTGTGCATCCATGGGCAACCCCGACATCTACGTCATATTTATTCTAATCCATTGCCAAATTGTCCTAAAAAAATTTCAGGGCTAGGAAGGACTCACAAACCCTTGTGACAACATTCTAAAAAGTCAAGAGCCTTTATGTTCATACATCTTTGATTGAGCAGTTAATTATGCATTGTCTTTTGTATTTACATTTTTATAATGTTTTATTTGAGGTAGGTGTATTTGTATACATACTTTTTGAACTCCAACTTTTTTATACCTTTTAGGGTTTCGTCTTTTAGCGAACTCGCTTTATACATACTCCTAAATTTTAATACTTGGTTTGATTGTGCTCGACTCCGAACCTTAGGTTCTCTTTAATTTCTAAAAGTTATTAAAATCTAATGTGTTTGGATTTGGGTGGTATGTATTTGTTCATGTTTGATTTCATTTTGTCGCCAAAATTGAACAAATCTTATATTCAATTAGAAGTAGTGCTAGAATTAATAAAAAAGAAATAAATACTCCTCCAAAGCCCTAGGTAAAATATAAATTAGGCTTGAAAAAATTAAATTAAATTAAAAACATCTTCTCCTTTGAAAGTGATTGTAATTTTGCAATGTAATATGACTTATTTTTCAAATATAAAGGTTAACAATATGCTATTGCATAGTGATGTGGATGATGATCATAAATATTTTGATCCAGATGCATATGTGAATGTTCACGCTGATGTTAGTCTTGAAACTAGTCAACTACCTATGTCTCAAAATACTTCAAACCACATTAGTGAGCCAAATGAACCTCATAATGCCCAATTTAAAAAGTTGCCCATAGGAAATCTCCAAGAAATTGTAAATATAATATGTTTTAAAGGAAGTTGCATGTGAAAGCTTGCCTCAAGATACAACCACTTTTCCACCATCTCCTTGATCCTTATACTCCAAAATATTGCATGCTCACAATTATGATCCCAAATTCACATAATGTATTCTCAACATTAGCTATGAGTCTTAATCTCCCACATATCTGTTGTGGTTTATGCCATTCCACATGTTATTTGTATATGCATTTTCACTTTATTGCCACGTTTTTTTTCTAGGGCTTGTCAACATATTAATCTCCTTGAGTGTATGTACATGCATACACCAATATTGGGGGTGGGTAGACTTGTAACAATTTTTGGGAGATGTCATTGTGTATTCTTCCTACTTCCACCTTTACATCACCATCACATCATTGTACTTTTTTTTCCTCGTTATCCATACCCTTCTTTAAACCACTTTTTTCCCCACTACCTACACAACCAATGTTATCATCATGGTTGATGACATCCTATAGTGACCTTTGTTTTGGCCACGTCATTAATCAAGCTAATGATATATTATTTTTTTCCAAATTCTTTATTCATCTTGATTGTAGTTGATGACATAGGCCAAAACTGAGTTTTGATTTTTAAGGATTTGAATTGTGTTTATAAGATTCTTTTTGTCACTTTTCAACATAGACACAAACAATAAGATTTATTATGTATTTATAAGCTTATTTCTAAGTGACATCTTAACCTATTCATAGGTCTTGCATATCACATAATGGCATTTTAGTTTTTATATCTCTTGCTTTATCACCTTTTGTTTACATAACTTTTGCTTTAACGTCTTGTGATACCATCATACCCTATATCTATGAAGATCCTTCACCCTCTATCTCAGTAACAATTGTATGTATAGGTTCCCCCTTATAGATCCATTATAATCTACTTTACACATGACCCTTACAAACCACTTTGTGGACCATCATCTTGTGTGTGTTATATCTAGATTGGTGTTCTATCTTTTACCTAATTAGAGAATTATTATATTGTAAAATCTTCATTTTGGCTAAATAACATTATGGTGAACTTGATGTGAATTTTACCCCCCTTTTGGTTGGGTCGCATTCATGTTTTCTTTCTTTTAGCTTCTAAATTTAAACACTCATTGTCCCTCATCAATTTGTCAAGCATATCTTGCTTTCCAGATCTCTCTCCCTTTATAAACCCTAAAAATTATTGTTAACCAAATTGTTTCCAAGAAGCTTAAAATATTATGCTTTGTGTTGGTTTTATGATTTACTTGTTCATTTAGTCAAAGCTTTTAATGCTCTAGCATATCAATTTCTTAAGCACTTTTTTATTAACATTGATGAGAAAAATATTATGCACAAATTTTCAAGCTTAAACAATGAACTAATGAACCTATCATTGATTATGTATTTCATTACAAGACCATGTTTTCTAAAATGACTAACACATTGGGAGATACTGAATTACATGATATATTGTAAAAAAAATTGCTTTCATCTTTGCATGAATCAATAACTTTCAAAAAAATCAAATCATTTAAAGAGCTTTGTCACATAATATGAGAAAGAGAAGTCAAGCTTCTTGCTTTGAACACGTTTAAATATGCACCTACTTCTATGGCAACTTCTGCAACAAACTTTAAAAAAAAATCATCTTACAAAACTAAATCAATAGATACTAAAGTTGATGCAAAGATTACAGTTAATGTTCTTTCTCAACCTTCTAACAAGATAGTTTATCAGATAAAACAAGAAGACAATTTTATAGATTACCACAATCACTTCATCAATTGTTACAAAAGTTACTCAAATGCAATCTCATTACTTTGCCTCCTCCATTTGAGTTGATATGAGCAAACCTCAAGGTAAATATTTTGATAATAATGCATCTTGTGATTATCGGAGATGTCATGGTCATTATGTTAACAGAGGTTTCAAGCTTAAGCATCATATTCAACATCTTATTGACAACAATGTCATTGAGTTGGGCACTCCTCAAGAGGAAACTAAGCCTCAACGGAATGAAAATAATAAATTAAAAAATTTCAATGAACTATTTCCTAAACATGATACTAACAAAGGCAAATATGTAGTGCATCATACTTACAATACTTATTTAATTCATAAATCATATGATCATCCATTAGATGGAATTATTGGTACAATTACACAAACCACCCATATGATTACTTTCGATGATAGTGAAATAGTGGAAGATGATTCTGAATTCCACGCTTTATGTATACAAGCTTATATTGATCAACAACATAGCTATGGTGTGTTAAGTCATAATGGATCAAGTGAAAATGTATGCACAATTACATTACTTCATTCTTTGGGTTATATGTGTGTTAATTGATAATGGATCAAGTGAAAATATATGCATAATTACATTACTTCATTCTTTGGGTTATACATGGCATGATATAGAAACAACAAAAAAGTCTCAAGATATTCAATCGCAAACAACAAATTATGTTGGGACATATTGTGTTACCTCTTCATGTGGGCCTTGTTATACTATCTACTCTTTTCTAGTTCCTCCACAAAATTAGATATTTGACATGATATTTGGATGCCCACAGTTGTAAATGTTTTGTGTTGTATGTTCTACAATACATAGATGTCTCAAATACATTCATTGCAATCAAATTGTCAAAATTTCAAGAATCAAATATGAGAACCCTTTACAATCTATGATACCTCATCCCCATCTACCAGCGTAGTTTAATGATACATCTATAAAAAAACAAAGCATGTTCACAGTTAGTGCACCTAAAAAAACATTTCTAGTCAACCAATTAATAAAAAGGTGCAAAGGGTTCAAAAATAACCAATGCAAAAGCTAATTTATAGACAAAAGGCTTCAACTTCCCAACAAGCACAATCACATGTAACATATCCAAAATTGGTGATACACACAAATCAACATTTTACACAATCTTCTATTAGTCTTTGTATATATCAAGACGAAATTTTTTAGTATATACGATAATTAGTGTAATACAAAACAAAAGCACATGCAAGCTACTAACAAACTTCAAAACTAATATATCTCAGAAGAGCTACCACAATAAAGGAAGCAATCAAACATTATATTTTGTATCTTACCAAAACAAACAAGCTCCTTCTTTGGGTTGGAGTTCTCAAAGGATATAGTTGTGAAGGCATGCACAAGGTGCATGGGTAATCTGGCAACACCTCTCCTCGCACAATTGATGTTTTGAATGATGAACTATGATGATGATTGAAGCTCTGTATGAAGATTTAGTAGCACTTCGTTGTCACTTGAAAGCTTATGGAGAATGGAAGGTGTCCCTTTCATTTATAGATTTTCAGTATCAATTGTGACCATTGATCTTAGATTGAGATCAATGGTAACAAATCAATCCTATAATGGAAGATAAAAAATTTAATGTTATGACATTAAGTGTGTAAGACAAGTCTTTTACCTAGTTTTTAGTGTGATTTGTATGGAGATTTGTTTTTTACCTTGCTTGCACACCTTCCATTTTGAATTAAATTTGCATTGGAAAAGGATGCAAGTTTAGTATTTTTGAATTGCCAAGAGGAGTGACGTGAGAAACTATGATTTTTTTATTTATGAAAATAGGGAAAATCCAAATTTCGTGGATTTTCCTATTATGAAGATATTAATTAGTTAATCAAAGTCAATTTGTTAAGTAAACATGATTAGGAATGATGTGGTCACCTTTGTAATGTTCCCTCTTGATTGATCATTTGATGGTGATATTAGCAAAACCACCAATTGATTTAGAGCTTTGTCATTAATTTTGGTGTCATGATGCAGTGCATTTTCCAAATTAGAGCCACATTATCATGATTCAGGATAAAATTGATTATTATCTTGACTTTTTTTTATGATTTTAGATATTCAAAATATTTGGTCTTGAAGATGTGGAAACTTGGTTTGACAATTAATGATGACATCGAAGTGGCAAAAATGAAGTGTCTACATTTTTCCCCTCTTTGAAAGGGGCATTACGAGATACTTGATGAAATAACAACTTTTCAAATAATGATAAAACCAAAATAAAATGGGCATGTGAGCATGCCCCGAGTGACGTGGTTGAAATTGATGATTATCCAAAAAAAACCATTGAAAACGGGCTCATCGAGATGCCCCGAGTGAAAATGATATGCTTAGAATTCCCATTTAAAAGAGTGGACTGAAAATAAATTTGATGGACAAGCCCGTGAAAGGAAGAAAACAAGACGAATCATGCTAGAAGGGGTCAAGAAATAAATAAAATGGGTGAAAACAAGATAAAGAATAGTGAAAGGAGTCAAAAATAAACCTCTTGCAAAAAAAATGGATACATTAGGGTAGGTAGAAATTTGAAATTGGGAAGATAAAGGGGTGAAAACAATTCATTTCACCCTCCTCCATCTAAATTCTTGAGCTTTGGATTTGGAGGGCAAGCGATGTAGTTATCAAGGCCTATATCCCTTACCACATACATCTTGGAGAACATGTGAGAGAGTATAAACGACCACTAGGGAGTGGCCTAGCGATAAGTGAAATTTATTTTTGAAAATTTTCTCCTTAAGTGTCATAAATTCTAGGACAAAGTAGAACATGTGGCGATTTCACTATGAAAGAAATTTTTCATTATGGTGAAATCATTTACACAAATAGCAGAAACATGGTCGAGAACAATCCAATCGTTGTTCGAAATGGTGAAATCATGAAGAATGTAGCAAAATCGAGGCAAATGATGAAATTGCAAGCCATAATAGTGAAATCATGAAGGTTTTGGCAAAATTGCCAAACTAGGTTTGATATAGTTTATACAAAAAATCGTGATTTTAGGGTCAAAATTGCCAAAACCATGAAAATGTCTTGCTAAATGGAAAAAATTTGGTTGGAGTAGAGAAAACATTTTGGATAGTGGTGAAAATCCTTGGTGTGTTTAACGTTTAGCAAAATTAGCTATAGAGTGGTGAAATTATCATGCATAACAACAAAAATGCTCTAGACAGTGGTGAAATCACTAATACTAATGAGCTAACTGATTTTGATTGTGTGTCTGATTTGAGGTTTGATTCTACTACTTAGATGATTAGTTGGATGTGTGGATGCCTAATTGATTGATAACAAATGACTAAGTGTGCTAATAAGACTTGATTACAAGAGCGGATATAGGGCATCATAATGCGAGAGTGGCAATCATGATGTAGATGATATTTTGTGATTATGTAGCATCTCAGTCTTGTACACTTAAAAAAATCATGACCCTAGTTGTTCCTCTTAGCTCTACATGTGCCTTGCTTCTGCAAGCCTCACATCTACTCTATCTTGTGCCCCTTGGCCTATCTCTTAGTCTGACCAACTTTATATTGATGACACATACATCCCATCTTGCCCACAATGCTTAAAATATACTTATCTTATACCTTTGCAAGTTTTGAGCCTATAACTGCTCTCTTTCTCCCTAGGCACTAATGTCTGAGTCAAAAAATAGTATCGACATTACTATCCTAGCCTGACATAAGTGTTTAATTATCTAAAGTCATCCAATTTGAAAATGAAACATATTACAGTGGTCGGCCTAAGTGCTTTAAGGTGAGTTATCTCCCATAAGATTGGTATAAATACAATATCAACCCTCATTCATTCACCACCTATAAAACCTAACAATTAGACCAAAAGAGTACTCAAGTTACCAAAATCTTTGATATTCTACCATATTTTGATATCAGTCAAAGGAGCAATCCAACTACAAGTCTGAAGTATTAAAAGAGCAGTCATAAGATCATATTTTCTAAGTTATAAGCTAGGTTACTGTTGTACTTGCTTTACACATTACATGAAACACACACAATCCAACACATAAGGGATAACTACATGAGTCTGAGGCCCTCTTCTGAAGTATTGGCTATATATTCAACCCCCTTTGACAATAGAGTCATTGTGGACCAGCTCAACACTGTGTGCCTACTAACCCATTTTTCTCCAAGGTCATATTAAAGATGCAAAACTAAGGTTTTATCATTTCACCAAGAGCGATAGTCCATGACCCAAATTTGAATGCACCAGAGTGAAGGTGAAGCCAATCCAAGAAGCATCCAAGTGGATGCATCTTGTTTGAGCACATTTTCGATATCAAACACTAGCATCAAAGCAACTATCCTAGATGGATGTAACTATTCAGAGAGCCAAAGGCACCAGATCTAGAATCTAATGAATGATCCATATGTCTTCTTGATTTCTTTTTATCTATACCATATCCAACACTGTATTAGCATTAGAAATAACTAAGTGATTTTTTATGTCATTTGTATATATAGCATAGCTATATTTTTTGTTAACATCTTATTTTAATTTTTTAAATTTGACATATGGTACATCTATATTTAATACATTAATTACCCTACTGTAGATATGATATTCATCTTTGTGCCCTATCATTTATATATCTTTAACCCTTTTACCTAAGTAGGATAAGCCTCTTATCCAAATTAGGGTTAAATATTTGGTGAATCCGATTCATGTAAACGCAATGTTTTTTATTTTTAGGGTTTTAAACCAGTTATAGTTTTAGATTATTGTACTTTTTCATTTTCTATTGGTACTATTTTACATGCAACCTAGGTGTAGTCCTAGATTGGGGAGTGTGTCTATTGAACATATTGAGCTTCCCCTCAACCCATCTATGATGTCTCAAACTAATGAGGGATCTCATATCTTGGATCATGATGACACCCATGTTGACAATGAAATAAATCTTGGTAGGGTTATCATAGAAAAAAAATTTGATAATGAAAATCTAGAAATAAATGACAATGACCAAGTGTATGTAATTTTAATGTTTTGAGATCACATTCGACAAAACCTTGAAGATCTTGATAAAATATTAAAAACTATACTTGAACCTAAACATGCAAAAAAATTAATGGATACATCCATCCCCTTGAACACACTATAACTTAATACATCTAATGGGGGCATGGATTATGTGTTCCAACCTTTATTCCCTGAAACTACTATTAATACATCTATTAGGAACTTACCCATTGTTTCAACACAAGTACCATTTTTAATGCCTATTATTGATCAAAACATGTTTCCATCCCCATTGATAACTATTCAAATTGCTAATCAAAATCCGACAGGGCCTATAGTTCAATCACTCCTTCAAGTCATAAAGACCTTGTAGGATAAGGTTACAAACATTGAACAAAAGGCGTCAAAGTCTTCACATGCTATAGATTTGCAATATGTGTTTCATAACCCTCTCACACTTGAGATATTTTTTTACCCTTTGCCAACTAGATTTGTTACACTTAAGTTCAAATTTTATGATGGCAAGGGTGATCCTAAACAACATCTTCGAACCTTCTATCTAGCATGCCTTGATTATGCTTCAAATGTTAAATTTTGACCAAATTATTTCTAATAAGCTTCAAGGACTATGCTTGAGGTAGTTTTATGACTTACCTCTCCAATCCATGAAAGCATTCAAACCTCTTGTAGATCATTTTTTGGCACACTTTTATATTAACATTACCAAAAATGTTTCCCTATGCTCAAATTACAAAGATCAAACAAGGAATCAATGAACCAGTCAATGAATATGTATTAAGATATAAGACAATGCTAGCCAAAATGACCAATCTTATGACAGACAAAGGGTTACAAGATATATTCAAGCAAAGTTTGATTGATCTTTTACATGAGTCCATTGTTTTCAAAAAGTTTCAATCTTTTGATGACTTATGCCATGTTGTACAGGACCATGAAATGAAGCTTATGTCATTAAACAAGCTTAAGTATGTAGCAAACACACCAGTTGCATCTACATCTAGTAAAAAGTTTACAATTAAATGAAGTTATAAGGTAAAACCTCCTAAGCCTAAAAATAAAACAACCACCATGGGTAACATAATTGCACAACAGCCTAATTAGCTTGTCCTATCTAATTCACCAATGAGATGGTTTACATGTTTACCTAAGTTTTATAGTTGCTAAAGTGTTATCTTATATTTCTCCCTCATACAGATGTTGATGTAAATAGACCTTTACCCAAAGGACATGATCAAAATGTTTATTGTGACTATCACCAAGGCCCTGTGCATTCTACAAACAAATGTTTTACCCTAAAGCATAAGATCTAAGACCTCATCAATCACCAATAGATTACATTTGATGATCCTCCAAATGAATCAAGTTCACAACCTAGGGATCACCACAAGCAAAAAATATTTAACAATACTATGCAAGACCAATCTAAGAAGGAACCAAAAGTTCAAATGGCATACAATGCACATCCTCCGCCACGATATTATGTACACCCACTATATGAGGTCATTGGTACTTACACAAGACATATACCTCCTATGGTTAACAAACCTACCATTTCTTTTGATGACAGTGAAATTAAGGATGATGAATTTGATATTCATTCTCTATTCATTCGATCCTACCTTAATAAACACCTCATACACAATATTATTATTGGTAATGGTGCAAGCATAAATGTTTGCACCATGACATTACTTACGCATTTGGGTTATACTCATCATGATTTACACCCCTCTACTAGATTAGTCAGAGCATTTGATGGTACCTATCAAAATGTTCTTGATGTTATTGATCTACCTTTATAGGTCAGTATAGCATATATGGTTACTACTTTCTCAATTATACCTTGTGTAAGCATCTTTGACATGTTTTTGGGATGACCTCGAAGACACACTCTTCTAGTAGTACCTTCTATAGTGTATGGATGTGTTACATACATTAAAGTCAATTGGGAATTAAAATTTTTGGTATTCCATATGAGCATCCTCTTGAACAAGAGAATTTCATACCTAACAGTTAATTATCAAGCCTGTTAAGGATTATACACCACAAAATGGTAAGCAACAAGCAATCTCATTTACTAATAAGCTAGTACTTGAGAGACCTTTACATCAGAGATAGATAGTGGGTTCCACAAAATCCTCATCTACTATTCACTATACTCATATATCCATAACACCTAATCATGTTCCTACCATTTCTATTCCAAAGAAACCACAAATACATAGAGATGGGTTCCATGAATCCCTATTCCTTTTATGGGTACTTCACGATATCAAAGTCCTATTATACATACACCAAGCATCACAGATACTACATTGACATATATTGTACTTATACATGTTTCTTAGTAGTACCACTAGTTTTTTACACCAGATTTTGAGTGGGAAGATACCTATGATCATCCTTTGGATGAGATCATAGGATGATCTTATCTCTTCAAAAATACCAAAAAAATAAAAATAAAAAACATTCAAAAATCCAAAAATAGTTTTGGCACTTACATGTTATGTTGGCTCCTTGGCATCTATGTGGTAGTTCCATGTTGAGAACAAACATATCATTTACTCCTACATACACATATACACATATACACAAATGCGTGATACACTTATGGTTGTTGGTTCTTCCCTCTACTCACATCATTAGGATGTTGGGGGCATCCATCTTGTATGATATTGATACACAAATGTTATATCATTCGATGATCACTCTACATTATCATGTTTGAGCTTACATATGTACTTACACATGCCTATTATTTATGCTTATATCTTTCACATGGTACTTGATATGTGATATGTAGTTGAATTTTTTTCTAACACATTTGATCCATGGGCCACTATAATGTGTTTATATTGGTCATTTATGCTTTTCCTTTACACACTTCCTTGAGTGTTTTGTCTTGCTATTGTCTTGTTTTTTTAAGCATTTGCATATGCTCCATTGTATACAACCCTTATTCCTATGCTTTCTTAGACATTTGAATATGCCATTACATTTTATGAACATATGAATATGTCATTCCTTGATTTTGTGGAAATTTGACTAAGTCATGTCTATTTGATTTCATGGCATTTGAACATGTTCCTTGTTTGTGGTCTCATTGGACTATTACCTTTTGACTTTCTTTTGAGTGCTCTTGTGTGTGTGATTGTTTACTTGTTAAACTTAAATTATTACTATATAGATGTTTCCATGATATTTATTATTCATCTTAGGCCTACATGTGATCATATTGGATCTATGTGCTTCAATGTTACATCTGCCTAGACATATTTCCTTCTATATGATACATGATTACATTCACATATTTATAGTTGTCTTACCCTTTTGAGGTGAGATAACTAATAATATTTTTTCCTCACCTCAAAGTGGGGGGTGCATATTAGTGTGGGCATGTCATGGTGACATGGATTCCATATTTTTCACAGTTTCTAGATTATAGTGGGGGTATGCTTTGGAAGCACGTTCTCCACACTCACACAATATATGGTACTTACATTGGTTTGTAGATTGAATGGGGGCATGTCATGATGATATGGATTACACACATTCATAGTTTCAAATTTAGTGGGGGAATGCTTTATAATCATGTTATCCACATTCATTTAGTATGGTATTTATAATTCACAAATTCAGTGGGGGCATGTTTTGAAAGCATGTTCTTCACACCTACTCGGTTTTCAACATCTCCAGTTTTTAGTGGGGGCATGCTTTCAAAACATGTTCTCCACATTGGTGCTTATATTAGTTTCACATTTCTCCATAGCTAGTGGAGGCATGATTTGGAAGCATATCCTCCACTCTTACACAATTTTATGAATTGGCCAAAACATACAATTATATGATTTCAATACACATTTTTGGCAGAATTATATATATGGTGCCATTGTTACACACAATTTCAGCATGAGACAAATCTAAGGTTCATATGTTATTCAACATGTACTTAATATTACAAAATATAAATAAATTTAGATTCTAAAACTATTATACATATTGATACCAAGTGGACTTTTACGTACTTTAGCGAGCCAATCTACTATAGTAGTTAGTTCACCTTTTGGTATGGTTTGGGTGATTAAATCACTCAATCTTGATAATTTTTTAGTTTGGACTTGATCATCTAAACTCACCAAGTTATGAGTATCATTGGGTTGTATGATTGAGCTAATCTCAACACTTTGTTAGCATTGTTCACATTAGGCCTTTGAACACACAAAAAAGTCTATATTGAATAACTGAAGATAGCACATCATTTACCAAAATAATAATGAAAACAAATAAATTATATAGAATCTAAAAGACCTCAAAAATATCACCATATGCATTAAACACTTCAACTCAGGGCATAGAGCCTCAAACTCATCACTCCAACTTGCTTACTCAAAACTATCAATTTACCTTAAAGACCAATCATGGTGACTCATACCTCCAAAACCTATATAGACACTTTCTATGACTTTTGATGCATGTAGATGGTACTATGAGATCATTATACCATTATTAGGTAGAAATATCATATGGTCAAGTGGAAAATATTGGTCTTGTAGACCAATCTCATGACTTTATATCTCATTGTCTTATCTGAACCAAATAGGTCAACTTGTGAGCAACTTTTTCACCACACACATGATCTCCAAAGCTTATTACAAGCATTAACATATCTAAAAATTATTGAAAAACATCTACATGCATTTTTTTTCATCATTCTATCATGATAACACATTCCAATTCATCTTCTCATTGATGCCTAAGTTTTTCATTTTTTGCACCATTAGGCCTATTAGTGACTGGCTAATTTGGATTAGCAGTTTAGCATATTTGAAGACTAAAACCCATATATAAACATTCATTGACATGAAACATGTGTATCTACCTTATTCCTCCATCCATTTTCTTACTATGTCCAATAAAACTTTTGACAGCTACAACTTCTTCATAAACAAGCTTGTAACTCAACATTTTCTCTCTCCTCTCTCTAACCAATACCACCTAGACGTAACGAGGAGAGTTAAATACAAGATAAAATATATTACCTAATTAATTCAATCCATATTGAGCATTTTTGAGCAACATCGGGTCTTTGTTAGGGTTCTAATAGGGTTTAAACTTGTTTCCATTCTTAACGATCATTCATAAAGCATAGCCCCTCAAACCAAAAAATAATGCCTAAAATTTTGAGTTAGGACCCTTTTCCATCTACCATGAATTAATTATTTTCCAATTCAAAGTTTTTATGAGATAGTGAGCACAAAAAAATCCTTTTCAGGTTGATAACCCTTCATTTTAAGCACTTGAAAGACATCCAAACAACTTTTCATGCCTTGTCTTTCACACTATGACTTCAAACTGCATGAACACACATGAAATAACATAAATCACCTCTTTAAATGATTACATGATCTGAAACACATTGAAATATAATCATGAACCCTCATTAGGCCACACTCTCTTTGCGCTCTAAACCTTGACCTTTAAACCACATTAGGCCTTAAAACTGACCTTCATGCCTCTTTCCATGAACTCTCCACCTCACTCACATACTCAAGAAACATATCTCATGCTTAAACTTTGGAAGCAAAAAAACTAAGAGGGGGGTGAATCAATCTTTTAAAAAACTTTTACAACTTTACTTTATCATTCATGAGCTATCAAAACTATATAGTAAACTATCAACAAATCAAAAACCATTTATATGAGCATGAGACAAGAGCATAACACATAGAACACTTATTTGAGTGGAAAAACCTCAAGAGGAAGAAAAACTACTGAATATGGACTATAGTCCTATGCCACAAACATCAAGATTTAGTGAAGCACCAACTTCACATAGATCACCAACTCCAACTAGCCAAGCACCTACTTGCAAGGAGGCACCAACTTCATAACTGACTCAGCACCAACTAAGACACCTAATGTATTTGATCACCATCATAACACCTTATTTCTCAACTAACTAATGATGACCATCTCTTTAGCTCTTCAAAATCTTAGCCCTCTCAACTACTTTCTAGGCTCCTTCACTCAACTAGGTGTTTTCAAGATAGATTAGGTCATTTTACATTGATAGTCATCTACAGTACCCATGTTATATCTTCATGATAATTTTTTTACACTCTTATGATGGTCTATAAAACCTCTTTTATCTTTTCAAAGCACTATATCCTTTGTTTCAACTCACTCATTTTCTAACTAGTCAATTAGGCCTTACTCTTATACTAGGCTCTAGCTCATACACCTCTTGGTCAGCCATACACACTTTTCCACTTATATTTTTAATAAAATACGCCTTAGGACATGCCATAAATATGAATTGAAGCTTACAATAGGTCAGTCATAGAATATCGGACCAAAATCTCTTTTAGGCTTTATGGAGACCTAGTTCATTTAGGCCTTCATTAGCACATGTTACCCTTTGGTATTCTTAGAGCACTTTCAAACTTCATACATGGAAAGAACACTTCATATGCCACTCAATTAGACCTATACTAAGCTCATCTAAACTAGATGTGTCAACTTATGAGCAATATTTCCATCATATCCATTGACCTCCAAAACTTATATCCAACATGAATATGTCTTACAAGTATTGAATAATGTATCCATGCACTTGTATTCATCCATATTCTATGATAACACATCCCTAAACAACTTCTCACTATTGCCTAGGTTTCTCATTATTTTCATCATTAGGTTTGTTAGCTATTGGTCAACTTGGATGACCGATTTAGCACCCATGAGGGATAGAACCTACCTAGAAACCACCATGGACACAAACTACAAGTCTCACACTTTGTCCTCCATCCATTTATCAACTTTGACCTGGTCAACTCTAAAATCTATAACTAATATCTGGAAACTAGCACTTTTATTTAGGGTCTACTAATACACCTAACAAACCAATCATGTTTGGAGGTGCCTGGGAGAGTTGACTACAACTTTCAATCACTTAACTAGCCATATCAGTTCATTATAATCACTTTAGAACAACTTATTTCATATCGGGTCACTATTAGGGTTCTTTGAGGGTTTAAACCATCTTCTAGTCTCAATGATCATTCATAAATCATAACCCCTTAATCCAAAAAACAATGCCAATAATTTTGAGTTAGGACCCTTCCCCATCTACCATGAATAGATTAAGTTCTCACTCATAGGTTACACGTGCCAATGAACACTTAAATGTCCTTCTCAGGTTGAGAACCCTTCATTCGATGCACTCGAGAGACCTCAAAACCCCTTTTCATGCATTTTTTGCAAAATTTGACCTTAAATTTGGTAAACACACCTAATATAATATATCACACCACTAAAAATTTTTGCATGCTCATTCTTATCTTGAAATCTAAATCCCATTCCTTATTTGTCCATCATCTCTCTTTTTGCTTGTTTAGACCTTTACCTACAAACCATATTAGGCCTTGAAACTTTTTCTTATAGCCACTATCCAAGCTGTCAACACCTCATATACATGTCATACAACCTATTATCATGCTCAACCACTACCATACATCATGCATATGCCTTATCAACACCTCATGACACAGCATTAGGTCAAGCAAAGTCTAGAACTAGTCTAGTTACAAGCTTGGACTTAAGGTCTTACCCTTGTAGGCTCACCTTGAAACTCTCTTGAGTTCTCCAATGTCTCATATGCATGCTCAAACAATGTCATACCTCTCAATGACTATATCAAATAATAACATTATTCAATTACATCATGAACATCTTTATTAATGAACTTTGACATCAATGACAACATCAATGCAAAACTTCAACAATAGGAACAATGCTCAATAATCTCCCCCTTTGTCATTGATGGCAAAACATACTAATGATTCTTATCTCCCCATTCTAGTCTTTCTCCTCCTTTGACATAAATGATAAAGTGATGTCTGAAACTCCTTGGATCACACTCCTTGCAACCGAAATAATAAACACACAGGTCTTATGAGTTTATGAGACATATACAAACATGTTCCCCCTATCTCCATGCATACCTCTTGGAACAACTCACATATTCTTGGAGCTAATAAGCATGATTATCTCCCTCTACGTACTTTTATTTTTTAATTATTTCTAGGAGAAAGAATTACACCCAATTCATATCTTAGGTGTTCAAAATTTACCTTTGGAAGTGGTTTGGTCAAGATGTCTACAATCTAATCCTGTGGAGAAATATACTCTCAAGTCTGAGACTTTGTTCACTTACCTGCTCTCTTAGAAAATTATACCTAATGGGAATGTGTTTGGTCCTTGAGTGCATGACAAAGTTCTTTGAGATTCTTATATCACTTGTATTATCACAATAGATAGGGCTAGGACCATCATACTCCACCTTGTAGTCTTTTAGGGTCTATCTCATCCATAGGACTTGAGTGCAATATGAAGCTACTTTAATATACTCGGCCTCACAAGAGAATTCTATTGATGGTTTATTATTGCTTATACATGAAACTAGACACCCACCTAAGAAGAAAACTCCTCCACTAGTACTCTTCCTATCATCTATACTTCTAGCCCAGTCTGCATTTTTGTAGGCTATCAAATTGAAATCCTTGCTTCTTGGATACCATAATCCATACTCCATAATTCGCTTGAGATACTTGAGTATCCATTTGACTAATTGTAGATGATTCTCCTTTAGATCAACTTGAAACCTTCTCACAAGACCTACTACTTGCATGATGACAGGTCTATAGGTTGTGGTGTATAACAAACTTCCAATCATTGACCTATATGACATCTAATTTACCTTTGAAGACTCATCTTCCTTGCTCAACTTACACTATATGATCATGGGTGTACTAACTTCCTTTCAATCTTCTATCTCAAACTTCTTCACCATCTCTCTTATGTACTTGGCTTGTGAGATGAATATACCTTTTTTAGATTAAGTGATTTACAACCCAAGAAAGAATGATAGTTCTTCTAGCATGGACATCTCAAATTTTTTCTTCATCACCTCTGCAAAAGCCTTGGTCATGATTTCATTCTTTCCACCAAAGATGATGTCATCCACATAGACAACTACTATCAGCTAATGGTCATCTTTGTCTTGATTTATAGATTACTATGTACAATCCTATTTTGAATCATTGATCCAACAGATACTTGTCCAACCTAGCATACCAAGCTCTAGGAGATTGCTTTAAAGCATAGAGAGCCTTTTTCAATCTACAAACATAGTATTTATCATATGATAGTGGGAACCACTCAGGTTTCTTAATATACACTTCCTCTTCCAAATTTCTATTTAATAAGGAAGATTTGACATCCATCTGGTATACCTTGAATCCTTTGATCATGCATATACTAAAAACAATATGATGGCCTCCAATCTTGGTACTAGTGCAAAGGTCTCCTCAAAGTCTACCCCTTTAACTTGTGCATATCCTTTGCATACCAATCTAGACTTGTTCATAGTGACTTCTCCACCTTCATTCAGCTTAATTCTAAACACCCATTTTGTGCCAATGTTATTCTTGTCTTGAGGCCTAGGAACTAGTTCCCAGGTCTCATTCTTCTCTATTTGGTCTAACTTCTCAATCATAACACCTATCCAAAATTTGTCTTTGATTTCTTCTATAATAATCTTAGGTTCAATAGTTGATAATAGAGTAATATTCTCTTGATTTAGATTACTTACCAATCTTCTCCTTGTTTACATACTTATATTCTTATTGCCAATGATTTGAGATTCAGGGTGATATCTTTGAATCTCTCTTGAGGGTCATTTTAAGTTATATCTCTTCAACTTCTTCTTCTTTCTCATCAACCTATATAGTCTCCTCTTCATTCTTAAAGTCCAAATTCTCTAAAGTGTCTTTGATTGTGAGTGTGTTTTTCTTGTCTCATCAATCTTCAAATTGGTTCTTTTCATTATCTTTTGTAGCCTTTTGTTATAACATCTATAGGTTGAGCTCATTGATAAGTATCCTAAGAGTATGCCTTCATCAAATCTAGAATCAAATTTTCTCAAGTCTTCATCATCTTTTTTGATGAAACATTTGCTCCCAAAACTCTAAAGTGTTCCACATTGACAAGTTTGTCATTTCATAGTTCATAAGGAGTCTTATTTCCATTAGTCCTTATCTATTAGGTAGATACACAAAGTTGGGGGAGAAAACATGACACACTAAAAAAAAAAAACTATTTATGTAAAGGGCATATGCCCTTTAAAAAAAAAACTAATTTGAAATTAAGAAAGGGTCAGTCCTAACCCTAAAGGGTGTATGCCTACATCCTTGAAAAAATAATACATCTAATTGCAAAAAAAAAATACACGTCTTCTAAAAGGGCATACACCTTTTGGAAAGGGCATACGTCCTTTTTAGTTCAAAGGGCGTACAACCCTTTTAACTGCAAAGGACATATGCCCTTTCCAAAAGGCATACGCCCTTTTGGAAGACATGCATTTTTTATTTTTTATTTACAATTAGATGTATTATTTTTTCAAGGATATATTTAGTAAAATAAATGTTCAGTATAAGTTTGCATTTAATTTTATATTACATTTTATTTAATGTAAATTATAAAATTAAATGCAAACTTATACTTTAAATTTATTTTACTAAATATAACAAATTAGGGCCACTTAGCATCTTCTAAAATTGATTACAAAACTGTAGGAGTGACCATTTAGAAGTTAGTTTTTTAAATTCCATTCCAGTCAATACTTAGTTTTCAAAATTTTAAGATCACAAGATAGAATGAGAAAAGAGGTTACAAATCATGTTATGTATGTAATAGATATATACCATTAAGGATTACATGTTTGTTACCTACTTCAATATTTCTTATCTACTTTATCTACTTGAGTATGCTCTATCTGATTAAATAATTGAGCCATAGCTCTTAAGGATTTCAACTCAAAACTCAGATGACAATAACTCTACCCTTTATAGGCATATTAGGCCAAATTTTACCTCTTAAGGACTTGATACAAAGACGTCTACAACTACCTTGTTTTTAGACTCATTCAATTCAAAAACTCAATGAAAATATCAAGAAACTGATACAAGACACATAGGTGTCTTTACACAAGTTCAAAACATCAATTAGATCACCAAAGTGCCAAAAATTTTGACTAAGTTCTAAGCACTATTATAGTATTGTGTATAGGTGTGTTTGGTCTTGAAAAGGTGTTATTAATCTAAGCTCATCAAAGGATTATTATAAATTTTATTAATATGTTTGGAGACTATCTCTAAGGATAAGAAACTAATTTTCTTTATTGCTTTCTTAAGAATTAGAATTCAATGGAAACTCTCTCTTTAGGTCTAGATGACTTAATCTACTTACTTGGAAGGATATTTACTTGGATTAACTATAAAATGATTTGAATAACTTTACCTTTAAGTATTCTTTAGTGTTTATACATAATAACATTGGACCTTCATAAGAGGTTTATACTCAATCAACAAAGTTGGAGATGTACTATACTTGGAGTTTGCTATCTTTGCCTTGGAATCTTCTTAATAACCTTGTTCTCAACTTAGAAAATGAAATTTAATCAATGGGTTTATCAATATTCATAAATGAATATCATAAAATATGCAACCTATATCATATATATAGTAATGATACAATCATTCATACATTACATCTACCACATACATGGTACTACATGTAGGTATTTGGTCACTCATATTGGACATGAATGCAACTAATAACCCTAGTTCACTCCATTTCCACCTAAACCATTAAACCCAAACCCCTAACCCCTAAACCTAAACACTAAACCTTAAACCTTAAACATTGAAAACTAAACCCTAAACCCTTAACCCTAATACATTAGCCCTAAAACAAAAATAATAATCCATAAACCCTAAACATATAAAATTAAAACACTAAACCTTATATTTTATACCCTACATCCTAAAACTTAAAACCTAAATGTAAGACCTTAACCCTAAACCCCAAACCATAAAACTAAAATCTTAAATCTTAAACCCTAAAACCTAAATGTAAGCCCTTAACCCTAAATCCGAAGCCTAAAACCATAAACCATAAGTCATAAACCTTAAACATTAACTCCTAAATCAAAAATTCTATACTCAAATCAAAATCCAAAATCCCTAAACCCTAAACTTAAAACCCCAAATCGTAAACTCTAAACCATAGACACTAAAACCTAAATCCTAAACCCTAAGCCCTAATCCCCAAACACTAAATCCTAAACCTTAAATACTAAACACTAAGTTCCAAACCCCAAACCCTCAACTAAACACCCAAGACCGAAACCCAAAACCTTACACCCTAAACCCTAAGTGTGAAATCATAAACCCTAACCCCAAATGATCTATAAACTTAAGAAATAATACGATAACATAATTTTATTTTGCTTTTAAAATAACTTTACAAAATAATTTAAAATTTTAACTTACAAATTAAATTATAACAACAATTTTACGAGCAGAAATCAAGAAATTCAAACACACAATTGATAACAGAGTTCGACACGAAGGCCTACATCTTCAAGTCTAATATCGGTCGATGTATTAGGAAAAAAAATTTAAAACTTACTTTAAAAAATCTCCAAAATGAAAAAGTGAACAAATACAAAGTTGTTCTTCAAGCAAAAATAATTCTAGTCTCTTTTCAAAAAAATTCCAAATTCTGCTCTGAACTCCTTCTGCAATATGCACAAGCTCCTTATAGCCTCTAGCTATGGCTACTAAGCATTTTTGAATGAATTACAAATAAAGTTTCTTGGCTTTATGTAGCCATTCACACCCTTAGATGGTATGGTTGGATCTTATCCTTTTAGATGGGAGGATACAGGTTTGAATCCAAATCCTTAGGTTTTGGGCTTAATTCCCATCCACTTATCCCACAATCATGGGCCTTAATTTTTTAATGTTTTTTAATTAGTGTTTATTTTAATTTTTAAAAATATCATTGGAATTAATCCCACATTTTTGGGTTTGACTTATCTTAAGGCTTTATTAAGCCTTATCCTCTACGTTGAATTCGTGGCTTAGGCCACGTTTTCCATCATGGAAACTTCAATGGTTATATGGTGGCTAGTGTGGCATGTATGTGGTAGCATGTGGAAGTAATGTTGGGTTTCACATGGGGGCTTGTGAAATTTGGTCTTGGCATGTGGATTATTCTGTGGTTTTATGAATGGAATATGGTGAATGTGATAAGTTTGATGTGGGAAATAGTAATTAATTAATTAATTACTTAATAATATAGTTAATTATTGGATAATATAAGTGGTGGAAATCCACGTGGTGTCTTGAGGGCCCACCACATGGTCCAATATTCACTTGCCACTTTGCATCCATTGGATGAATGCTCCATCACTCTATCAGTGGCAAGGTCCCCCTTTGAGACAAAAGTGGACTGCACTAGCTATAGTCCCTATAGCTGGCACTTTTTTGCTTATCAAAGAAAAATTATAAAACCACACAATTTCATTTCTTACTTACCTCATGCCATGTGTCACGTCTTTACTATTCCATATTTTCTATGTCATCTTGTTGACCAAGTTTGACCATAATTTTGACACGCCATATCTTTCACATACAGAGTCTGTTTCATGAAACTTAAATTGTGCTAGAAAGCTCATGATGAGCTCTATGCATTGGAACTATTATAAAATCATTCCATAATAGTCATTTTATATATTTTGACCAACTTTGACCAATTTTACCATTTTTGACCAATTTTTTACGTTCTACATACCGTTGGAAAGGTCTCAGTGGGCTCTCCGCATTGGTGCAAGTTTTGATCTGCTTTAAGACCTTTTTTGAATTAACCTTTGGATCAATCCTCCCCACTAAGAAGGATTTTTATCCTCAAAAATATAGCACCAGACTTAGTACTTCATTTGAGGATATTTTCATGGCTCTGGCTCTCAGCTCTAGCTCTGGCTCTCCTGAATGTTAGAATCATTCAAATCTAAAACTATTGCCTGTCACCTATTGTTATAAAAATCACCATTTACAATTTCCTTTTTAGGTTCTTACCTAACAACATAAATTATAAACATTTCCCTTCTTGGGTCTTTACATACACTGTAATGATTACAAATATTACCCATACTTGGGTCTTATAAACAATGTCGTATTTCAACATGCATACATATTTGTGCATACTAAAACATATAGATTAAAATATACAACCTATTTTTTTGAGATGTTATCAATGCTTCTTATGATGACATCTTTCTGTTACTTGCAGTGTTCCTAACTACAACATACATGAGTATAAAAACACTGAAGGTACCATTTACCTATACTGGTTAGTATCAATGTGCTTGCAACGAGATATTCTATCCCATCTTTTACAATGCTATAATGATTTTCCTTTTTGAAAAACATTGCCTTTCTCAGAGACAAGTATGGTTTTCCTAGGATAATGCCACTAAAATGTAGTGAAACTACATCTAATTCAACTTCATCTACAAAGTTGGTGGTAATTGCAAACCCTAATTTATAGGTTTTAATTATATGTACATCATTACCATTATTTATTTTATCCAGAGAATTGGGTTAGAAATGTGGCTTAGTTTCCTAACCTAGGGCTTCTACAACATCTTCAAATATCAAATTCCTTTGATAATTCTTTTCAAAAATATCATCTATCTTAGAATGCTTAGCAATTATTTTTTTGAAGAAATGTTGCTTACCTTCCCAGGGTGACAAATTTTGAACTGTCAGCTTCTCATTGACTATTGTCTCCCTTGCTGATGTTGTCTTTGATTCTGATTGATGAGACTCTATCTTCTACTTGATTGAAGATGTAGTTAAAACCTTTACCTTAGGTTGTGGATGATTTTACTTATTTTCCTTCAACATTTTTTCCTTATCATTGAAGTAAAAACCAAACTTCATTTTTTTTTTCAGTCTGTTTAAACTTCCGTTTAAGACTCTCTTGTGCATAATCAAAAAATACATTCAATTATTTCTTCTTTGCATACCTTGATGAATCATTTGAATATTCTTCATCTAATGCAACTATTGCATCTTCAGATAATACTTCCTTCAAATCTTTAGGGTGTTTCAACTTACTGCTGGAGTAATTTTCTAGCTCAGTTTCTTGGGATATTTATCCTTTATCTCCATATCCTAATCATGCATGAAGTAATCTCTTTGCCACTTGGATAGGTTGGACAATTCCTTGACCATTAACGCCAAGGCCTTTTCATTTGAATCCCATTTTTGCTAACAACTTAGAACCTATTCCCTTTGTGTGCTTTTCAAATGAATTTGATAAATGTTTAGGGTTAGTATATTTAGTATCCCTAACATTGTTAATATAGCTAAAAGAATTTATTTCATTGCTTTCTTCCTCAAAATTTACATTAGAAGATACATTAATAATCAAATCATTATTTACTTCCAGATTTACAACATCATTTTCATTGATAGGACTAGCAGGAGTATATGAATTAAAAGAATCATTGATAGAACCAGAATAAACCTTTGTAGTCTGACTTATCCCAAACTAAATCTCATAGGTATGATTGGTCATCAGATGGGTTCCTTCTCTTGATGCAATGTATCTAGCATGTTGAGATGTGAGATAATAATTACCCAAAGTTTTTTCCTTAGCTTCTTCTAGAACTATGTCAAGATCTACTTGATCAAAAAATAACCCTCCAATACCAAAATGCAGAATGCCATAATGAGTCACATGTCTACGTACGATGCCATTAGCTCCTCCAAATGTCTTAGTGTGGGGTAATGGAAGAGTCCTTAGTTACATACATTGTACAAGGCCTTTAGTAATATAACTGGCTCTAGAACTCCAGTTAAAATAGATCTACAAGAACTTCCCTTCTGTAATAGTAGTGCAATTTTGCCTTTGACTTTTCTTAGAGCGTAGCATAATATATAATACTTTTATTGGCAACAATTATCCTATTAG
Organism: Torreya grandis; assembly: GCA_037957365.1. Lineage (NCBI taxonomy): Eukaryota > Viridiplantae > Streptophyta > Pinopsida > Cupressales > Taxaceae > Torreya > Torreya grandis. The sequence continues at coordinate 640,066 of JARHVA010001321.1, forward strand.
AGAATCTAGAGTTTTTTGATGGGGTACTATTGTTCAGATAGCTTGATCACTATTAGAAACAACAGGTGCCTTGCCTTTTTCTTCATTCTGTCTTCTAAACCATATTGGAGCCTGACTGGGGTATAGGATCCAACATTGCTCAACAATATGACCTCATTGGGAACAATGTCCATAAATCTTTGAATCTCCATGCATATTAGTTTTTGTCAACATTCGTGTTACAATTCTGGTCATAGTGCATCAATGCTCTATTAGAGCCTTTCAATTTGTTACTCCTGTTGTTGCTCTGTTGCTTGCTAACTTTGATCTTGGGCTTGAAGGAATTGCATTATCATAGTGATTATGGAATTTAGTAACTAAATATGGGATAGCATTGGATCCAATGTTCTATAATAACTAATTTTTATTAAAATAACAAATCATATATTCACCCACAAATTTAGTTCTGATATCAAACTTGACGCACCAGAACAATGTTTATACAAAAATTAGCCTAGCACACTAACTGATTTGATACCAAACTAATCCATAAAATTAATCAATAATACAATAATGTAATTTAATTTTGGTTTTACAATAACTTTATAGAATAATTTAAAAATTTAACTTACAAATTAAATTATAACAACAATTTTATGGGAAGAAATCAAGAAATTCAAACATATAATTGATAACAGAGTTCGACACAAAGGCCTACATCTTTGGGTCCAATATCAGTCGATGTATTCGGAAAAATGTTCAAAAATGAATTAAAAACATCTCCAAAATTAAAATTAAACAAATACAAAGTTTTTCTTCAAGGAAAAATAATGTTAGTCTCTTTTTAGACTTTTTCTAAATTATGCTCCGAACTCCACCTGCAAGATGCACAAGCTCCTTATAGCCTCTAGCTATAGATGCTAAGCATTTTTGAATGAATTAAAAATAAAATTTCTTGGATTTATGTATCCATTCACACCCATAGATGGTGTTGTTGTATCTTATCCTTTTAGCTAGGAGATTAAAGGTTTGAGTCCAAATCTGTAGGTTTTGGGCTTAATTCCCATCCACTTATCCCACATTCGTGGGCCTTAAGTTTTTCATGGTTTTTAATTATTGTTTGTTTTAATTTTAAAAAATATCATTGGCATTAATCCCACATTCGTGGGTTTGACTTATCTTAAGGCTTTATTAAGCCTTATCCTCTATGTTGAATTTGTGGTTTAGGCCACGTTCTCCATCATGGAAACTTTGATGGTTATATTGTGGCTAGCGTGGCATGTACATGGTAGAATGTGGAAGGAATGTTGGGTTTCACATGGAGGCTTGTGTAAATTTGGTCTTGGCATGTGGATTATTCTATGGGTTTGTGAATGGAATATGGTGAATGTGATAAGTTTGATGTGGGAAATAGTAATTAATTAATTAATTACTTAACAATATAGTCAATTATTGGATAATAGAAGTGGTGGCAAGCCACATGGTGGATTGAGGGCCCACCACATGTTCCAATATTCACTTTCCACTTATCATCCATTGGATGAATGCTCCATCACTCTATCAGCAATAGGGTCCCCCTCCAAGACAAAAGTGGACTCCACCAGCTACGATCCCCATAGCCAACCCTTTTTTGCCTATCAAAGACAAATTATAAAACCACATTATTTTATTTATTTTTCAACTCATGCCACATGTCACATCTTTACTGGTCCATATTTGCCACGTCATCTTGTTGACCAAGTTTGACCATAATTTTGACCAACCATATCTTTCACTTACAGACTCTGTTTCACAAACCATAAATTATTCTCAAAAGCTCATGATGAGCTCAATGCATTATAATTATTCTCAAATAATTCCATAATGGTCATTTTCTACATTTTGACTAATTTGACCATCTTTCACCAGTTTGATTGGAACTTTGACTGTCTACACAAGGAACATATGAGCTCCATTTTCTATGTTCCACATACCATTGGAAAGATCTCAGTGGGATATATGCAATGGTGTAGGTTTTGATCTACTTTAGGACCTTTTCTAAATTTACCTCTTGATCACCAAGCCCTAAAACCTAAAAGCTAAACTCTTGGTCACTTGAGCCATAAACCATAAACCCCAAATCTTTAAGCATAAAATATAAATCCTAATCCCTAAGCCATAACACTAAAAATTGAACCCTAAATTCTAATCCCTATACACTAAACCCTAAGTTATGAATATTGAACCATCAACCATAAACCTTAAACCCTAAATTTATAAATCATAAACCTTTATCCATAAACCATAATCTTGAGTTATCACCTATATAGAGAAAGGAGAGGGGGCATTGGCTAAGCCATATCTTGAAAGGATAGGGGTTGTTTTAACCTACATATAGAAAGGAGTGACTAGGGACATTCATGTAAAAGGCTTAAAGGTGGATTCAAGATGAATTCCTAAATAATTTCTAGGTTTTTTAATAAATGAGTCTATCAATATGCATAAATGGCTAGCTTGTAGCATTAAACCTATAACATACATATAATAATGATACAGTCATTAATACATTACATCTACCCCATACATGGTACTAAATGTAGGTACATTGTCACCCATACATGACATATTACTGTATTCACAATACAATCACTCATACTAGACCCAAATGTATCTAATCACCCTAGTACACTCCATTTACACCTAAACCATTAACCCTAAACCCTAAACACCATAAACCCTGAATGTTGAACCCTAAACACCATAAACCTTAAACACTTATCCCTAATATATTATCCCTAAACCCAAAACAATAATACCTAAACCCCAAAACGTAGACCCTAAACATATAACCTTAAAACCTTAAACCCTGGACTTTATATCCTAGACCCTTTCAAATCAAAAGACACTTTCAATGACTTAAAACAGGGTACTCAGTCCCAATATAGTAATCTACCTTCAAGTAAAACCTATAGCATAAATGATAACAACTTTACCCTTTATAGGCATAAATGAATAGCCTATTTAATATATATATATATATATATATATATATAATAATGATACAATTATTCATACATTACATCTACCACATACATGGTACTACATGTAAGTATTCTATCACTCATACATGACATCTTCATGTGGTCATGATATGGTCACTCACATTGGACATAAATATCACTAATAACCCTAGTGTTATATATATATATATATATATATATATATATATATATATATATATATAATGATACAATTATTCATACATTACATCTACCACATACATGGTACTACATGTAAGTATTCTATCGCTCATACATGACATCTTCATGTGGTCATGATATGGTCACTCATATTGGACATAAATATCGCTAATAACCCTAGTGCACTCCATTTTCATCTAAACCTTTAACCCCAAACCACAAACCCCAAACCCTAAACATTGAACCTTAAACCTGAAACATTGAGACCTAAACCCTAAACCCCAAACCCTAAGCCATAAACCCTAAACCATGAACACTAAGTAATATACCTAGACCCTAAGCCCTAAACCTTAAACCCTTAACCCTAATACATCATCCCAAAACCAAAAACAATAATCCATAAACCCTAAACTATAGACCCTAAACATATAAACTTAAAACATTAAACCTTGTACTTTATACCCTAGACCTTAAACCTTAAAACCTAAATGTAAGCCCTTAACCTTGAAGCCCAAAAAATAAACTTAAAATCTTAAATCCTAAAACCTAAAACCTAAATATAAGACCTTAACCCTAAACCCCAAGTCTAAAACCATAAACCATAAGTCATAAACCTTAAACATTAACACCTAAACTAAAAATTCTAAACCCAAATTAAAAAAAAACCTAAAATCTTAAACACTAAACCTAAATACATAAATCCTAAATGCTTAACCCTAAACCTAAAACCCCAAATCCCAAATCATAAACTCTAAACCATAAAGACTAAACCCCAAATCCTAAAACCTAAGCCCTAATCCCCAAACACTAAATCCCAAACCCTAAATACTATACACTAAGTTCCAAACCCCAAACCCCCAAGACTAAAAACCTAAACCATACACCCTAAACCCTGAATGTGAAACCATAAACCCAAAACCCTAACCCCAAACACCAAGCCCCAAACCCTAAAAGCTAAACTCTTTGTCCCTTGAGCCATAAACCATAAATCCCAAACCTTTAAGTATAAAATATAAATGATAAGCCCTAAATCATAATCCCTGAGCCATAACACTAAAACTTGACCCCTAAATGTTAATCCATATACACTAAACCCTAAGCTATGAATCTTGAACCATCAACCATTAACCTTAAACCCTAAATTTATAAATCCTAAACCTCAATCCATAAACCATAATCTTGAATTATCACTTATATAGAGAAAGGAGAGGGGGAATTAGCTAAGCCATATATTGAAAGAATATGGGTCATTTTAACATATATAGAGAAAGGAATGACTAGGGACATTAGTGTAAATGATTTGAAGGCAGATTCAAGATGAATTCCTAATAATTTGTGGGTTTTTGAATCAATGGGTCTATCAATATGCATAAATGGCTATCCTATAGCATTCAACCTATAACATACATATAATAATGATAAAGTCATTCAAACATTACATCTACCCCATACCTAGTACTACATGTAGGTATGTTGTCACTCATACATGATATATTCCTATATTTGTGATATAATCACTCATACTAGACACAAAAGTATCTAATAACCCTAGTTCACTCTTTTTACACCTAAACCATTAACCCTAAAACCTAAACCCCAAACTCTAAACATTATAAACCTTCAATATTGAACCCTAAACACCATAAACCTTAAACTCTTAACCCTAATACATTATTCCTAAACCTAAAACAACAATACCTAAACCCTAAAACCTAGACCCTAAATGTAGAACCTTAAAACCTTAAACCCTAAACTTTATACCCTAGACCCTAATCCCTAAAACCTAAACTTTAAGCCCTTAACCACAAATCCCAAACCATAAGCCTAAAATCCTAAATCCTAAACACTAAACCATAAAATATTAACTTTATAGGTCCTTAATATTAAACACTAAACCTTAAACATAAAATTCAAAATCATGAACCTTAAACCCTAAACACCGAACCCTAAACCCAAAACCTTGACCCTTAAACTCTTAACACTAAAACCTATTCCTAAAACCCTAAGCACTAAACCCTAAATATTGAAATTTGAACCTTAAACCACAAACCCAAAACCATAAAACCTCAAACCCAAAACCATAGACCCTAAATACTTAAATTAGATAAACCCTAAACCTTATAACTTAAATGCTAAAACCCAAACAATCAACTCTAAACACCAAACTATAAGATTTGAACCCTAAACCTTTAACTTGAAACCCTAAAAATGAAACTTAAATGACAAACACTAAACATACATTATGGAGGCCACACTATAGAGGAATGATGCAAGCATTGGTAGTTTAGCTCAACCCTTTCTCCACTTTCTTATCATAATTCCTACACAATCACAAAGATTTCAATGCAAGGAGAAAACACGCCATAATAGAGTCAGTGTCATAAATTTTAATAATTTATACTCTCAACTCACATCATTCTTTGAGAATAACTCACAAACATGAGAATGTCCAAAATGATCTGGCCCTTTCACTCAATGATTTAGAAATAACTGTCTGGAAGAAGGATTTCACCTCATACGAAGCAAGTGCAAAGAGGTAAATTTTTATCTATCATCATTTTTCATCATCCCTCATTATTCAAAATGAGTTTTTTCCATACAAGTTCCAAGAGGATATAATCTTATTTCCACCATGTAAATCATTCAACAATCTCCTTAGAGTAATCCATCATGACCCTATCTAATCTACTAGACATGAACGAGAATAATCACCCTAGTACACTCCAATCAGAACAAAAGGAATTGAAACACCATTCAAGATTCATCTAAAAAATATATTGTTTGGTTTGAAAAAAATTTATACTAACTACTATATTGGAACACACTCTACTAGATGAGGGAGTGACTAGGGATGATGATATAGTGATTAGGTATGATGAGTGACAATGAAGGAATGGTTAGGGTTAATGAGGGATGAGCAAAGATGAGGAGGGGGTGATTAGGGATGATTAAGGAGTATTAGGGTTGATGATTTAGTGATTATGGATGATGATAGGTCCAATGAAATATGATGAATAATTGACTAGGTATGATAAGAAATGATGATGATTAATGACAGAGTTATTAGGGATGAGGAGGGATGATGAGAGTGTGACTAGGGATTATGCTCAGGATGATGAGAGAGTGAGTAGGTATGATTAGGGTTGATGAGATTTGATGAGGGAGTGTTTAGGGATGATCAATAATAATAAGGGATGGTGAGGAATGATGAGTGATGATGAGGGTTGATGAGGGAGTGATTAGCAACAATGAAGGGTGATGATAGCCAATGAGGGAGTGATTAGGGATAATGAGGGACAATAAGAACCGATGAGGGAATGAATAAAGATTTAATACGATGGTTGATGAGGGAGTGATTAGGAATGATGAGGGTCAATAAGGGAGTGTCTTATATGAATTTGGAGTGATAGAATATGACTTTATTCCACATGACTTTAGAATAATGCATAAGATTGGAATTGAAGAATGCATGGATTAACCATCTATATGACATTTTTTAAGAATTAATGGTATCTTTTTAGAATGAATTTAAATGATGTTTTGATTTATTATATTTCAAATTGAGTCTATTAGGGTAATTAGCTACATTCATGTCTAGTATAAGTTATCGTATCATGATTATAGGTAGATGTCATATATGAGTGAATGCATACATATATGTAATAGGTATGCAATATATGTCATGTATGAGTGATCGTATCATGACTATAGGTATGTTACAAGTTACATGATATAAAGAACTCATGTATGAATATTGATAGACCCATTGATTGAAAAACCCATAAATTATTTAAGAATCTACCTTAAAGCTCGGGTATTCAATTAGGTAGGGAATACTCAAGTAGGTAAAGTAGGTAGGGAATACTCAATTAGGTGAAATATGGGGTAGAATCAATGGTATATATCTATTACATATGTAACATGATTTGTAATCTCATTTTTCATTCTACCTTCTGATCCTAAAATTTTGAAAACTAAGTATTGACTATAATAGAATTTGAAAAACTAACTTCTAAATGGTAACTCATACATATCTATAATCAATTTTAGAAGATGTTGAGTGGTCCTGATTATTTTTAATTTTATATTCTTATACTTAACATTTATTTTACTAGATATATCCTTGTAAGAAATCAAACATGGCATAAAAAATTGCAGCCCAAAATACTTAACAATAACCTCTAGTTGATACACACACACACACATCTTTTAACAAACTCAAATTGAAAAAAAAATGCACTCCACAAAGGGTGTACACCCTTCATAAAGGATGCACGCCCTTTACAAAGGGTGTACAAGTTTTCTAAAGGGTGTACACCCTTTCTAAATGTCGTACTCCCTTTGCAAAGGGGGTGCATCCTTTATAAAGGGTGCCTACCCTTTGAAAATGGCATGCATCCTTTATAAAGGGTGCCTACCCTTTGCAAAGGGTGTGTATCCTTTATAAAGGGTGTATGCCCTTTTCAAAGGGCATGCATCCTTTGCATAGGGTATACACCCTTTAAATGTTTCAATTTTTTTTGCATTATCCCTCCAAATCTGCCTTGGGTATAGCTTGGGGAGGTCCGAACCTACATTGAAATTATTCATGGAGAAACCTAGTTAGTTTCTAAGAAATTTAGGAGTCTTTCATCTTTGTCGATACATCTGATCATGTAGCTTTTATTATTTAAAAAAAACTATATGGGTTTGTAGAGGAGAAAGTGTAGTTTTATTTATTTATTTTTTAATGTTAGGATATTATTTATAATTATTACTTAATTTATACATAGCATACCTCATTATGGACTATATACATATCATCACAAATTTTCTTATAAATTTTTTATTAGTAATACAAAGTTTATAAAATTTATATCTCAACAATCTACACATTATCAACTGTGCTTTAAAAAAAATCATGAAGTTAAAGTCAAAAAGTTGTGTTCACACACTCACAGTTTTAGTTTTCTAGTTGTCTTGACTTAAAAAATTATTAAAAAATTCTATATATAATAAAAAATATTCTCAACAATATTTGACATTTCACCTATCTATATATGAAATTTCATACAAAAATTCAATCGTTTACTCAAAAAAAGTGTGTTCATACACATGAACTCTCCTTATCTTCTTACAAAAATGACCAACCTATTATCATAAATGCATCTATTTCACACACTTTTATCATCTAGGTATTAGAAAAATTATATATTTAGAAACTACATTCAAAATACCACAATTCATGTTTTCATGTCATTGTCAAATTTCTTTTCTAAGTGTCTCTAACATTCTATCCAAGTTCAAATTTTATTATTTTTAGAAAAAAAGAGTCACTTTATACCCCCCTTTTATTCCCCATTATCCTGCATCTACCATGTCCTCTATTCAAAATGTAGACTATAGTGATTATTGCCTCTATCCAATATCCATCAGATAATATAGACTCATTTAGCATATTTCTAGCCGTCTCTTAAACTGCCCTATTATTCCTTTCCACTACCCCATTTTGTTGAGGTCTCCTAACTACTACGAATTGTCTCCTTATTCCATGAACCTCACAAAAGTAATCAAACTCATTGGACCAAAACCTCCTCCTCTATCATATCTTGGGCACTTTATCTTCCCATTCTCATTTTCAACAAGATCCTTGAATGCCTTGAACTTGTAAAGATCTTCTAACTTTTTTTCAAGAATGCAACCCAAGTCATTCTTGTGTAATTATCTATGAGTAACATGAAGTAGCTATCTCCTTGAATGCTTTCAATTATTTTAGGACCATAGAGATCAGTGTGTATTAAATCCAAGGGTCTTGTAGTAGAGTACTCCTTTGATTTGAACCTTCTTCTAGTCTACTTACCATGTTAACATGCCTTGCAAAGTATGTTTTTAGATTTGGTGATTTCAAGCATGTTCTTCACAGACTTATTAGTGCTAATTTTGACCAAATTTTCAAAGTTTACATGACACAAACTTTTATGTTATATACAACTTTCATCTATCTTGATCATGAAGTATCTCTCATTCTTGATCTCATTCAAGACATATAGATTGTTCTCAGTCCTCTTAGCATTAGCAATTAGCCTTCCTGATTTGGCTCTCTTTATCTCACATCTTTTATTATGAAAGGATAGTGTGTGTCCTTGATTTCACATTTGACTTACACTAAGTATGTTATGTTTTAAACCTTCCATATACAAAACATTTTATGTCTTGGTATTTCCATTACCCAAATTCAAGACACCCTTGCCAACTATATTGGCAGTTGTGTTGTCTCTAAATCTCATTATTCATGTAACATTATTCATCAATGAGATGAACTTATTTCTATCTCCTATCATGTGGCTTGAGTAACCACTATCTATATACCATTTCATGCCTTGAATGTGAAATATAGTCTAAGCTACCATGGAATCCTCTTTGGTCTTTTGTTTCTCCTTAGAAAATAGTCCATCTTGAGTCTTGAGCTCAATATGATTCATCCTAACTTGCTTTGGCTTCCATACCAATGTTTGATCCTTCTCATGCATTCTAGGAGCTTCATATGTATTTTTGAATCTTGAGGGTCTTATAAATCTATTGGATAATCTTACAATGTGTCCTATACTATGACAAATATAGTAAACAACATTTCTATACTTACCTCTTGACTGATTACTCCTTTTCCCATGATCCCATGATGACTTATCCTTTATTGCATTGGGCTGATTCATTAGTCTTTTCATGTTGGTACCTTTCACTTATTCTAAATTTCCATGCTCTATCTCAAACTTTCTCATTTTGTCTATGAGCTACTCATGTTTAACCTTCAAGGAATATAGCTCTATCTTCAACTGTTCATACTCAACTTTTTTTAGTAAACCTTGTGTTGACACCTTCTAACTGACTCTTAAGATCCTTGATGGTCATATTTTGATGATTCAAATAATCAAGGGTACTTATGATCTCAACTTAAAGGTATAATTTAGGTTCTCCTTCACTTTCATAGTAGACTTCATCATACATGGTGTCTTCTTCTTGTTGATCACAAGACATTCTTGTGCTTCTTAAGATCACCTTCAAAATTTTATAATTATCTCAAAGGACCAGGATATGATACCAATTATTAGAAGCATAAATAATAAGATGGGGGTGAATCAATTTTTAAAAAACCTTTTACAACTTTAATTTATTATTCATGAACTATCAAAGCAATATGGTGAACTATCAACCCATCAAGAACCATTTATATGAGCATGAGACAAGAGCATAACACATAGAACACTTATTTGAGTTGGAAAACATTAAGAGAAATAAAACCCATTGATATATATATAAATTTAATATATTCATATAAGACAAATAATAATATTTATTGAAGCACCAAATTCACATGAAGCACCAACCCCAACTAGCCAAGCACCCACTTAACTAGGCTTTAGGAAGCACCTACTTACAAGGAGGCACCAACCCCCTAGATGACTCAAAACCAACTCAGCCACATAATTTTTATGATCACCTTTATAAAAACTTGTTTTTCAACCAACTGATGATGACCATCTCTTCATCTCTTCACACTCTTATCCCTCTTAAACTACCTTCTAGGCTCCTTCACTCAACTAGGTCTCTTCAAGACAGATTAAGTCATTTAACTTCATAGTAATCTATAATACCCATTTTATATCTTCATGATAGTTTATTTTAACCCTTATGATGTTCTATAATACCTTATTAAGCTCTTAAAAGTAATTATTCCTTCACTTCAACTCACTCATTCTCTAACTAGTCAATTAGGCCTATTAGGACTTGTTCTTATACTAGGCTCTTGCTCATACACCTCTTGGTAGGCCATAAACACTTGAACACTTGTATTTTAAATACAATTGTCCTTATGAAATTCCATAAAAATTAATCAAACATTACAATAGGTCAATCATAGCATATAGGACCAAAACCTCTTTTAGGCCTTAAGGAGACCTAATTCAATTAGGCCTTCATTAGCACACGTTACCCTTTGGTCTTCTTGAAGAAATTTAAAACTTCATACATGGAAATAAAAATTAATATGAAACTCAATTAGACCCTTAATAATCTCATATTATGTCCATGACACACTTGGGCTCCAACTACCACTTGAAGCATGCTACTAGTAATGTTCACAATTAGGCCTATGCATACCCAAAAAGTCTGTCTTGAATTACTAAAGATAAAACACCAATTACCTAAACAAAATGGAAATAAAACATACAAAAAAAACTTTAAACACCTTAAACACTTCAAAAAATAATTATAATTCATTACACAGGGCAAAAGGACTCAAAAACACTCCTGCAACTTACTCACTCAGAAATGTCGATTTTCCTTAAAGACTAGTCATGGTGATTTTGACCTTCAACACCTGTATGATCATCTCTAGAGACTCCTAATACATGTGAATAATAATATGAGATCATTGGACCATTATTATATAGATATATAATATGGTCAAATGGTAATATTAGTCTTGCAAACCAATCTCAGAATCTTGTACCTCACTATCTCATCTAAACTAGACATGTCAACTTATGAGCAACATTTTCATCATATCCACTGACGTAAAAATATTATATCCTATATTAAAATGTCTTAAAATTATATAAAAATGTCTCCATAAAATTTTATTCATCCGTATTCCATGATAACGCATCCTTAAACAACTTCTCAACATTGCCTAGGTTTCTCACTATTTTCACAATTAGGTCTATTATTAACTGGTCAACTTGCATGACTATTTTAGCACCCTTAAGGGATTTATTTATCAACTTTGACCTATTTAACTCTGATAGTTACAACCATTCTCTGAGAAATTAACACTTTCCTATAGGGTCTACTCACACACCTGACAAACCAATCACACCTAGAGGTGAATGAGAGAGTTTAATACAACCTAAAATCACTTAAATATCCTTACCAATACATTATAATCACTTTAGAATAAATTATTTTATATTAGATCACTATTAGGGTTCTTTGAGGATTTAAACCATCTTCTAGTCTTAATGATCATTCATAAACCATAACCACTTAATCTAAAAACTAATAACTATAATTTTAAGCTAGGACCCTTATCCATATACCATAAATATCTTAAGTTCTTATGCAGAGGTTACACATTCCAATGAACACTTGAAAATCCTTCTCGGGTTGATAATCCTTCATTTTGTGCACTCATGAGACCTCAAAACCACTTTTCATACCTTTTCTTGAAAACTTTGACCTCAAACTTGGTCAATACACCTGAGATAATCTATCACACCATTGATAATGCTCACATTCTCATTATAATCTTGAAATCTAAATCTCATACCTCATTTATCCATAATCTCTCTTTTTGTTTGCTTAGATTTTGACCTACAAACCATATTAGGCTTTGAAATTGACCTTCTAAACACTATCCAAGATTTCAATGCCTCATATTCATTTCATACAACATCTTATCAAGAACAACCACTTCCATGCATCTTTCATATGCCTTGGAAACAACTCATGACACCTCATTAGTTTAAGTAGAGTCTAGAACTAGTCTAGTTGTAGACTTGGACTTAAGGTCTTACCCCTGTAGGCTTACCTTAAGACTCTCATAAGTTTCCCAATGTCTCATATGCATGCTCAAATAATGTCATACCTCTCAATGATGCTATCAAAAAATAACATTTTTCAATGACCTCATAAACACATTTCTCAAGAACCTTTGACATCAATGCCAAACTTCAACAACAAGAATAATGCTCAACATAAACACTACCATACATCCTTCACATGCTTTTAAAACAAATCATGATACCTCATTAGGCTAAGAAGGGTCTAGGAGTGGTCTAGGTGCAGACTTGGTCTGAAGGTCCTACCCATACAATCTCACCTTGAGAATCTCATGAGTTCTTAAATGCCTCACATACATTCTCAAACAAACTCATATAACCACTCATGCTTGTGTGAACTCATCTCACCAAGCCACCATGCTCATACCTTCTCACAAGGTCTCTTCATGCCATGACTAGGCTTAGGTTACCTAAGCATTTGACCTCAAAGACCTATACTAAGGCATTAGTTACCTTTAAATTCTCTTTCATAACAACATCCTTTAGTGACAACACTCCATCAATTTTCCTTTTCACATCAACACACTGCCAACTAGCACACTCTCTCAATGACATCAACCTTATGCAAGATGCACCTTTGACATCAATGACAATACTCAAAAATATTCCATTTTGTCATTGATGGAAACCACTCTCAAAAACTTCTCTCAACAATCAACTTCTCCCTCATTCTAAACTTTTCTACCCATTTGACATAAATGACAAAGTAATGTCTGCAATTCCTTAGATCGCACTCCTTACAAACAAAACACTCAACATATAGTACGATGAATTTATGAGTCATCATACAAACATGTTCCACCTATTTTTATGCATACTTTCTTAGCACTACTCACCTACACTTAGAGCTAATGAACCACTTGAGTATCTCCCCCTAAGCACTTGACTTCTTTAATGACTGATAGGGGTAGAAATTACACCTAATTCCTATCTTAGGTGTTCAAATGTTACTTTTGGAAGTGGCTTAGTCAAAATATTTGTAATCTAATCTTGTATAGAAACATATTGAATTTTGACATTTTGTTCACTTACCTACTCTCTTAGGATATAATACTTGATAGGAATGTGCTTAGTTCATGAATGCATGACAAGATTCTTTGAGGCACTTGTAGCACTTGTATTGTCATAATAGATAGGGATATGACCATCATTCTCCACCTTGTATTCTTTTAAGGTCTGTGTCATCCATAGGACCTAAGTACAACATGAAGTTGTTGTAATGTACTTAGCTTCATAAGTGGATAATGTTACTGATGGTTTCTTCTTGCTTATCCATGGAATTAGGCACCCACCTAAGAATAAAGCTCCTCCACTAGTATTCTTCTTATCATCTAGGTTTCATGCCTAGTTTGCATCTATATAGGTTGTCGAATTGAACTCCTTGCTCTTTGAATACCAAAACCCAAACTCTATAGTCCCCTTGAGATACTTGAGTATCCTTTTAACTAATTGTAGATGATTTTTTTGGATCTACTTGAAACTTTCCCACAAGACCTATCACTTGCATGATGTTAGGTGTAGAGGCAATGGTGTAGAGAAAACTTCCAATCATTGACCTATATGATGTCTAATTGACCTTTGTAGACTCATCTTCCTTGCTCAACTTACACCTTGTGATCATAGGTCTACTAATTGCCTTGCAATATTTCATCTCAAACTTTTTCAACATATCTCTTATGTACTTGGCTTGTGAAATGAATATACCTTCGACATATTGAGTGATTTGTAACCCAAAAAATAATTTTAGTTATCTCAGCATGGACATCTCAAAATCTTTCTTCATCACCTACAAAAAGGCCTTGGTCATGTTCTCATTGTTTCAACCAATGATGATGTCATCCACATAGATAACAACTATCAATTGGTGGTTATTTTTTGTCTTTATGTACATATTACTATCTGCAACTCCTCTTTTAAATCATTCATCCAATAGAAACCTATCCAACCTAGCATACCAAGCTTTAGGAGCTTGCTTTAAACCATAAAGATCCTTTTTCAATCTAAAAACATAGTCCTTGTCACTTGATAGTGAGAACCCCTCAAGTTTCTCTATGTATACCTCTCCTTCCATGTTTCCATTAAAAAAGGTAAATTTGACATCCATTTGGTACACCTTAAACCCTTTGAATCATGCATATACTAGAAACAATATGATGGCCTCCAATATTTAAATTAGTGCAAAGGTATCCTCAAAGTTTATCCCTTCAACTTGTTCACATCCCTTTCATACCAATCAAGCCTTGTTCCTAGTGAATTCTCCAACTTCATTCAACTTATTTCTAAACACCCATTTATTGCCAATGGCATTCTTGTCTTTAGGCCTAGCAACTATTTCCCAAGTCCCATTCTTCTCTATTTGGTCTAACTCCTCATTCATAGCACCTATCTAAAACTTATCTTTGCTTACTTATATAATGTTCTTAGTTTCAATCTTGGACAATAAAGAAACATTCTCTTGAGTTAGGTTACTTATCGATCTTCTCCTTGTTTGCATACTTGCATCCTTATTGCTAATGATTTGTGATTCAGGATGATCTCTTTAAATCTATCTTGATGGACCTTTTAAGTATTGCCTTTCCTCAACTTTTTATTCTTCCTCATCAACCTCTATAATTTACTCTTCATTTTTGAAATGCAGATTCTTTAATGTAACCTTTGTCTATGAGTGTGATTTCTTTGTCTCATAAATCTTCACATTGGTGCTTTCCACTATCTCTTGTAAGCTTTTATTATAACATTTATAGGTTAAGCTCACTAATGAGTATCCTAAGAATATACCTTCATAATATCTACAATAAAACTTTCCTAAGTCTTCATCATCTTTGTTGATGAAACATTTGCTCCTAAACACTCTAAAGTGTTCCACATTAGCAGGTCTGACTTTTCATAATTCATATTGAGTCTTATTTCCATTAGTCCTTATATATACTCTATTCAAAATTTAGATTGTAGTGTTCACTACCTCTCTCCAATATCCTTCAAATAATCTAAACTCATTTAGCATAGTTCTTTCCATCTCTTGAATTTTCGTATTCTTTCTTTTTACTACCCTATTCTGTTGAGGTGTCCTAGGTACTGAGAACCATCTCCTTATTCCATGAACCTCATATAAATCATCAAATTCATTAGATAAAAATTATGCTCCTCTATCAGATATTAGGTACTTGATCTTCCCATTCTTCTCATTCTCAACAAGTGTCTTAAATGTCTTGAACTTATCAAGAGCTTCTAAATTGTCTTTCAAAAATGCTACCCAAGTCATTCTTATGTAGTTATCTACGAGTAACATGAAGTAGTTATCTCCTTGAATATTTTGGATTCTTGTAGGCCCACAGAGATCAGTGTGTATTAACTCTAAGGGTATTATATTATATTAATTCTTGGAATTGAACCTTATTCTAATCTGCTTACCATGTTAACATACCTTACAAAGGATGTTTGTAGGTTTGGTGATCTTAAGCATGTTTTTCACAGACTTCTTAGTGCTTATCTTAACCATATTGTCAAAGTTTAGGTGACCTAACCTTCTATTCCATATCCAAATTTCATCCATCTTGCTCATAAATCATCTCTCCTTCTTTATCTCATTTAAGACATATAGATTATTCTTAATCCTCTTAACATTGGCAATTAACCTTCCTTATTTGGCTCTCCTTATCTCAAACCCTCTGTCATGAAAGGTTAGTTTGTATCCTTGGTTACACATTTGAATTACACTTAAAAAGTTGTGTTTCAAACCTTCCACATGCAACACATTTTTTGTCTTGGTCTTCCCATTGTTTAATCTTAAGATACCCTTGCCAATTGTATTGGTGGTTATGTTGTCTCCAAATCTCATTGTTCCTATAACATTCTTCTTTACTAAGATGAACTTGTTTTTGTCTCCTATAATGTGGCTTGAGAAACCACTACCTATATACCATTTCATGACTTCATCTTGAATGTGAAAGACAGTCTAAGCTAGCATAGATTCTTCTTTAGTCTCCTACTCTTCCTTAGAAAGTAATTCATCTTGATTTTTGGGCTTAATATGATCAGTCCTAACTTGTTTTGGATTACATACCAATGTTTGACCCTTTTCATGCACTTTAAGAGATCCATATATATTGTTGAATCTTGAGGCCCTTATAACTTTACTGGGACATAATCTTGTAATGTGTCCCATATTATGACAACTATAACAAAAAACATTTTTGTACTTGCCTATTGATTAATAACTCATTTTCCCATGGTCCCATGATAACTTATCCTTTATTAAATTGGGATGCCTAATTAGTCTTTTCATGTTGTATCTGATTTGATCATGCTCAACCTTCAAGGAATCTAGCTCTATCTTCAACTAATCATACTCAACTTCTTTTGATTTGAACTTTGTATTGACACCTTTTAAATAATTCCTAAGATCCTTAATAATCTTATTTTAATGCTTCAATTCATCTAAGGAATTTATGATATAAGCTTCAAGGTCTACTTTATATTTTCCTTCTTCACTATTATAGTAGACTTCATCATACATGTTGTCTTCTTGATCACTAGATAAATTGTACTTCTTATGATCTCTTTCAAGCTGTTAGGCCTACTTTAAAAGAAAATGATCTTATACCAATTTTAAAAATCATAATTATTTAAATTTGGTGTGAATTAGTCATCAAAACATTCATTCAATTCTGATTAACATTCATGATCCATTTATACAAACATATAGATTAATCAAAGCACAAACAACCATACACATGATCATGAAATGCAAGAACACATTAAATATATGGGAAAACCTCAATGGGAATAAAACCAAATGATATATATAAATATAATATAGTCTTATAATACAAAAACCAATTTTAGTGAAGTACCAACTCCACATGGAGCACCAACCCAAACTAGCCAAGCACCCACTTGACTAGGCTTTAGCAAGCACCCACTTGCACGGAGGCACCAACCCCCTAGATGACTCAACACCAACTCATCCATATAATTATTTTTATCACCTTTATAATAATATATTTTACAACCACCTGATGATGACCACCTCTTCATGTCTTCACACTCTTATCCCTCTCAAACTACCTTCTAGGCCTCTTTGCTCAACTAGGTCTCTTCAAGACTGATTAGGTCATATGACCTTAAATTTCATACTCATACCTCCTATTATATATTAATGATAGTCCATATACTCTATTATTATTTTAAAAAATACCTCATTCTACTCAAGTATATTCTATCTCATTCGTTCCTCTATTCAATCCACTTACATGCCAATTAGGCCTAAAAGGCCCTATTCTTATACAAGCCTATTGATCATATACCTCTTAGTCCCAAAAACACACTTAACCACTTAGATTTTCCACATAATATGCCTTAGGATAAATTAAAATCAATAATCAATCATTACATTAGGTTTCTCATAACTCAAATATACCAAATCCTTCTTTAGGTCTCATGGAGACCTAATTCCATTAGGCCTACTTTAGGACACATTACCTTATGACCCCTTGGAACAATATACACCTCTATGCACAAAAAAAAAATTCATATAGAAATAAAATAGTCTATATACAACATCCTCTGAGCACCATGACACCTTTTAGGTCTAACCACCACTTGAAACACTTTATTAACACTGTTCACATTAGGCCTTTGAACACACAGAAAAGTCTATCTTGAACAATTGAATATAGCACATAATTTACCCACACAACCATGAAAATAAATAACTTATATAGAATCTAAAATACATCAAAAATATCATCATATTCATTAAACACTTTAACTCATAGCATATGACCTCAAGCTTATCATTGTAACTTGCTTACTCAAAACTGCCAATTTACCTTAAAGACCAATCATGGTGACTCAAACCTCCAACATCTATATAGACACTTTCCATGAATTTTTATACATGTAGATGGTCTTATGATATCACTATACCATTCTTAGATATGAATATCATATGGTCAAATATAAATATTGGTCTTGTAGACCAATCTCATGACCTTATATCTCCCTATCTTATCTGAACCAATTAGGTCAACTTATCATTAATGTTTTCACTACACACATGACCTAAAAATATTATTCCAAGAATTAACATATATTAATAGTCATAAAAAACATCTCCATGTGATTAGTTTCATAATTCTATCATGATAACACATTCCAATTCATCTTCTTATTGCTACCTGGGTTTTTCACTATTTGCACCATTAGGCATGTTACCAATTGGCTAACTTAGGTGAAAAATTTAGAAAATTTTAAGAATAGAACCTATCCAAAAACCTTAATTTATATGAAACATTAGTATCTACCTTCTTCATCCATCCATTTTCTTACTATGTCCAATACAACTTTTGACAACTACAATAACTTCTTAAAAAATAAGCCTGTAACTCAACATTTTCTCTCTTCTCTCTAACCAATACCAACTAGAGGTACCTAGGAGATTACACTACAAGATAAAATAACTTAATTAAGTAATTCAATCCATATTGAGAAATTTTTAGCAACATATTCAACATTGGGTCTTTATTAGGGTTATAAGAGGGTTTAAACATGTTTCCATTCTTAATGATCATTCATAAAGCATAACCCCTCAATTAAAAAACTAATACCTATAATATTGATATATTAACCTTACCCATATACCATGAACTTCTTAGGTTCCCATTCAAAGGCTTGAAATTCTAATGAGCACAAGAAAATCCTTCTCAAGTTGAGAACTCTTCATTTTAAGCACTCGAGAGACTTTCAAACAAATTTTCATGCCTTGTCTTTAATACTATGACCTAAAACTACATGAACACCTTTTAAAAAAGATATCTCACCTCTTAAAATTATTACATGATCTCAAACACCTTGAAATATAATCATGACCCCTCATTAGCCACACTCTCTCTCGTTGCTCTCTAAACCTTGGCCTACAAACCACATTATGCCTTAAAACTGACCTTCATGCCTCTTTCCATGAACTTTCCACCTCAATCACATACTAAAACAACATATCTCATGATTAATCACTTCCATACATCCTTCACATGCCTTGATAATAGATCATGATACCTCATTAGGTCAGGCAGGGTCTAGGGGTGGTCTAGGTGCATACTTGGTCTGAAGGTCATACCCTTGTAGGTTCACCCTAAGACTCTCATGAGTGATCCAATGCCTCAAATACATGCTCAAAAAAACTCATACAACCACTTGTGCATGTGTGCACTCAAATCACTAAGCCACCATACTCATACCTTCTCATAAGGTCTCTTCATACCATGACTAGGCTTAGGTTACTTAAGCATTTGACCTCAAAGACCTATACTAAGGCATTAGTTACCTTTAAATTATCTTGCATGACAACATAATCTAGTGAAAAAACTCCATAAATTCCCCTTATCACATCAACACACTACCAACTAGGCACACTCTCTCAATGACATCAACCTCATGTAGAATGCACCTTTGACATCAATCACAATACTCAATAATGTGCCTTGAAAGTGGTTACATCGACACACATGTACTCCTAAATCATTGCTCTTTGAATTTCAATCTATTTCAAGTAATTTTGACCCATATTATATGCAATGATTATACACTATAACATGCTCTTGGTTGTAGGTCTATAACTAACAAAGTAGTCAAATTTAACTCACACAAAGATAAGGTGTGTGTTGAGATCCAACGCACCCCATTTTTCAAGCTACAAATGAGGATGTTATTTCTCTTTTGAGTTTGATCCTATAATTCAAGGAGTCCAATATGGTGATTTTTTAATTCCCATAAAGGCTACATTAAGCTAAAAATCTATGAATATACTAAGTCTTAGTCTCTCTTTTCTTGGTGTCTTGAAATACATTTTATAGCTTCCTTTTAGACTATTTCACTTTAGATTCATGTAAATTATCTAACTATTTCAAAGTTTTTATGGCTTATTTTCTTGAGAAATTTGGTCTATTTCCAATTCCATTTGAGTCAAAGTGGATAAATGTTTATAAGGTTTACTATTCAACTTAGTCACTTTCATATAAATGGATTAAATTGACTTTTGAATCGAGCAAAATGGATAACTCTAGGCATTGCTTTATTTTGTACCTAGTCATTTTTTGGATTTCTTCATAGCCATTTTATTTTAAACTTTTGTGGCCATTTGAATTCAAATTATCCTAGCCATTTATTTTCAAATTCTTAGTCATTGGATTTTAATTCAAAGCTACTGATTGTGTCTTTTATATTATGCTCACAGATGCCTAAGTTTATTTCAATGCCACATGACAACTTTTGTAGCTCCTAGTAGTCATGGGCCTCTCCCAAAAGACTTTTGGAACTTGGTCAATTTCATAAAAGTTTCCCAAGGACACATGACACTTTTCCACTACTTTAAAATACTTAGTCAATTTTTTAAAGTTTTCTCGATAGGTCTCCACATCAACAAAGCTCTAGGGTAGAAGTTGAGTAGGATGATGACATGTGGTGAAATCCTATTGCTCCTTTATCCTATAGATGTTATTACAAATCATAAAGCCTCTAGACTAGTAGGGGAGTGATATGATTCCATGTGGAATAATTTTGCTACCCACCCTCTTGTATGTTTTCATACAACCTAGAAATGATGTCAGATCCCCAATAAATTAGGTGAATGAGATTACACCGCATGGCATAATTATGTTGATCTGCTATCTTAGGCTGGTCCATAAATATTTAAAGCCTAGAAAAACTCTAAATGAGTGGGATTGAGCCACGTGGAATGATCTTGTTGTGTTGCGTCTGAAATAGTTAGCATAGCATAGAGGCCTAAGCTAAACAATGAGAGAGTGAGAAAGAGCCAAGTGGTAGAATTTTTAGAATTGGATAGAGGTTAAGAACCAATAAAAGAGCACCATGTGGAGCTATCATCATATTTTTAGAGATATCAAGCTCCCAACTTTCCAAAGACATGGGAGAACAAGGAGAGGCCACATGGCCATGGAATGACAAAAGTGAGCAATAGAGCTAAATCTTATAGATGATGACGAGTTGATAAGTATTAAAATGAGACCCATAAAATCATATCCAATAATGCAATGAAGGAAAACAAAGTAGAATAAATGTGGCAAGGACCATGTCAAAATAAAGGACATGTTGGATGTATAGCTAACAAGGCATAAGCATAAAATTGATTGTTTGTCTAGCTATTAAAATCGATAAAGGCCCAGAATAAACTATGCATTCAATTTCATTTACAGAATCAAATTATAGATCAACTAAATCATCAATAAGATGGGAATAATTAGCATGTTGCACATAGTGGGATTTCAAGTAGTGAATAAAGGATAAACTATTGAACATTATCATTAATTAAGGAGGATATTATTGAGCACTATCATTTGATCATTGAGTTATTGGAATAAGTGTTGTCCTTGATGTCAATATAATGTCATTGATTTCAAATGTTCTTTTGAATGTGTATAATAAATTTAATCATTGAGATATCATGATGAAAGGAGTGAGCTCTGAAGAAGAAACTATATGCTTCAAAGATCTATGTAAGCAGTTTTGAAGATGCTCTGAATGAGATACAAAGATGAGAATAACTTGAAGAATGCTTAAAATTGTTTGATCATGAGAGAGGACATTTAAAATTTTAAATGAGGTGTTTAGGGCCTTGCAGAAGACTAAAAATTCATCTCTAAAGACCTGGGTATGCAGCTCTGAAGATGCTATGAAGATCCTTAATTGAGCTCTGAAGATCTGTAAGAAGCTCTAAAGATGTTATGTTTAATATCTAATTAAGAGTGAGTGTATGAGGTTGCTTAAACATACATAAAAGACATTGAAACATAGGAGAGTTTCAAGGTGAAGTCTACAGGGTGCCTAGAAGGTCAGATTCAAGGCCTAATAAGACTTGCAAGTTAAGGCCTAGAAAGCAAGAAGAGAGATGGTGGCCAGATGGGGTATCTAGATCATTTTCCATGATATGGGTGAGTAGGAAATAATTGACATAGGTAGTTCAATTTATTTTAAGTATGTGCATGAACTTTTAGGTTGTGGCTTTCAATAAAAGGCTTGAAAAACTATTTCAAGGTTTTTTGAGTACACATAATGAAGATTTGTCGACCCAATCAGGTTTTTCAAGTGCTCATTGACACGTTAAACATATACATAAGGATTTAATATATTTAAGGTAGATGAGGAAGGGTTCGAGCTCAAAGTTCCAAGCATTAGTTTCTAAAAAGAGGAGCTAAGTTTTATGAATGATCGTTAAGACTAAAAGATGGTCTAAACTATCATAGAACCTTAAAAATGACCTAATGTTGAATATATTATTCTAAATAGCTCACAGTGGTTTGATATGGATAGATAGGTGATTAGAGGTTCAATTAAAATTTCCCAGTCATCTCTAGGTTTGATTGGTTTCTCAGGTGAGTGAGCAGACCCTATAGGAAAGTGCTTGTCTTTCAAAGATCAGTTGTAGCAAGTAGAGTTGACAAAGTCAAAGTTACTAAGTGGATGAAGGTTAGAGTGTGAGACTTGTATTTATTGTCCATGAAGTCTTTTGGATAAGTTATATATCTTATATGCAGAAATTTGGTGATCCAAATTTACTAGTCACTAATAGACCTATTGATGCAAATAGTAATAAAAACAGGTAGAAGAAAGAAGATGTTTCCTAATGTGTTGTAATGTAAGAGTGATTAATTGAATTACATGATGATGTTGTTTTGGACTTGAATAATATATCCATGCTTTTTATAAACTTGGAAATTAGTGTAAGAGGTTGGAACACTAAATCCAAAATGGCTTGTCTAACTGAATAGAGTCTGTGAGAGAGAAGACCAATAGTTTCCATTAGAGATTATAATATATTTGATAGAGGTTTATTTGAGGATGATATAATATATTTTTTATGCATTGAAATCCCTTGAGTATGTTCAATCATGTGTCAGAAGTTCATGTTTCATTAACTATGTTTTGGAATCAGTTGGCAGTTCTAAGTGAACATATTGTAGAGAAGAGTTTGAGCCTGTATACCCTGAGTTGAAGTATAAAATAAAGTTTTTGATGAACCTAAGGTCATGAAGTTTTTGAATATGTGAATTATTTCCATGGTTTTTTGGAAAAATTGAGTATATGCCTCAGTTGTACAAGATAGATTTTTTGTATATGCACAGACCTTTTATGACTAATGTTTCAAGTGGTGATTAGACCGAAAATGTATTATGAACCTAAATTAAAGATGGATAAGGCCAATTAGAGTTAAATATTATGTTTTAATACCATGTGAGGTATTTATATATGCTTAAATAAATATTAAAGGGTAACATGTTGATACAAAGACCTATTAAGTCTACTTAAAGCCTAAAAGAGGAGTAAGGTTTAATTAAGCTATGGCCGACCTAATGTATTGATTGATTCATGATTAATGAATATGATTTTTAATATGTTAAGACCTATTCATGGCTGATATAAGAGATAAAAATGTATGATCGATGAAGAAGGATATGATCAAGTGACTTGTATAAAAGCAAGGCAGTTTAGGCCTAATTTAGTATGCTTAGAGAGAAAGAGCAGAAGAAGATAAAAAAATGATATAGATCATTGATGAGTATAATTATATCATGAAAACCATTAGAGAAGTTTCATGAATATCTAAAATAGGTTATGCATATGAGGATCAAGGTTAAAATACTTAATCAAGCCATGAAGAGGGCTAGTTGAGCAAAGAGAGCTAGAAGCCAGTTTGAGAGGGATAGAAGTGAGAAAAGAGATGAAGGAGAAGATCATCATCTATTGTGTGAGAAATAAGGGTTTATGAAGGTGATAAAATAATCAGATGGTTTATTTGGTGCTGATTTATCTAGGGGGTTGGTGCCTATTTACAAGTGGGTGCTTGTTAAAGCCTACTTGAGTTGGAGTCAAGCTAGTTGGGGTTGGTGCTTCACTAAAGATTGGTGTTTGTATTATAGGACTTTATTTCATTTTATTCATTTGTTGGTTTTATTTCCCTTGAGTTTTTCCCACCTATATGTTTTATTCATGTGTTTCATGCTCTTATAATTTGATGTTTATGCTTGTTAAGATGTACCTACTTCTTATAATGGTTCATGTATGATTAAGTGGATATGAATAAAAAGATTTTAATATGTATTCATCCCCCCAACCATATTATTCATCTTGTTTCCAAAAATTGGTATCTAAGACTGGTCCTTTCTAAGAAATCCTAACAGTTGAAGGAGATCCGAATAAGCACAAGATGTCTTGTTATCAACAGGGAGAAGACAACATGTATGATGAACTATTATATGATATTGAATAAGTATAAACTGAATTTAACCTTGAAATTGAGCTCATAATATCCCTTTATGATTTGAAGAATCAAAATAAGACTATCCATGATCTCAATAGGCAATTAGAAGATATCAACATAAGTTTCAAATCAAAGGAATTTGAGTATAACCAATTGAAAGACAAAATGAGAAAGTTTAAGAGAGAGCATGAAAAGTTATAACAATTCAATAATATCAAAAAACCAATTAGGCATCCCAACGCAATAAATTATAAGTCATCTTGGACCCATGGTAAGTATAGGAATGTTATTTACTACATTTATCATAATACAGGACACATTGCAAGATTTTTCTCTAATAAATTTAAAATGCCTAAAAGATTTAACATGACATATGAAGCTCCTAGAATGCATAAAAAGGATAAAACATTGGTATGGAATCCAAAACAAGTTAAGATAGGTCATATTGAGCTCAAGAAGCAAGATGGGCCATTTTCCAAGGAGGAACAAAAAATAAAAGATGATTCTATGTTATCTTAAACTAACTTTCACATTCAATATAAAGGCATGAAATGGTATATAGATAGTGGTTGATCAAGCCACATGACAAGAGATAGAAATAATTTTATCACATTAAAGAAGAATGTTTCAAGAATGGTGAGGTTTGGAGACAACACAACTGCTAATATTGTTGGCAAGGGTGTCTTGAGTTTGGATAATAGAAAGACAAAGACCCAAAATGTGTTGTATGTGAAAGGTTTGAATCATAAACTACTTGGTTTAAGTTAAATGTGTAATCAAGGACACACACTAACCTTTCATGATAGAGGATGTGATATAAGAAGAGCCAAATCAGGAAGGCTAATTACCAATGCCAAGAGAACTAAGAACAACTTATATATACTAAATGAGATCAAGAAAGAAAGATGTTTTATGAGCAAGATAGATGAAATTTGGCTATGGCACAGAAGGCTAGGACACCTAAAATTTGACGATCTAGTCATAGTTAGCACTGAAATGTCTTTTAAGAACATGCCCAATATAATCAAACTTACAAACATTCTTTGCAAGGCATATCAACATGGTAAGTAGACTAAAAGAAGGTTCAAGTCCAAGGAGTAATCTACCACAAAACATTTGGTGCTAATCCACACTGATCTCTATGGGCCTATGAAATTCAAAGAATTCAAGGAAATATCTACTTCATGTTACTCATTGATGATTACCTAAGAATGATTTGGGTTACATTTCTAAAAGAGAAATCAAAATATCTTGACAACTTCAAAGCATTAAAGGCCCTTGTTAATAATGAGAAAAATGGGAAACTCAAGTGCCTAAGATCTAATATAGGAGGAGAGTTTTGGTCTAATCAGTTTGATGACTTATGTGAGGTTCACAAAACATGGAGATAATTCTCAACAGCTAGGACACCTCAGCAGAATGAGGTAATGAAATGAAATAATAGAACTATTAAAGAGATGGATAGAACTATATGGCATGAGTCTATATTATCTGATGGATATGTGAGAGATTAAGTTAGCACTATTATCTACATTTTGAATAAAGAACAAATAAGGATCCATGGTAACAAGATTCCTTATGAACTATGGAAGGGAAGACCTAAAATGTTGAACACTTTAGAGTGTTTGGGAGCAAAAGTTTCATCAAAAGAGATGATGAAAGCTTGGGTAAGCTTGATTCTAGATCTGATGAAGTCATATTTTTAGGATACTCATCAATGAGCTTAGCCTATAGATGTTATAATAAGAGACTATAAAAGATAGTGGAAAGTACCAATGTAAAAATTGATGAGACAAGGAAATCTCACTCATAATCAAAGAATACTTTAGATAATTTGGACTTCAAGAATGATGAGTAAACTATGTAAATTGATGAAGAGGAATAAGAAATTGAAGAAAGACATGACCCAAAAGGACCTTTGAAATAGATTCAAAGAGATCATCTTGAATCTCAAATCATTGGCAAAAAGAATGCAGGTATGTAAATAAGGAGAAATTGGTAAGTAATCTAAATCAAGAGAATGTTTCTCTATTATCCAGTATTGAACCAAAGGATCTTATAGAATCAATCAAAGATAATTTTTGGATAGATGTTATGAATGAGGAATTCAATCAAATAGATAATAATGAGACTTGGAAACTAGTTATTAGGCCTAAAGACAAAAATGTCATTGGCATAAAATGGGTGTTTAGAAATAAGTTAAATGAAGATAGAGAAGTCACTAGGAAAAGGGCTAGATTGGTATGTAAGGGATATGCATAGTTTGAATGGGTAGACTTTGAGGATACCTCTGCACTAGTAGCTAGATTGGAGGCAATCAGGTTGTTTTTATCTTATGCAGGATTCAAAGGATTTAAGGTATAACAGATGGATGTCAAATCTACCATGTTGAATGGGGATATAGAAGGAGTGTAAATTGAGAAACTTGAAGGGTTATCTCTAACATCTAATAAAGACTATGTTTGTAGATTGAAAAAGGCTCTCTATGGTCTAAATCAAGATCCTAGAGTTTGGTATGCTAGGTTAGACAAGTATCTACTAGATCAAGGACTCAAAAGAGGATTTGCAGACAATAATCTATATATCAAGACAAAAGATGACCATCAACTGATACTATTTTTTTATGTGGATGACATCATCTTTGGTGAAAATAATGAAAACATGACAAAGGCCTTTGTAAAGGTGATGAAGAAATAATTTGAGATGTCTATGCTAGGATAACTATCATTCTTTCTTGGGTTGTAGATCACTCAATTTGAAAAAGGCATATTCATCTCACAAGTCAAGTACATAAGAGAGATATTGAAAAATTTTGAGATGGAAGATTGTAAGGTAGCTAGTACACACAAGATCATAGGATGCAATTTGATCAAAGAAGATGAGTTTTCAAAGGTCAATCAGATGTCATATAAGTCAATGATTGGAAGTTTGTTGTATACCATTGCTTTTAGACCTGATATCATGCAAGAAGTAGGTCTTATGGGAAGATTTCAAGTAGATCCAAAGGAGAATCATTAGCAAGCAGTCAAAAGGATACTCAGGTATTTCAAGGGCACAATAAAATATGGATTGTGCTATCCAAAAATCAAGTTTAATTTGACATCCTAAATAGATGCAAATTGGGTAGGAAGTATAGATGATAGGAAGAGTAATAGTGGAGGATATTTCTTCCTAGGAGTATGCCTAGTGTCATGAATAAGCAAGAAGCAGCCATCAATAGAATTGTACACTTATGAGGCTGAGTACATTACAATAGATTCATATTGCACTTAGGTCTTATGGATGAGATAGACCTTAAAAGACTACAAGGTGGAGTATGGTGGTCCAAGACCTATATACTCTGATAATATAAGTGATATAAGTGTCTCAAATAACCCTATCATGCATTCAAGAACCAAACACATTCCCATCAAATATCATTTTCTAAGAGAGCATGTAAGTGAACAAAGTGTCAAAATTGAATATATTTCTACACCACAAGATCAGATTGCAAACATCTTGACCAAACCACTACCAAAGGTAGCTTTTGAACACCTAAGATAGGAATTGGGTGTAACTCTTACTCCTAGTGATCCTTAAAATAGTCAAATACTGAGGGGGAGTTGATCATGCTCATTACCTTCAAGAACATGTGAGTTATTTCAAGAAGGTGTGTATGATTTGAGGGGGATCTATTCAGGTTGTTGACTGAGCTTGATATATGTTGAAGTGATCTTTTAATCTAAGTTCATTCTAAAAGAGATGATAGTTATGGAAGATCTTTGTCATTAATATCAAAGGGGGAGAAAGATAAGAAAAGGTGAAAGATCAAGAAAGATTAGAAAGGGTAAGAAAAGGCAAGAACCAGGTTGAAGAGATGATTGCCATCAAGAGTGCTTGACATAGTTTTTTGAGTGTGTTTGTCATCAATGATAAAGGGAGAGATTATTGAACATTATCATTGATTAAGGAAGACATTGTTGAGCACTATCATTTGATTATTGAGTTGTTGGAATAAGTGATGTCATTAATGTCAATATAATGTTTATTGATGTCAACCTAATGTCATTGATGTCAAATGTTCTTATGAAGGTGCATGATTAAGTAAAGCATTGAGGTAGCATGATGAAATGAGTGAGCTTTCAAGAAGAAACTATATACTTCAAAGATATATGTAATCAGTTTTGAAGATGCTTTGAATGATCTACAAAGATGTGAAATATTCAAAAAATAATTCAAATTGTTTGAGCATGAGAGAGGTCATTTGAAATTATACATGAGGTGTTGAGGGCCTTGTAATTGATTAAAAAGTTAGTTTTGAAGATTTGTGTATGCATCTCTAAAGATGATATGAAGATATTTAGTCGAGCTTCGATGATATATAGAAAGCTCTAAAGATGCTCTATTTAAGATCTAACAAAGAGTGAGTGTATGATTTTTCTTAAGAATACACATGAGACATTGGAACATAGGAGAGTTTCAAGGTGAAGTCTATAGGGTGGCTAAAAGTTCAGATTCAAGGCCTAATGAGACTTGCAAGTTAAGGCCTAGAAATCAAGAAGAGAGATGGTGGATAGATGGGATATCTGGATTAGTTTCCATGACATGAGTGAGTAAGTGATCATTGAAAAAGGTGATTCAAGTTGTTTTAAGTATGTGGATGAAGTTTTAGGTCATGGTTTACAAGAAAAGGCTTAAAAACATGTTTCAAGGTTTCTCGAGTGCACAGAATGAAGATTTTTATACTCAAGAAGGTTTTTCAAGTGTTTATTAGCACATGTAGCATCTATATGAGGATTTAATGTATTCATGGTAGATGAGGAAGGGTTCTAGCTCAAATTTCCAAGCACTAGTTTTTGAAAAAAGGAGTTAAGTTTTATGAATGATCATTAAGACTAGAAGATGGTCTAAACCCTAATAATGACTTGATATTGAAGATATTGTTCCAAAGAGATCAGAATGGTTTGATATGGCCAAATAGGTGATTATATTTTTAGTTCAACTCTCTTAGTCATCTCTTATTTTGATTGGTTCCTCAGGTGAGTGAGCAGACCCTATAAAAAAGTGTTTGTCTTTTAGAGATCTACTATAACAAAAAGAGTTGATCAAGTCAAAGTTAATAAGTGGATGAAGCTCAAAGTGTGAGACTTGTAGTTATTGACCATAAAGTTTTTTGGATATGTTCCAAATCTCATATGTGAAAATTTGATGATTCAAAGCTAATAGACCTAGTGATGCAGACAATAAAAAAATTGGGTAGAAGTGAGAAGATAATTCTTGATGTGTTTTCATATAAGAGTGATGAATTGAAGTGAATGATGATGTTTTTTGGTAATTTAATAATCTATCCATGATTTTTATAATCTTGTAATTCATTGTAATAGGTTAGAACACTAAAGCCAAAATGGCTTGTCTGACTGAGTAGAGTCTGTGAGAGAGAAGATTAATAGATTGGTCTGCAAGACCAATAGTTTCCATTAGAGATTATGACCTATTTTATGGAGGTTTATTAAAGGATGATATAATATCTTGTTCATGAATTTAAATCTCTTGAGTATGTTTAATCATGTGTCATAATTTCATGTTTTATTGACTATGTTTTGGAGTCATTTGGTAGTTCTAAGTAAACATCTTATAGAGAAGAGTTTGAGACTATATACCCTGAGTTAAAGCATTAGATGAATTTGGTGATGACCCTAAGGTCATTAGGTTTATTAATATATGAATTTTCACCATGGTTGTTTGGAAATTTTGAGTATTTTCTTTAGTTATTCTAGATATATTTTCTATATATGCACAAACCTTTTATGAACAATGTTTTGAGAAAGGGATCAAGTGGTGGTTGGACCTAAAAGGTGTTGTGGACCTAAAGTGAAGTTGTATAAGGTATATTAGAGTGAAATATGATGTATTCCTACTATGTGAGGCATTTTTATATGATTTAATTAATATTAAAGGGTAACATGTTGATAAGAATACCTATTAGGTCTCCTTAAATCCTAAAAGAGGAGTAAGGGCTAATTGAGCTATGGCTGACCTAATGTATTGATTGATTCATGATTAAAGCATATTATTTTTAATGTGTTAAGACCTATTCATGGATGACCTAATAGATAAGAATTTATGGCTAACTAAGAAGGATATCATCAAGTGACTTATATAAAAGCAAGGCATTTTAGGCCTATTTTAGTATGCTTAGAGAGCGAGAGCAGAAGAGGATAAGCAAATGAGATAGATCATTATTCAGTAGAAGGAGGTCATGTAGAACATCAAATAAGTGTCATGAATATATAACAAAGATTTTTCATATGAATATCAAGGTCATAAGACCTAATAAAGCCATGAAGAGGGTTAGTTGAGCGAAGAGGGTGAGAAACTAGTTTAAGAAAGATAAAAGTGAGTGAAGAGATGAAGGAGAAGATCATCATCTATAGTTTGAGAAGTAAAGGTTTCTGAAGGTGATCAAATAATTAGGTGGTTGATTTGGTGTTGAGTTATCTAGGATTTTGGTACCTCCTTGTAATTGGGTACTTGTTAAACCCTAGCTAAGTTAGTGCGAAGCTAGTTGGGGTTGGTGTTCCATGTGGAGATAGTGCTTTACTAAAGATTGATGTTTGTCTTATAGGACTATATTCCATTTTCTTCATTAGTGGTTTTTAATCCCCTTGAGGTTTTCCCACATATATTTTGTGTTCATGTGTTTCATGCTCTTATGATTTGATGCTTATGTTTGCTAAGATGTACATGCTTATATTTATGATTCATGTATGATTAAGTGGAATTGAATGAAAAGTTTTGAAGAATAATTCACCCCCCCTCTTAGTCATCTTGTTTCCAAAACAAAATCAACCTTAAAATTTTGTAGTAATCAATTATGTAGAAACATGGATGACTAGTAATCCTGATGTGATCTCAAATGCTTACTTGTGCCTAACAAAAGAACACTGATCTAAAGTTGCCTTCAAATTTCATGGTATGAGGTTACTTATGTTGTCCCCAAAAAATGTCACTCCTTTTTGGGGAAACCTATGAATTATTTTGGCCCTACACAGACCCAAAATTGACTCTCCCCTATTCGAAATTTGTCCTGAGCATTCAAATTCCTCATTTTTCAAGCTTCTCAGTTTCTACAGACTTCACAGGAACAAATCTACAGACTCAACATGCTTGAAATTAATAGATTCAAAGGGTACGATGGATTCAATAGAAAAATTCCTTTGAAAGGGAAATTTTCTGGCACTTATACATTTCCAGGGTTGGTTCAATCAAACAGTTCAAAGGGGCACACAAAATAAAAAGACCAAAGAGTGGAACCTACCACGTGTCCCTTGTAGAGTTCCATGGAAGGCGACAAGTGGCAATAGCAGAAGGTTTCAATGTCTTTTTCTCAAAGCATCAGAACATGCCATGTGTCATTTGCAAAGCTCAATAGAGGTTGCCAAGTGTCAATGGTCATTGCATCTCCCTTTGGTTTCATTATCAAATAAAGACTATGGCAGGCCCTAGGCAAGTTGCTAAAAGAATAAGTAGAGTGCCCCAAATGTCATCCTCCATGTGTTCTGTTAAAACTCAGTGAAAGCTGACAAGTGTCATCATCCATAGTTTATTCCTTTGTTTCATAAGGACTGTGGTGGGCCCCGAGCAAGTTACTAAGATTAAGCAGATCGTGACAAGTGTCAAAATCCACATGAATCCTATATGAGTCCTGAATGTTTTTGTAAGTGTTTTTAGAGCTCGGTGGAAGCCACCATATGTCATCTCCCGTAGGACTCTCGAAGGTTTCTAAAAGCTCCTATAAGTTAGGTGGATGCTTCCAAGTGTCCTTGCCTATTCTAGCAAAAAATGCCACGTGTCACTTGTTAAAAGCAACATACCATGCCAAAATTCCTTTGTAAACAAACGGAGCATGACAAGTGTTTGCATCTATGCTTCAAGTTTCTAATAATTTTCAAAGCTTATCTCGATAAGCTTATTCCAAAGCTACAGATGCTGCCACGTGTCCTTGCCTGTGTCACAGTGGAAAGTGGCCATAGCAAGTGAGAAAGACATGAAGGAATTGCTGAGGATGACAGGCCTGCATACATCAAATTAAAGATGACTGACTAGCTATTAACCTTCAAATGATGAAAGACCCATGGACGTGAAATTTGTGGCAATAAAGTGTCTATTGATCTTTGCAGGCTTGAAAGTGGACTAGAATGCATTCAAGGGCATTAAGGCCAAGATACAAAGGAAGAACTATCCAGAAAATGTACCAAGAAAACCAAAAAGGGAGAAGGTAGCCTGAGGACTCAAATCAAAGGAGGAAGAGCCCAAAAGGGAAATATCTACGGGAGTTATTTCTAGTAGGTGGGGCAGTTCATCAGGTAGGTATTTGGGCCTACAAACATTGAAAGCATAGCCTATTTTTCCCCTTTGGACTAAAGGCAAAGTGGATAGCTACGTGGATAACAGGTGATATAATAAGTGACTCAAGTTCAGGAGGAGACATTAGAGATGAATCAACACACCACAGTTAAGGTAGCCGCCCAGTTTTAGCATGGCCCTCCCTGACAAAACCAAAAATGCATCCAATGCATTAATTCATAGCATGGGATGCTCCAAGGGACAAAGTGCCAAGCCTTCCTTGGCCTCTATATAATGTAATCTCTTGTATCATTATAGGATAGATCTTCCCATTACCAAAAGCAAAACTCTGCCCAAATTGAAAGGCATCACTGAGACTTTGAGCTCAAATTGTTTATCATATTTCTTTGTTTGAATCAAAAAGCAAGTTACTTTCAAATTTTGTACTGTTATAGCTTGTATCATTTTAGGAGATTATTCTTATGTCTATTTCTTAAATGTATTCTTGTTTATGCAATTTAACAAGTAGAGCTAGTGAAAGTGATAAGGAAGGTGTCCTGGAGCCAGCTACTTTCAGACTTTGTGCTGACATAGTTGTCTTTAGTGTGTGATTATTTTTGTTTCTATGTAAAGGACCTTGGGATGACTTTGTACCCCCATTTTTATTTGTATCTCACTCTTGGGCAGTCAAGGTGGAGACTTTGTGCTACATCTTAGATTGTTGGTTACTCTATTCTCTGTTACTAGTTACTTATCATACCTGAAAGAACTCTTGGTGTTCCCTGTAAGACCACTTGTGAAAGAAGAAAAGTGCCTTCAATTTTTTCATCAAGATTTTCTCCTTTGTTTATAAAAATCATCTCTTAAATAAGAGAGATGGATGGTGTATCCTACCCCTGAGTGTTATTTTATACTTATATATATAATATATATCACCTTTATACCTATAGGGAACCTGCGCTTGATGAGAGGAGAGATTTGTCCCCTTTGGATGGGGTAAACCTACAACTTTAGATGACTGATCTCCCTTGTTATGGATGATCAGACCTATTTTTCTCATCAGTACGCTGGTGACAAAATATTCACCCAATAGTTTTTTGGCGACTCCACTGGGGAAGGACAAGCAGTTTGAAGCCTCAAGCTTCAAGTTAAAGTAAGACAAGTCTTTTTCCATTTTTGTTTCACAATCTGGAAACTCCACACTATACTAGAAGCTAGAGAGTCCAAGGTGTTGTTAACCCTATCTTTGAGTCGGTGCAGCAAGGAATTTTTGACCTACTTCCTTCCCAACTTCAAGTTCAACAATCTAGGAGTGTTCCTCCTACCCGTACCAGGACACAAACACAAGGCAGAGCTACTTTTTCTACTATTAGTAGAGCTTTACCTATCCATACTCCACCCAAATTTGTTATCCCTACTTTTAATAATCCAATCATGGTAGTTTAAGGCCCCTGGGGTAACTCATTTGGCCCATTAAATCTTACTCCATCCTTGCATGAGCTTCCACACAGTTCAAGGAAGAATTTCCCCAAATTCTTTGGTGATGGAAAAGTTCATCCTGATAAACACATTGCAGCCTTCAGCATAGCCTATGGTGTGATAGGCATGGAATTTGAGGATGTGGAAGTTAGGCTTTTCATGGAAACACTGCAAGGTGTTGTTGTAGATTGGTTCTACCATTTGCAAGCTAGATCAGTAACTGATTGGGACACACTCAAAGCCAAATTTGAAGCTAGGTTCAAGCCTGTAGAAGATGCACATGCCTTGCTAGCCCAGCTCACACAGATGATGAAGGAACCTCATGAGCCTATGAGGGATTTCATAGTAAAGTTTGATAAGTTGAGGAATCGAATTCTTGCCATTGCTCAGCCAACACCTGAAAACCTCAACTACTTCACCAACTCACAGCTACCTGAAGTGATTTTTTTACTAAGATGTGCTGGCCACATAAACCTTGAGGCTACTCAAGATTTGGCTATTAAAGTCAAAGATGACCTTATCCTGGCAAGAAAGATAAGGAGAGATCTAAAGTGAGGTAAATCTTCTTCTTCCTCTGAATACTCCCCTTCAGCCACCACGGATCCAATGGTGCAAAAGCTAGCAAATGAGGTGTTAGCTCTTAAAAAGCAAACGGCGCAAGGGATGTCATCCACTCTTGCATATAGAGATATGCCAAGGAGGACATTTTAGAATTAGACGTACCAAGGCCATGCTACCAGGAATCAAGAATAGCTAAATCACCTACTTCCTCCATAGAGGAACCTCACCCTCGAAGCACCTCCAACCAACTTGATAGTTAGATACCTCAAAGTTGAATTAGATTTATCATTCTAGCCTGAGTTGAATCTTAAAGATGATGCTAATCTCTTCACTGAGGAAGAAGAAGAATTAGCTGGCGACTCCAATATTGGTTTCCTAAATTATCAAGACGAACCCAAAAGTGAATGTAATGCAACTGAGGGATCATATGTTGTATTCACGTAGTCCAAGAATCAATCAGCTCAACAAGTTGATAAAGAGAAGATAGAGGGGCAACCTCAACCATCATTTTTAATTGCTAAACATGGGACCACTCTTCCCTTCCAGCCAAAGGACCTGGTGACTGCTAGAAAGGTAAGTACCCCAAATGTTTTTGCACCTTCAACTTCAAATTCATAGTCCAGTTTTCCCCCTCCTAGAAATTAAAAGGATGAATTCCCATCCTCTGCTCTTGGCTCATTCTAGGCATTTGATATCATTGACCATATAAATAAAACCAAAATTTAAATGTCTAAATTTAAATTTCTATAGTTCCATCCTGAGTAATTAGACAAACTAGTTCAATGTGTTAAAAACTAGACCATCCCTATAGGACAAGCAATTCTCAAAGTGACACATGATTCCCCCAAGAATGCACCCACCAGAAATAATCTTGTCATTACCCCTCTTGCTGCTCCTAGTAGGACTAAACCCTTTTATGTCTTATTGCTGATAAATGGACATCAGCTAAACAATTGTATCATTGATTCTGGAGCTTCAGACAATGTCATGCCTGCTAAAGTGGCTAAATCTCTTGATCTCACACTGACCAAGACATTTGGTAGATGCTTCTGCATGGACAACAAGAAAGTACCTTTGTTGGGACAAATTAAGGATGCCCAATTTGCATTTGTAGCATTCCCAGACAAAAGAATCAAGATGACTGTCTTGGTATCCAACGTCCCAACATCATATGGCATCCTTCTTGGGCAAAATTTTTGTAGGGATGTTGGTGGTAAATTAAGCATGGATTTATCAGAGGTGAGGATTCCAGTCAAAGGTGTTATGAAGAGGCTGCTCTCTGAGAAGGAAGTGAAATATGTGGTTACCCAGACCTCGGCACCTGAAGCTTAAATTTTGTTTGAGTCTTTAGGCATGAGTAACTAATTTCTATCTATGAATGAAGTTCATGAGGCATCTAATGAAGCTCTTAAAAGTAACAACCTGAAAATGTATTCAGTTGAAATAGTAGAAGAACTGGTGGAGTGTGATCTAAGTGTGGAAGGATCTCCCCCTCTAAATGAAGAAGAATCTAAAGAAAAAGTAGTGTCTAATGAGATATGGATTTTTGAATTTGATGGCAATTGTTCCTCCACTAGTTCAGGATCTAGAGTCATGCTGATATCTCCTAAAGGAGATATTTTTCCTTCATCCTACAAGTTGCAATTCAGCAACACTAATAACATAGTTGAGTATGAATCTCTGTTGCTGGGATTGAAAGCTATAAGGGACAAAGGCATCAAACTCCTTCATGCTAAAAAAGATGTCAAATTGGTGGTTTGTTAGGTGAAGAACCTATATTAGACCAAGAATGAGAGATTGCGCCACTACTGCAATCTAGTCTGGGACCAAATTGAAAGCTTTGACGCTTTTAGCATCTCTATCATTCCTAGAGAATTCAATGATCGAGTTGATACACTAGCTATTTCAGCTACTCTCTTACTTCCCCACACAAACTTCAAAGATGACAAGTACACTATTGAGTTAGTCTTTAGACTAAGTGTACCTAATAATGCTAGTCATTGGCAAGTGTTCAACAATGACAACCAAAACATTGCCTTTTTGGAGTAAAAAGACAGCTTTGAACAGCTGTAGTTTGAAGGCAGTGAACCTCAAAAGTGTGAACTAGCTCCTAAATTAAATACAAATGCAGGTGAAGAGTTC
Organism: Torreya grandis; assembly: GCA_037957365.1. NCBI lineage: Eukaryota > Viridiplantae > Streptophyta > Pinopsida > Cupressales > Taxaceae > Torreya > Torreya grandis. Next base: position 677,601 of record JARHVA010001321.1, read on the forward strand.
CTACAACATAAAGGGAATAAGATTCCCAAAGGCCTGGTTTCCCTTAAGAAGTTGTTTGATAAGCATGACAGATTCATCAAATAGCATCAAACATATTCAAGCTCCTCTCAGGAGTTTGATCAAGTAAATCTGGGAACCAAGGGAGATCCTAAGATGGTTAACATTGGTAAATGTTGTATCCCTGAGGCGAGGTTCAAGTTCATTACTTTTCTCAACTAATACATGGACATCCTAACATACTCCTATGATGACCTGAAGTCACTCAGGCCTAATGAAATCTGCCATGACATTCCTCTCAAGGCTGACTCGGTGCCTTACACACAAAAATTCAGGTAGTATAATCCAAAAATATCAGGTACTATTCTGTTTGAGATACAAAAAATGCTAAATGATAGGATCATTTTCTCAATCCATCATTCCACATGGATTGCAAACATAATGCCTGTGAGGAAGAAGAATGGTGAAATTCACCTCTGTGTAGATTTTAGAAATTTGAATCAATCATCCTTGAAGGATAATTATCATTTGCCAATCAAGGATCAAGTGCTTCAAATAGTGACGGGTTCAAAGATATTATCAATGCTAGAAGGCTTCTCAGTTTGAAGTTGGTGAGGCAGACCAACATAAGACTACTTTCACCACACCTTGGGGCACTTTTGCATATAGAAGGATGCCTTTTGGCTTGATAAATGCTGGCACCACTTTCCAAAGAGCAATGGACCTTGCCTTCAAGGATGAGATGGGTAAGTTCATCATAGTTTATCTTAATGAATTGACCATCTTTTCTAAGCATCACCCAGATCATGCGCACTATTTGCAACAAGTGCTAGAATGCTACCACCAGAATGGCATTTCTTTAAACCCCAAGAAGTCAGTCTTTGGAGGAATAGAGGGGAAACTTCTCAAACGCATTGTGTCCAAAGGAGGCATAAAGATTGACTCAGACAGAGTCAAGTCTATCCAAGAGCTTACCTTGCCCATAAGTAAGACTTCTAATCACTCTTTTGGAAAAGTGAAATTCTTATGGAGGTTTATCCCCAAGTTTGCTGAAAAGACTAGGCATATTGTGAACATGATGAAAGGAAAGGCCACCTTCAGTTGGACTAAAGAAGACAAGTCAGCATTTGAGGATATCAAGACTGCCATTGCCCATGCCCCAATTCTAGTTTGTCCAGACTATAACAAAGAGTTCACCATATACAGTTATGCTTCAGAACATACGCTTTCAGCAATTTTGGTTCAATAGAATAAATAAGATATGAAATCTCCCATTTTCTTCATGAGTTGTCCTCTCAAAGCTCATGATCTAAAGTACTTGAACATAGAGAAGCATGCTTATGTAGTGGTGAAGGTAGTGAAGCATTTCCACTTCTACATCTTGAATTCACACACTAATGCCTTGGTTCCTAACACCACAGTCAAATCCATACTAACTCAGTAGAAGTTTGGGATTAAAAGAGGCAATTGGGTTACAAAGATCTAGGAATTTGATCTAGTCATCAAGCCAACAAAGCTGGTGCGTGGAAAGGGGCTATGCTAATTAATTGTTGATAACAAGCTAGGAGGAATAGAGCATGAAGAATTAGTAGAAGAAGATGTGCCAATAGTCCTTTTTGTTTCCACCACAAATGAGTGGTATTTAGGTATTGCTCATTTCCTTACTTATGGTTATTTTTTTGCTCACCTATCTTATAAAGAAAGGAGAACCATCAAGCTGAAAGCTATAAATTTTATCCTTTGGAATAATGGCCTGTATAAGAGGAGCCTTGATGGAGTGTTCCTTCACTGTGTGGACAAGGAGTAGCAGAGCCAACTTTTAAAATCCTTCCACAATCTGGCCTGTGGAGGACATTTTTCTACTCCTGTGATTGCCCATAAGATCCTGCGAGCCAGGTACTACTGGCCAACTCTCTTTCAAGATGCATACAAGTGGGTACGGGAATGTGAACTATGCCAACAGTTTGTTAGAAGACCCAAGTTAGCTACCCTGCCTCTCAAGCCAGTGGTCATAGAGGAGCCATTCCAGCAATGGGGAATTGATTTTATTAGAGCTGTAAACCCATCTTCAAGTGTTGGACATGATTATGTCCTCATAGCAATAGATTACTTCACCAAGTGGGTGGAAGTTGTTCCAACCAAACATGCTACTTTAGGAGTAGTGTGTAATTTCCTCAAAGAGAACATCATTTCTAGGTTTGGGGTCCCAATCAAGATTGTCACTGATAATGCAGCTTGTTTCACTTCCTAAGAGATTACTCAATTCTATTTCTACTATGAGATTACACTTTCCCACTCTTTTGATTACTTTTCACAAGGGAATGGACAGGTTGAATCAAGTAATAAGAACTTGGTGACTATCATCAAGAACCTGGTGGATGACAACCAAAGGACATGGCATAAAGCATTGGTTGATGCTCTATGGATAGATAGAATTAAACCAAAAAGAGTAATTGGTATGTCTCCTTTCCAACTTCTTTATGGTATCAATGCTGAGATACCAATCACCTTGGAATTACCAGCATTGAAATTAGCTAAGGCAATTGAAGATCAAACATATGAAAACTCTCTTGATAAGAGGATCATGTGCCTGACTGAGCTGGATGAGCAGAGAACTGTAGTGGTGGACCAAATTATTTCCCATCAAGGTCTGGTGAAGAAGCTCTTCGACCAGAAAGCAAAGAACCATGATTTCCAGATTGGAGATCAAGTCCTCCTATGGGATAAGAGGAGAGAACCAAAGGGAATGCATGGAAAGTTTGATTACCTATGGAGGGGCCTTTTTACTATTCATCATCTCAATGGTGAAAATAGTTTCCTATTGAGGTATCAAGATGGCACTCTCTTTTCTCTGTGCCACAATGGGCAGCATCTGAAGCACTTTAACTCTTGAAGTATCAGATGAGTTCACTTGTACATATGTATATTTGTATAGTCTTTTGTTTCTATTTTGTGATTTTCACTTTCATTTTTTAGAGCCTTTCTTTTTGGGTAGCATGACTTCATAACCCAATGGCATACTTCAAGGCACTGGAGATTCTGGTTTCTACTCCCCTCAACTGCATTTCAAGTTTCTAATTGAAGGAAGTTCCCTAATTAGAGCCAGCTATTGTCCCGAAAAAATGTCACTCCTTTTTGGGGCAACCTATGAACTATTTTAGCCCTGCACAAACCCAAAATTACCTCTTTCCTTTTTAAAATTTGTCTTGAGCATTCAAATTCCTCATTTTTCAAGCTTCTCAGTTTCTACGAACTTCACAGGAAGAAATCTATGGACTCAACATGCTTGAAATTAATAGATTCAAAGGGTCTGATGGCTTAACCAGGCAAATTCCTTCGAAAGGGCAAGTTTTTAGCACTTATACATTTCTAGGGTTAATTCAATCAAGCAGTTCAAAGGGGCACGCAAAAGAAAAAGACCAAAGAGTGAAACCTACCACGTGTCCCTTTTAGAGTTTTGTGGAAGGTGACAAGTGGCAGCTGCGGAAGGTTTCAATGTTTTTATTTCAAAGCAGCATAACGTGTCACATGTCATCTATAAAGCTCAGTGGAGGTTGCCAAGTGTCAATGGTTGTTGCATATCCCTTTGGTTTCATTATCAAATAAAGACTGTGGTGGGCCCTAGGCAAGTTGCTAAAAGAATAAGTGGAGCACCCCAAGTGTCATCCTCCATGTGATTGCTAAAACTGAGTGAAAGTTGCCACGTGTTCTATTAAAACTCAATGGAAGTTGACAAGTGTCATCATCCATAGTTTCTTCCTTTGTTTCATAAGGATTGTGGTGGGCCCCGGGTGAGTTACTAATATTAAGTGGAGCGTGACAAGTGTCAATGTCTGCATGAATCTTATATGAGTCCCAAATGTTTCTGTAAGTGTTTTTAGAGCTCAACGAAAGCCACCACATGTCATCTCCCACAGGACTCTCGAAGGTTTCTAAAATATGCTATAAGTCAGGTAGATGCTTCCAAGTGTCCTCACCTATTATAGTGGAAGATGCCATGTGTCACTTATTAAAAGCAGCGGACCATGCCACAAGTCCTTTGTAAACAAGTGGAGCATTAAAGCATCTGTTGATCTTTGCAGGATTGAAAGTGGACCAAAATGCATTCAAGGGAATTAAGGCCAAGACAGAAAGGAAGAACCATCTAGAAAATGAACCAAGAAAACCAAAAAGAGAGAAGGTAGCTCAAGGACTCAAATCAAAGGAGGAAGAGACCAAAAGGGAAATATCTATGGGAGTTATTTCAGTAGGTGGGGCAGTTCATCAGGTAGGTATTTGGGCCTGTAAACATTAAAAATGTAGCCTGTTTGTCCCCTTTGGAGTAAAGGCAAAGTGGATAGTTGTGTGGATAGCAGGTGATAGAATAAGTGACTCAGGTTCAAGAGGAGACATTAGAGATGAATCAACACACCACAGTTAAGGTAGCTGCCCTGTTCTAGCATGGCCCTCCCTGACAGAACCAAAAATGCATCTAAGGCATTAATGCACAGCATGGGACACTCCATGGGACAAAGTGCCAAGCCTTCCTTGGCCTCTATATAATGTAATCTCTTGTATCATTATAGGGGAGATCTTCCCATTACCAAAAGCAAAACTATGTCCAAATTGAAAGGCATCACTGAGACTTTGAGCTCAAATTATTTATCATATTTCTTTATTTGAATCAGAAAGCAAGTTACTTTTATATTTTGTACTATTATAGCTTGTATCATTTTAGGAGATTGTTCTTATGTCTATTTCCTAAATGTATTCTTGTTTATGCAATTTAACAAGCAGAGCTAGTGGAAGTGATAAGGAAGGTGTCCTAGAGCTAGCTACTTTCAGACTTTATGCTGACATAGTTGTCTTCAGTGTGTGTTTATTTTCTATTTTTGTGTAAAGGACCTTGGGATGACTTTGTGCCCCCATTGTTCTTCGTATCTCACTCTTGGGTAGTTAAGGTGGAGACTTTGTGCTACATCTTAGATTACTAGTTACTCTATTCTTTGTTACCAGTTACTTATCATACTTGAAAGAACTCTTGTTGTTCTCTGTAAGACCACTTCTGAAAGAAGAGAAGCGCCTTTAGTGTTTTCACCAAGATTTTCTCCTTTATTTCTAAACATCATCTCTGAAAGAAGAGAGATGGATGGTGTATCCTACCCCTGAGTGTTATTTTCTACTTATATATATAGTATATAGCACCTTTATATCTATAGGGAACCTCCCCTTGATGAGAGGAGAGATTTGTCCCCTTTAGATGTGGTAAACCTGTAACTTTGGATGACCAATCTCCCTTGTTGTGGATGATCAGACCTATTTTGCTCATCAGTACACTGGTGGAAAAATATTCACCCAACAACTTCAAGCATCTTCATAATGATTTTTCAATCTATTCAATAATGTGGAAAGTTTATGGATAAGCCAAGTGGTAGAGAGAGAAACCAATGACATTGTGAGAAATCAAATGACTATGTATAAGCTTCATGGAGACAAGAGCTAGAGATGACATTAGATTACAAATTGCTTCCACATGAAGGAAAATGTCATGTCTGAACTAATTGTACTAATAAGAATTTGATTGGATCAAATTTTACAGCAAAGGGTAGCCTTGGAATTATAGTTTCAAATCTAATTTTTCTAACTGCCTAAAGCTAAATGCAATTAAAGTCTATGGCTCAGCTTGGGTCTATTTAATCTATGATTTTACCTATATTAAAAATGTGGGCATTCTAAGTAGAAAATTTTTACTATAATTGTCTTTGAGTACACCAACCATTCTTTCACTCTTAGTTGCCGAATTAGCTTGCTTGAATAGGCCAATTATAATATACACTCTATTCGATGTTGAATACATAGTTTCAATTGTTGTTTAGTCCATTTGTAGCATTTAGTTTAGTTCAAGTATAAATGTCTTTAATTTTTTCTTGTATTTAAGTGATAATAACTATAAATGAGATTTGGTCACATCAAGATAGTCTCAATTTTATTATGCAACAAATAATAAAATTGGTTTGTTAGAGTTATTCCTATTTTATCTACACTTTTCCATAACCATGGTGTGCAATAACTATAAGTTGTGAGTTATACTTTCTTTTGAATAGCTTAATAGATGAATGACTATAATATATATGTTTGTGAATGTCTTAATTAGATTGTGCTCATATCTAGTTTTATTCACTCTATAATGCCTAGCTTTGCTTATCAAGAAGTTAGCTTATGACTAATGTGTGCAATAGCTACAGGTCATTGACATGCTTATCAATAGGTTGGATGAACCAATGGTGTTCATAATTTCCTCTTAAAATATTTCCTATAGTGTGTCTTTAGTTTGTGTAATAGCTTGATTAGGCACATAGTGATACAACTGTGGCTAATTCTATTCATAGCTCAAAGTACTATGATGGCATGTTTGATCAAATATACCCCATTTATTTATTATCCTACCCTCTCTTTTATTTTTTTTATAATGACACATTTCCATTAGTGTAGGACTAAAATGAATTGTAGTGAAACTAAATATGTGGCTTCATTAGTTGAATTAAGTAGGAATCAAACTCATATAACTAGTTAGCAATCACCCAATGTGAGCCTTCGATGGAACAATTTATATGCCTACCCATGTTATGTTTTTTTGGTGAAATCTTGGCCCTTATATCACAAATAGATCCTAAAAACAAGGGGAATTTGTTCTATTGGGTTTGATCTCCATGTACTTCTTTCATAATGTTCAACCTAAAGAGCATCTTCTAAGGGTGAGTCACTTGTCGAAACCAACACTTTATGCCTCTAAAAGGAGGGCCTTTTTTTTCATGATTTCTATTTGGTTTTTTTATTTGTTTTATGTTTAAGATAAATATAGACTACACTACACGGATTCTTATGTCTAGAGCTTCTCCAATATGGTTTGGCTCACTGAGTCAGCCATTAGCATTATGGGACCTCAACATCCTTTACCCGAGAATCCCTTTGATTCCCTCTTGATGTTTGAAAATGGAGGTCAAAAAAAATACAAGGAGAATATTGTAGGTTAAAGATGGGTTATGCATGTGTTAGGAGTACAATTCGAGGATGTTACCTATAGGCTATTTCCTTTCAGCTTAAAGGGAATGGCCCATGATTGGTACCTCAACTTGACACCCAACTCCATCACCACCAGTCAGAGACATAAACATCAATTTATAATTCATTTTAGAATCCCAAAAAATTATTTATCATATCTCAAGAGTGTCCTACCTAAGTTTTAGCAAGCCCAAGACCCCATCCTCACTATGACATAAGCTCTCATGTCTGAGTTACTTAATAGTGAACTTGTTAATCATGAAGATGATGACATTAGTAAAGTGTAAAAAATCATCCTTGCCATGAAATAATAATTTATATATTTATAAGAGAAATTAAAATGGAAACAATATAAAGAATCCAAAACTTTCTAAGAGGAGCTATGTCATTAGATAGAAGATTTCTTCTCTTATCAGTCCCCAAAGCCTACATTCAATGAGCTGACTAAAGAAAGTGATGATATTAATGTAGAGAGATTTACTCAGAATAACATGGCATCCTCTTATAGCTACAATAAAAGATATAAAATGTTCCTTTATCAAATTCCCCAAGTCCTTCACCATTGGAAACTACCAAACTACTTATGTCCAATAGCCCAGTTAGTGAACCCCAGGTAAATGACCTCTCGTATTATGACTACTTGAACCATGAAGTAAGACTTATTTATCTAATAGTCATTTTTAAGATCATGAAAATAATGTAGCATCCTCCTCTGATCATATGGAATCTAATTTTGAATATGGTGAATATGATTATCTAGAATATATGTATACTTGTTGGTGTAGGCCTTTTTCCCACTGGGTTTTGCCTACATGGTTGTATTAGCTTGTTTAGGGCTCTAGAGGTCATTTTGGTAATTTAGGAAGATTAGTCCCATATTCACTAGAATGTGTGGTATCTTTCCCTCTCTAACCTATATATGCACCTCTCTCCCTTCATATTTCTAATGTAGTTAATGCATTACTAAGTCAATATATTATGGATTGTTTTAGCTCCTTAGTTGTGAGCTATGACAACTTTGAGAGCTATGAGAGTTATGAAATTTGTCCCTTTGTATAAGTAATTCATATGCATTCATTAATTTAGGATGATATAGAGTATTTTATTTGCTCTTAATCCTTTTACAATATTGTTCTATGCATGATTTCATTTACTAGCAGCTTCATTGTGATGTGCACTTGCATGACTTGTGAGATCACTCCATCATATGCATTCATTGATCTAATGATCCTAGATGTAACTCTTTTATGGTATCAGAGTGTCAATATGTGTTCATGATTATCTAGTTGGTTGGTTATTTGTTTTTGTTTTTTTATGAAATCTTGATATTTGATATTGTATTATCATAGGAATTATTGAGAGAAATGTTTTTGATATGTGAGTTGGATACATAGGTTTGAATGTTTGAGCAACATGGTTTTACTTAAAAACCCATGGTTTTAGAGATTCTTTCATGGTAGATGAGCCTGGATATTTTTGCATTGCATTGTCTCTTGATCTTGGCTAATAATTAAATCCAACATAATAATCTCTTGAATTTATTAACAGTAATTTGTATAGTGCTTATATTGGCATTTGCATGTATTATATTTTATATTGGCATCTAGGTGTTGATCTATAATAGGATCCAATATTTCTCATGGTATACGCATGAAATACAAGGATTTGGCAAGGTTGATTTACTTTTTCAGCTTGGCATCATAATTTTTTCATTGAGATCTATTGTTTAGGTCTTATTTTCTGCAACTATGGTGTTTTAGAGATCAAATCTACCTTAGACGTTAAAAAAAAGGAGAAAGTTTTGTTGCTATTCTTTATACTTTCAGAATCAACATCTGAGAAAAGGCATTATTACTATGAACTTATATGTTTGAGTTTGAAACTTGGCATTAGAGTTATATTGGAATCATGTGCCCTCTCATACCAACAACATGGTGTTTTCCAGCAAGTTGGCATTATAGATCTGCTATTTTTTTTTAAATCTTGCACTTGGCATCACACTTTATAAGTTTGGCATCATCTTTCTTTGTCTTTTTCATAGCTCTATGGAGGCTACTACATGGTCTTAGCACTAGAAGGACTGCATTATTTTACTCTATGTTGGAAGCTCGAATAAGATCTACATTCATTTTCTCCTTGTTATACAACACTCAGTACTTTTGAGGATCTGCTTGTTGTAACTTTGGATTCGTATTCTTTTTGACCACTTTGAAATGGCATATCAAATCTGAGACAAGTGTTTTCAGACCTTGGTGTTGTATAAGGAAGATATTAGAATGCTTTTCATTCTTCTTGCATCTTTCTCTCACCTACTCCATAGGCATTTTTAGTGCATACTTCACTGTTTAGAGATCTTGGAGAAATTTTGATGGTTTTCCAGCTCCCACAACCCATCCACACATCTCTCAACTCATGTTGATCTATGTTCAAGGTGATTGGATCAAGGGCACACCTACAACATGTATTTTCTCTCATGTCACCCTTGGTGGACTCTCACATGACTCCCACAAACTCAAATGCCTTTTATGATCAGTCATTAGCGTAGACTGAACTTGTGCTCAAATATAGCTTTTTCTCTCTAATGGCAGTTTTTGTTTCTATGTTTTACTAATTTGTAGGCTTGATCAAAATAATGGCAGCCTTTAGATGTAGGAAATTAAGAAATTGAAGTGTTTTTACAATAGAAGACTCATTGATGCCTCCACCTTTATTCATGGCATCCTTCTTCTATATAATGATGCCTCAATCAACCATTCATCCTCTTCCACAACCTGGTTTCTCTCCATGGTGATGCTTAGGTTTTCTTTATCCCAACGCTAAGTCAAAATAATTATATTTCTGCCCTAAACATTTATTAAATCTTGCATATTTAATTTTATTTTAAAATAACTTGATTAAAATAAAGGCTAAATGTGTTTTCCTTCATTATAATGCACATATGAGTACATAATTATGTTGGTTAAGACTTGGCATTATTATTGGGGAGATCTTTGGTTTAAGTCCCACCTATCTAGTTGACTAAACACATTTTTGGTCAATAGTGTTTTTTTATGAGTGGGAAGCCATTTATTTTTAGGTTGTGGTGGAAGATAATCAAGGTACACATATGGGTGAGTAGAAGGATTGGTTAAGACTTGGAGTTGTGATTAAGAGGTTACTAGTTTACTTCTAGTTTCATTGTCTAGTTATAAGGCTATGTTTATTTTATCATCTTTAGTGCATTTAAAAATTTAAATAAAATGGACTATTAATGATGGGAATACGATATTATAATAACTTTTGATCGATAACTCAGAATTGAGTACCATCTTCTTTAAAAGTTAATATTTTTTCATTCCCAATCTATTGCTTCCATATATATTGTAATTGCACTAAAATTATAAAGTGTCATTTTTGGGGGGGCTCACTACTAATTATCTCCGAGGGTTTGTTGTGGGTCATGCATTATCTCTCATGTGCACATTAAATTTTTTTAACTATTACCTATGCCCATTTTAATGACTGCTTACACAAATTGATCTTGTATTCCTAGAGGCATTATCAGTAAACCTGGATGTCTATTTGAGCACGTATTATCACTTGTGCACTAATTTCTCTCACTTGATTGGACTCATTTTTAGTGTTGTTTGAAGTCTATATATAGATCATTCATTATTACTCCAGATGAGGAGAGTTATTTTATCTCTAGTGATCCTTATTGGGAAGGACAATTATGTTTCTTGGCATGCTTATATAGAACACTTGCTCACACACAAGAATTGTATTCCATTTCTCTATGGACATATTCCTAGACCCATTGATCTTATTCAGTTTGATAAATGGGTGAATACTTGTGATGAGGCTTTTTCCACTCTATTATTACATGTTTCCATGGATCTTCATTGCTATATGGAATATATAGAGTGTCCATTCACTATTTGGAGCATACTACAAAGGCTTTTCAGTGATCCTATTGAGAATTATGTTATACCTCCTCCTTCACTTCCTATCATCTCTTTAGAGATATTTGTACTCTCACCACTTGATTTATTTTATTTTGATGACACATCCATAGTGTATATTGCTCTTCCTTTTATTGATCCCCCACTACAAGATGAGAATATGCCAAGCCTTAGTTATCTCATGACAGATTCTACATACATTCTTGTGTAGATTGTAGTTTTTCCAAAGCCTTCATAAACTTGTATTTTAGATGAATTTTCTAGTGAGAGTACACACATTGAGAGTATCAATGACTTATATGTTCCTATAGACATTCATCTTGTAGATCAGAGTGCTTCATTTATAGACCAGTCTTTAGTTTTGATGATTGTTGAGCCTTGCTCTCATCTTCCCATGGGCATTCTTTTAGTGAATGTTTTATGTCTATCTTATTATCTAGTTATTCTCTTTCCAGCATTGTATTCTTCTCCATTTCCATCTTTTATAGTTAGTCTTGTGATATCTGATCAAACTTTGGAACATTTGAGCATTAGTAGGGAAACATTTGAGCATTTTTAGAGATCTACATCATGATTCCTATCTAAATTCCACTTTAGTGGGAATTTAGAATTATGATAACTCACAATTTATTTCTTCTAAAAGGAAAAAATAAAATTTGTTATAGAGGGGCCTACTATAACATTCACCATGTGACATTATGTGCATACCTTCTCTCTCTTCTTTGTGGAGGCACACATCCTTCATATTTTGTAAGATACTAGGATCATATCTTTGTACATAGGTACCTTATCAGGCCTTGTTGATGAAACCCATTTTTCATATCACCCACCTAAGATGCACTTATGGGGGGTATTAGTATAGGCCTTTTTCCCACTGGGTTTTGCCTACACAATTGTATTAACTTGCTTAGGGATCTATATGGTGGTATCTTTCTCTCTACAACCTATATATGTACTTCTCTCCCTTCATATTTATAATGTAGTATAAGGTAGTATATTATGGATTATTTGAGCTAACTAGTTGTGAGTTATGACAGCTTTGAGAGCTGTGAGAGATATAAACTTCATCCCTTTGTATAATAAATTCAAGGTGATATAGATTATTTAATTATTTTCTCTCATTCCTTTGAAATATTATTCTATGCATGATTTTATTTACTAGTAGCTTCATTTTGATGTGCACTTACTCGACTCATGAGATCACTCCATCATATACATTCATTGATCTAATGATCCCATGCATTGGGCCAATTTGCCTTGTAAAACACACTACTTTATAAAGTGTCAAAATTTAGGTGGGCTACCTGACATAATTTTAGAACTAGTGAAAATGGGGGTTGTCATTGTGTTAGTTCTTGTCTGCACATCTTCTCTTTTTCACACATGCTTTCTGAAACATGGTCAACACATTTAATGAGGTTAATTGTAATCATAAACTAAGATAAAGTTACACTTTTGGGGTTTCATCATGGATATTAGTAATGAATTCCATAAATATATTGTAAGGCTAACTTTAAATAAATATTTGTCTTGGAAACAAGGGATAAAGAATCATTTCCTAGAGCAAGATCTACTTCCTTATCTCCTAGGACTTATTCTTGAACCAACTACCTATGAATAAAATAATGCATTGTTTAACAATAATGACATGGTCTATGGCCTAATATGTCTAACTATATCTAAGGATATTATGCATCATATTGAACATACTGAGTGCCCTTTCACTACATGGACCATCATCCAACAGTTGTACAAAGACTTTGGATCTTCACCTAAAAGTGACGCTTCCTTTGATGACCAAGCACCTACTGAGATTCCTAATACCTCTTCGTGTGGACACATACTCATTAGATGATCTATTTATATGGTTGACATACATTGACACCCCATCTATTATTGAGGACACTTTGCATCCTCTTTTATCTATTGCTACTTCAGAGGTCAGAGTTGCTTCATCGAGAGCTATCAATGATTCTTTGTAGGACATACACAATATTTCAGTTTTAGTATTAAGTGATGATCTCTTAACAAGTGTTTTAGACTTGTTTGTGGAGAATCATATTTTAGACATGGAGGACACATTTGAGGGTTTATCTCTCTTATTTAATGATAACCTCATCACATCTATTGTCTCATCATCATCATCTCTAGATCTTGTTCATCAGTCATTTCTACATAGTTCTAGTTTGTCACCTAAATTTTTCATTAGGCATGTACCTATTTGGATTGTGGTATATTCACCTATGGACATGGTGACATTTGAGAATTTTTTAGAGGCACATTTGATGATCTTTCTTCCCTCATATTCCTTTTTAGAATATGAAGATTATTTGCACTCTTCTATAGTTTTATTTCTTCCTGAGGGGAGGACTGTTACTCGACGTAATTAGATCATATTCAACATTTAGTGTCAAGCATCTGCTATCACTGTAGGAGGATCTCATATTTTGAGAGGCTTCTTATCTCCTTTCCTTCTCTCTATTCTAGGGGGGATTCTCTCTTTTGTTCGAGGGAGGGGAAGGGGGGGTGTGGGTAAGGAGTGGGACGAGGGGGGGGGGGGGGTGAGTTACTTCTCTTTTGGGGGGAATTGCATTATACATGGGTACCTTATTAGGCCTTGTTGTCGAGACCTATTTTTGTATCATTAACTACCTAAGCTACGCTTATGGGGAGGTGTTAGTGTAGGCCTTTTTCTTACTAGGTTTTACCTACACAGTTGTATTAGCTTGTTTAGGGCTCTAGAGGTCATTTTGGTCATTTGGGAAGATTAGTCCCACATTCACTGGAATGTGTGGTTTCTTTCACTCTCCAAACTATATATGAAACTCTCTCCCTTCATATTTCTAATGCAATTAATGTATTACTAAGGCATTATATTATGGATTGTTTGAGCTACTTAGTTATGAGTTATGACAACTTTGAGACTTGTGAGAGCTGTGAACTTCATCCCTTTGTATAAGTAATTCATCTACATTCATTAATTTAGAATGATATAGATTATTTTATTTTCCCTCATTCCTTTTGTAATATTTTTCTATGCATGATTTCATTTACTAGTAGCTTCATTGTGATGTGTACTTTCTCAACTTGTGAGATCACTCCATCATATACATTCATTGATCCAATGATCTTAGATATAACTCTTTTAATAATAACTTATTTGAGCTATCTGAGAAAGAAGAGTGGTGAAAAGATCACCATGAGCTAGATGAGTTAGAAACAAGAGATGTATTGGATGAAGTTGTTTTAGGTGGCCCAAATTCTCTACAATGGGTAATCAATTAGCCCCTAACTTCTATAGTCACAAAAATAAGATTAATGTAAAAGACTTTCTTGTTTATGATAAAAAAGATGATGAGGTAATATTTTCTAAACCTAAGGATTATTTTCCAAATTGTATGATAAAAGACTCTCTTAATGCAAATGGTTGTAATGATAAGTTCATTTTTAAAAACCATGACCAATTTTGAGAATTTAACTGTAGGAGATAATCTGGTGGTGAATCAGTGGTCATGGATCAATTTACAACAAATGGAAAAATTTGATGGCTTGGATGTGATGTAAACTCATTTATTGGTTTGGGGGTTTCAAATCCTCTAGCCTATGATAACTACAAGGAAGATCCACTTCAACTTGAATATGTTATCCACTAGGTTATTTGTGCTCAATATGATTTGATTATATAGAAAGAACACAACTTTGATGAAGTAAAAGATTGTGGTGATTAGTGGTGGTATGCTTTAAGGAATACATTGTTGAATTTTATAATTGCAGTTCAAGTTGGTCTACTCTGTCAGATGATTAATTTTATTATTTCTAATCTGATGGGTTTGTTTATCTATATATAGGTGATAATGTTGAATATTTTAACTCTAAAAATCCTAGGGAGTGATTATATCCTGATTTGAGGGTGCTTATGTTTTGTGAATGGGATGTATTTAAGCATTCTGGTTTACTTTATAAATTATGTGTTCCAAGATGCTCATGTAGATATCTTATTATTGAGTTAGCTCATTTTAATTATCAGCTACTTCCTAAGCTTCATGAAAGAAATAATTTGTTGAGTTGTATGATTGGCAGAGAGCTTTAATTTATATGGACTCCAACTGATGGCATGAAAAGCTTGATCCAATTCTACCTTGAAACACTTGGGGACTTTGGCTAGAGTAGTATTTATGGCTATAATCTGGTAGATGTATAGTGTATATATCCTTGTTTTTGTAGAGTAGTTTGTTTATTGTTTGTCTTTTGCTTTTTGTCTTTCCTTTCCTAGGTTAGGTTTGATTTCCTACTCTTATTTTATTATTGTTTATTCTGATGTTCAAAATTAGGTATGGATGTCTTGACCTCGTGTGCCTTTAATGAAAATCAATCTTTAAAGCTTGTGGGCCAAGTTCTTTTAGCAACAAGTTTGTATGTGTTAATTATCCTATTTCATGTTGGTGGTCAATCGTAAAAGGTATCAAGAAGGGAATGATCTATTAAGATGGTATATCCTTGTGTATAACTTTAAGATAAGGGTGTTTGATTCTACCAATTGGTGATTTATTCCTAGGAGTGTTATCCTAGCATGATGAGTTTGGACTGTGGATAAGAATACTGGGCAATAGTATAGAATAGGCTTATTATTGATGCATTGTTGAAATTATGAAAGTCTATTATCCTTAATAGATTATGGGGATGAATATGAATGTGTATTATTTAGTTCCACACCTTTCAACTACACTTAAAATCACATCTTAAAGCAAAGGGAATATAATGGATCTATGTAAGTTTGATGAGTAGTCATGAGTCTTCTGAGATCATGATTTGACCTATGGTTTAGTTTTTGAACCTTAGTGGAGAGACTCTAAAAAATTCCTAAATAAAAAATGAATCCAAAAGCTAAGTCATAAAGCTCTCCACATATAGGGGTGATCTGAGCAACTCCACCATAGGCTTTTTGGCTTGGTTGGTAGTGAAGTAAGGCCTTGGAAGGAGCCAAAATCAACTCCATTGGGGATATGGATGCTCGATTGGTAGTAGAGAAATGCTCATTCCACTTCCAATCCATGCCAATTAACCTCAATGCCCCTCTCAAAGACTTATATTTCTCATAAAGATCTAATGGATTCTAGTTGGATTTAGAAAAAGGCAATAATTGAATAATCACTATACACACACATTGGAGGTATGGACAGGTAATTGACTTAGTATGTCTCATGTTGAGGCAAGCTTTAGTAATTTCATGTTTTAATTTTGTATCAACAATTATGTTTAGTTATACCCCTATTTTAGGCCTAAAGATTCATGTTCTAAGCCATGATTGTTAAGAAACACTCTCCTCGTAGAGGTCACCATTTGTAGGGATCCCACATGCCCCATTTTTTCAAGCTAAAAATTTCACTTTAGATTCTGATCTTACACTTCAATGAGCCCATTGTGGTTGCTTGTCTAATTACCATCTAGGCCACATTAAGCTAAAAATCTAAATGTGCATGAATATACAAAGTCTTGGTCTCTTTTGTTTGATGGTGTTTTGAAATACATTTTACATCTTATTTTTTAATTATTTTACCTTAGATTCATGCAAATTATCTAACTATTTCAGATTTTTTATGGCTTCTTTTCTTGAGCAATTCAGTCCATTTCTAATTTTGTTTGAGTCAAAATGGATAAATGTTAGGTTTACCTTTCAACTTAGTTGATTTCATATAAATTGATTAAATTGACTTTAGAATCAAGTAAAATGGCTAAGTCTAGTCATTACTTCACTTTGTACTTAGTTGTTTTTTGGATTTATTTATAGCTATTTTATTTTGAACTTTTATGGCCATTTGAATTTGGATTATCCTAGCTATTTATTTTCAAATGCTTAGCCATTGGATTTTACTTCAAAGTTGCTATGTATTTTATATTGTGATTACAAGTGCCTAAGTTTTTATCGGTGCCACATGGAGACTTTTTTGGCTCTCGACAGTCCCAGGCCTCACCCAAAATATTTTCAGCACTTGGTCAATTTCACAAACATTTATTGAGGACACATGTCACTTTTCTATTTTTCAAAAGACTTAGTTAATTTTCAAGAGCTTTCCCATTAGGTCTCCATGTTATCAAAGATCCAAGATCATGGGTGAGTGAGATGATGCCACGTAATGAAATATCATTGCTCTGCTATCCCATGGATGTTCATATAGAGCATGAAGCCTCTAGGCTAGTAGGTGAGTAATATGATGTCGCATGGCACAATCCCATTACCTCACTCTCTTATATGTTTTTGTATATCCCAAAAATGATGTCAGAGCCTTAGGAAAGTGGGTGAGTGAGATTACACCAGATGGCACAATCTTGATACTCCTCTATCTTGGGGTGTTCTATGCAATTTGAAGCCTAGTCAAATTTGGAGTGAGCGGGATTGATCATTGTGGCACGATCTTACTACATTATAGCTAAAATAGTCAGCATAACATAGAGGCCCAAGCTAAATAGTAGGAGAGTGAAAAATAACCATGTGGAAGAACCATCAAAATTAGCTAAAGGTCAGGAAATAATCAATGAGAACCATGTGGAGGTATCAACCTTGTTGTTAGATCTATCAGTCTCCCATTTTTCCAAATCCCAAGGAGAGTAAGGAAAGGCCACCTAGCCATGGAATGATAAAAGTGAGCAACAAAGTTAAAGCTCATAGATGACAACAAGTTTCCAAGTGGAAAAATGGGACCCATAGAAGAAAATCCAATTATACGATGAATAAATAAGATGGGAATAATTAGCATGGTGTTTGCATTGGTTTTACACTAAGAGCATTAAGGATAAACATAGACTTAAATGTGCATAGCAATTATTTATGTAGAAGTATGGGTGATTGGTAGTCCTGATGTGATCTCAACTACTTCCTTGTGCCTAGTAAATGAACATTGATCTAGAAATGCTTCAAAGTTAAAGGCAAGAGGTTGATACAAGTATCTTCATAATGATTATTCAATCCATTCAAGAATGTGGCAAGTTTATGGAGAAGCCAAGTGGTGGAGAAAGAAGGCACTAACATTGGCATAAATCAAATGACTGCATAGAATCTTCATGGAGATAAGAGCTTAGAATGACATTAAACTAAAAATTGCTTCCAGATGAAGGATAATGTCATGTCTAAACCAACTATAGTAATGACAAGCTGATTGGATCAGATTTTGTAGCAAAGGATAGCCTTGGAGTTCTAGTTTCAAATCTAATTTTTTCATGTCCCTGAATCTAAATGCAATTAATGTCCATGGCTTAGCTTGGGTCTATTTAAGATGAGATTTTTCCTTTATTAAAAAAGAGGGCATTCTAAGTGGAAAATATTTGATGGAATTAGCCTAGAGTTCACCAACCATTCTTTCAATATTAGTTGCCCAATTTGATTTCTTGAAGAGGCCAATTTTAATAGACACCCTGTTAGATGTTGAATACATAGTTTGAGTTATTGTTTAATCCATTTTCAACGTTATGTTGAATTCAAGTCTTCATGTATTTGATTTTTTCTTGTCATTAAGTGCTAATAATTGTAAATGAGATTTGGTTGCATCAAGATAGTCTCAATTTAATTGTGCAACAACTAACTAAATTGGTATGTTAGAGTTATTCCTATTTTATCTAAGTTTTTCCACAACCATGGCATGAAACAAATGCAAGTTATGAGTTATGATTTATTTTTAATAACTTAGTGGATGAATGAATATCTTATATATGTATGTGAATTCCTAAATTAAATTATACTCATGGATAATTATATTACTCTATAATGCTTAGCTTTGTTTATCAAGGAACTATCTTATGACTAATGTGTGCAATAGCTACGAGTCATTGACATGCTTATTAATAGGTTGGATGAACCAATAATTTTCATAATGTCCCCTTAGGAGCTCACTTGTAGTGTGTCTTAAGTTTATACAATAGTTGTATTAGGAAAATAGTGGTACAACTGTGGCTAATTCTATTCGTAACTCAAAGTACTTTGATGGCTTATGTGATCAAAGATAACCCATTTATTTTATGCCATGCCCTCTCTCCCCGTCTTTTTTTGAAAACTTCTTTCCCTTAGTGTAAGACTGAAATGAATTGTAGTGAAACTAAATGTATGGATTCATTACTTGAATTAAGCAAGAATCAAACTTAGATAACTAGTTAGCAATCACATAGTGTGAACCTCTTGAGGAACAATTTACATGTGTGCCCATGATATGTTTTTTTAATGAAATATTGGCCCTTGGATCACTAATAGATCCTAAAATAAAGGGGCTTTATCTTACTAGTTTTGATCTCTAGGTACTTCTTTCAAAATGTTCAACCTAATGAGCATTTTTTGCAGGTGAGTCACTTGCTAAGACTAATAGCATGTATACACACCTAGGTACTTATTCCTTTCTTTTAAACTAGTAATTTCATAACTAGATTAAAGGGGAGGAAAATGTAGATGATATTCTATAACTATATAGCACCTCAAACTTGTACACTTGGAAAATTCATGACCTTTATTGTTCCTCTTAGTTTTACACATGC
Source organism: Torreya grandis (assembly GCA_037957365.1). Taxonomy (NCBI): domain Eukaryota; kingdom Viridiplantae; phylum Streptophyta; class Pinopsida; order Cupressales; family Taxaceae; genus Torreya; species Torreya grandis. Next base: position 697,097 of record JARHVA010001321.1, read on the forward strand.
CTTAATTCTACAAGCATCACACATAGTCTATTTTATGCCCTTTGGCCTATCTCTTATTCTAAATGGCCTTATATTGATGACACAGACATTCCATCTTGTCTAGAATGCTTAAAATGTACTTATCTTATACCTCTACAAGTTTTGAGTCTATGCATGCTTTTCTTCTCCATGGACACTAACACTTAGGTCAAATAATAGCATCAAATTTACTATCATGGCTCGATGCAAGTGTCCAATGCCTTAAAATAATCTAATTTGAAAATGAAATTTATTAAAATAGCTAGTCTAACTGTTTTAATGTGAGTTATCTCCTGATAGGATTGGTATAAATAAAATATCAACCATAATTCATTTACCAGCTATAAAACCTAGTAATTAGACCAAAAGAGCACTCAAAAAGCACTCAAGTTACCAAAATATTTTCTATTCTCTCCTATTCTAATATCATTCAAAGGAACATCCCAAATACATGCCTGAAGTACTAAAGGAGTGGTCATTAGGTCATATTTTCTAAGTTACAAGCTAGGTTATTATTGTACTTGCTTTACACATTGCATGATTCACACACAAGCCAACGTGTATGGGATAACTACATGATTTTAAAGATCTCTTATGGATTATTGGCTATGTAAACATCACCCATTCATAGTGGAGTCATTTCAAATTATCCCAACACTATGTGACCACTAACCCATTTTTACCCAAGGTCACATTAAAGATGAAAAGCTAGGGTTTTATCATTTTACCAAGAGTGACAATCCATGACCTAGATCCAAATGTAGTATGTTAAAGGCTAAGATAAAACTAGAAGCATTCAGGTGTTTGCATCTTATTTGAGTGCATATTTCATACTAAAACTAGCATCAATATCATACAATAGTGTCAACACAACTATCTTAGACCAACACAACTATCCAGAGAGAGGTACTAGATGTAGAATCTAATGATTGATCAAGAATTGTAGTCCTCCCTACTTTCTACTTATACCAAATCCAACATTTTATTAGTATTATAAATAGCTAAATACTTTATTTTATGTCATTTCTATATCTAGCATAGTTGCACTTTCTATTAATAGCCTATTTTAGTTTCATAAATTTAGCATATGGTATATTTGAGTTTATCACATTAATTGGTCTATTGTAGATCTAATATTCACCCTTTGACCTATCATTTATATATCCTTAAACATTTTACCCTAGTAGGATAAACCCCTTATCCAAATTAGGGCTAAACACATGCATCCTCAGTGTGTTGTAAATCTAGATGAATGAGGTCATGGGAATTCTAGATGTTGTGGTACTCTTAAATGTGGCACATATGTCTATGATCTAAGCAGATCAAACCCTACTCATAGATTTGGTTGAGTGGTGAAATTCAAAGACTAGTACCTTATAATTATTGATAGGAGAGGTTATTATGACATTAGAGGATCATGTGCATCCCCATCTGAGGTCAATCTTTACACTAGCTGGGACATGGATGACTGCATATGCTTATGATTTTGGTCAAGATAACATATGTTGTACTATGAGATAAACTAGTGGATATGGACACATTATAAGCATATCTAATGATAGATAGAGAGTCCTTGATCCTCATGGCCATTATCAATGACTCTTGTTGCTTGACAAGAGTTAATGGTATTTATATATGGGCATTGGAGGGGATTTTCATAGATATGTATGATAATAAAGTTATATTTGCATAGGGCCCTATGGTATTGGCACAATTATATAAATATTTGTATATGGTAGAATATCAGGCTAGAAAAAGCATTGGGTTGCTGACCTTTATTCAGATATGGTCTTGGGAGCATATAACTATTGAATGTCCTTTAAGATAGAGGAGACATCAATCATAGGATAAACCCTTAGCACATGGTTGGTATATTATCATAGTAGGTTGATGAGGTTACCAAGGAAATTTTATTTTTTATCGTTGAGGTATTGATGAGTTGATAAAGCAAGAGTTGATTTGTAGACCCTATCAGCAAAAATAGTTTGGGTGGATTGAGTATGTTGACTATACCAAGTTTATGACCAATGTCTATTATATCATTGGCCGGTATGATTTTACCATTGAGATATATCACCCTAACTAAGTGTACTGACAATTTGGCATATAGTGGGATGTGCTTGATGGACCACATTAATTTCACATGTGACTCAAAATATCAAAAGGAGGGGGCCACCAATACCTATAGAAGAGAAGATCACTAGTTAGGTGAAGTTAGTGGTAGTTCCTTGGGATTATGTAGTTGTCATAGGTGATTATGGGATATTGTGGGTGTAACATAGGCCCATTAGATACACTAGACCACATAGAAAAACACAGGCACTTAGGCAACATTTATGAGTAAAGACACATGATTACCCATGATGATGATGATATAGACATGCACACATGAGATTGGTATGAGTGTAGAGAGATGAATATGATAATGGGAAAGGGGATGGAGGATAGGGATAGATCTGACATCCTATAACAATTGATGTGGATGCTTGATGATATAGGAGTGGATGGGGAATATGACATAGTCTAGACAAGAAGATTTTTAGTACATGTAGATGATGGGAAGGGGAGACCACATGTGTGTGTGTGTGTGTGATCCTATACACTCCATAGTACATAGTTTTGGTCCCCAAATAGATAACAATACATACAGATCATGCCACCATTATGTATGATTTATTTCTTATAGTTACTATAATAGAGAAGGGAGTGAGTACTGATGATGGTGTTGGGATAACCACATCTACTAGGTCAGTTCAGGACTAGGCCATGATTGATAGATTTCAAGAAAATATTATAGCCACATTGTCTAAGATATCTAGTTTAGAATAGGGAGTGACTACACTACATGCCTAATTGGTAGAGGTTTATGTGAAGAGTGATACCATATAGGCATATGTCATAACATAGGACACAAATATGGACACATTGATGGCACAAGTTGATCATATGACTACTATCCAGGCACAATTAAATATGAGAGACATAGATGTAACCACATTGATATCAAATTGAGATACACCCTACATAAATACTTATAAACTTCTCAGAGAATGAGATGTTACTTGATAGATAGTTATATAAGGTCTAGCTAGGGCTTTATTAGAGATCATGCAAGCCAAACATGAATTAGGATACTATAGACAATTACATGAGAGAGTGGTGGAACTTACAAATAGGGCAACCTCATTTCAGGGGTATAATAGCTAGATATCTGGCCAATCTTCTGGGACACACTAGACATCAGCTTCTTAGAGGTTAGTAGACAACCGAATCCACAAAAAATATTGATCAAACCACTGCCACCTTCCCACATCACATGGTATAGTTCTCATCGAGATAGTCTTAGGCTTAGATCACCTTAGAGGAGTCCACCTCCTAAGGGACACAACAAGAGATGAGGATGTACATGTAACTCTACATTTTATTAATATATAAGATGTACACACACATTTATGATGTCTATATAGTTTTTTGATACATGGACATTCATTTTTTTACTTATGGGCATTTGATGTATATTGATATGATGCTCATGTTAATGTGTTGCCTCTTATTTTTGATGTTTGATTTGATTATCTAGTGTTTGATAGATGTAGATGTTGAGGTGAGTTTGATGTATTTTTCATTTACTATCCATGTTATGATAGGATTTGGTTTCATGTAATTCATGATGTAAAATGTTGATCTTTTAACAATTAACTATCTCATATATTCTCATTTGTATGATGTGATAATGTTAGCATATTGCGAAGATTTATGTTTGATTAAAACATGTTATCATTTGATTTAGAATGATAACACACTTAAACATTATGATGATACCCAAATCAAGGGGACATTTTTTTTACACTTTCATATAGCCTTTGCAACCTATTTTTTGATTTTTTAATTGACATGATGCACCATAATTATAAAATAAATCATGATAACATATTTTTAATTGCATAGGGACTATCTCAAATGCAAGTACATGATATTAAATGTCATGATATAATAGATCATGATTATACTATTGACACATATACACTAAGCCAAGACTCAATCACTAAAAATAAACAAATAAGCAAACAAACACTCACACATACATAACATCAATAAACAGAAAAAATCATTATGTGCATGTAGTTAAGAAACATCATGTGTGATTTTCCCCTAAGTTGTAACAACTGTAGGTGATCTAAATTTTCAAACTTAAATTAGGGATAATAATAGGATTGTCATAACTTGTCGAAGAAGAAGACTAGGACATAAAAAGAGGGGAATGAGAAAATGGGAAGTGATGTAGCCGAGTTGACCTTAGAAACCCCATGTAATTGAGCACTACTTACATAGTGCATGTGGACCTCAAGCCAATGTAGTTCTCCCAATATGGGAGTGTTAGAAAGTGAAGATGTTAATTAGGATGATAATGATTAGATGAAAGATACCCTACCAAGAAAGTGTACAAACACATGGTAGTAGGATGAAGGCTAACATTCTCAAGGATTTTACCCTAAGTAGAGCAAATAGTGGAATCTAAAAATGGATAGGATTCCAAAATGGACAAAAAATTTGTGGCTCTATACCTCCTTTAATATTTTCTATATTTTATAATTTGTATGATCTAAAAAAATGATGTTTTGATTTTTTTAGATTTTTGGAGTATATACAAGGACAACCGTAAATGTATGTACAATTAAAAAAAGAAGTAAATAAAATGAAAAACAAAGACATATATACAAGGAGCCTCTAGTAAGTGGAAGTTTGACTCTAATAATAAATATATAAAATGATGTAAGAGGTGAAAGAAAAGGAAACCAACCAGACACAGGATTTGAAAGAAAGAAAACTAGATTGTGGAAAGAGGACACAACTAAAATAAGCTCTTCGATGAATACAAGATATGTAAACAATCCATGTGGACTTCAAATTTCCTATTTAAAGAATGATGTCATCTTCAAAACATGCCAAAAACTATTGAAACATGTACTACTTGTAGATTACCATCATGTCAAAATAGGAAAAAGATATTAGGATAATGAGATGGATGGGTGGAAGGGTGTGAAGGGATGTGAGGGGTCTTAGAACTACCTCCAAGGATTGGGGTACTCATAAACAATGATCTAATGCATTAAACATAAAAATTCTTGAGATGCATGATGTTCATAGGCACATCGATCTCTTGCCCATGTTTTGTAGCCAATCAATAAGCATTGGATCCATACTTTGTTGTTATGATGTACTGACCAAACCAAAAAGGCTCAAACTTGCCCTTATTTTCTCAATCCACAATGGTGTTTTTATTATTTTCTTTTAATACAAGATCACCAACTTAAAACTCCATAAATTTGATATGCTTATCATAACTACAGCATAGGTTATTTTGATATGCTTTGAGATGATTTACGGTGACAAACCATTTTTCATCCAACAATTCTAGCTCTTATAGCTGGGATACTCTATGGTCTTAATCATCAATGAGATGTTGCAATGAAATGCATATATAAGGCATATTAATCTCTATAAGGATAATAAATTATGATCCAAAGGCCATGAAATATGGCATGACACTTATATATGTGCAGATGTCAGTACAATATGCCCATAAGGCAATATAAAGTTTTAAGTTTCAATCGTAGCCAACATCATTGATAATATTTTTGAGGATTTTCACAATAGTCTAATTAGATGCCTTGGATTGACCATTTCCTTAGGGATAATAAGGAGTGGACCATTTGTGATTGATATGGAATTGGGAACAATGGGTTCTTACATCCTTATTTCTGAAGGACTTACCATTATTAGAAATGATAGTGGAGGGAATGTCATATTGGTAAATGATGTGATTAAGAATGATTTTATAAATTTGATTTTTGGTTACATAAATGAGTGAAATGGCCTCAACCTGCTTAGCAAAATATTTAGAGGCAGTATAAAAGTGTTTGTGGCCATCAGATAATGTGGGGTTTATCTTCCTTATAAGATCAAGTCCCCATGTTGAAAATGGCTAAGAAGATGTAATTGATTGAAGTACTTGAAATATAGCATGAATTAAATCACCATGTTTTTAGAAATAAACACACTTCTTAACATATGCACATGCATTAGATTCCATTATTACCCAAAAATACCTTGTATAAAGGATTTTTTTAGTGATGACCATTCTTTTAGTATGTGCCCCACAAATTCCATAATATACCTCTTTGATATCTAATTTTCATTATCTTGAATTCAAAAAATGAAGCAACATCCTATCATAGCCTATATGATAAAGTGTATCACCAAGTATGGTGTAACATGAAACATCATGGATAAAATATTTTTGTTGAGCATGGGATAAGTTTTTGGGAAGGTTATGGTCTTGAAGGTAAGTGTAAATATCATGTTACCAAGGTGAGCTAGGACCAAAAATTTCACATACCTTTTTTGATTATGAGTGATTGTATGCTAGCATGATGAGTTGATCAATTAGGAACTAACATTATTAGACATAATAATACATTTATAAAATGGATCTAATAGTTGTCATGGCATCAGTTGATATGTTATTAACTCTTGGTACCTGTTCAAATTGTGTGTGCTTAAATTAAATTTTAATAATGTCAACCATGCATTTTTAAGGCATGATCTCATCATATTTGTTTGGTAGTGATAAGTAACTTGATTGATAATTATTTTAGAATCACCATATATGGCCAACTATTGGATGTTCCATTAGATTTTGAGGCAAAGCCCTATAATGAGAGCCTCATATTCTATGATGTTGTTGGTACATGGAAACCCAACATGAAAGGCCTTAAGGATAAGATCCCATTTTGGTGTGATGAAAATGATGCATGCCCTTGATCTATGGGATGTGAAAGAACCACTAAAGTAGAGCTTCTACTATCATGATTCATCAAGGGCCAGAATGGACTCATCTAGAAAACCAATGTTTAATATTTGTGTGTCTAATAAGGGAAAATAAGATAATTGATTAGCAAACACCTATCCCTTAATATCCTTCTAATTTTCATATTCAATATCAAACTCACTTAGTATCATAATCCATTTTACCATGCAAATTGTCAGAGCTGATTTTGATGAAGATGTTTTAGTGGATCAATTTTAGAAATGAGGATGGTCTTGTCATTGAGAATATAATGTCAAAACTTTTGAGATTTGAAAACCACTTCTAAACAAGGATTTTCAATGGGTGAATAGTTATGCTCATATGTGACCAATGTTTTGCTTAGATAATACACATGTTATTTTCCTTGATCATCATGTTGAGAAAAAGTGTCCCCATTGCATGTTGGGTTGCCAAAATATAAAGCAGTACGGGCTTCCTTGGTGTTGGAGGGGTCAGTACTATTGGATTAGCCAAATATTTATTCAATTTTTCAAATGACTCATGACAATCATTGTTCCACTAAAAGGTGGTGCCTTTTTCCAAGAGGTATGTCAAGGGATGCCAATAATCAACTACTTGTGAAATGACCCTATGGATAGCCTGAATCTTTCCATATAAACTATGTATTTATTTCAAATTTGATGGGGGAGGCATTTCTATTATGGTTTAATCTACTTTTATACCTCATCAAGAAATAATGAATCCTAATAATTTATCAGATGTAATTCCAAACAAACATTTTTTGGATTAAGGCATACATTATACTCTTGAAGTTGTATAAAAATTCTTCATGAAGTTGTTGGATGTCTTGTATGATTTTTATATTTACCCAAAATTTCATCCACATAATCCTCCACAATGTCATGCCTTACATCATGGAATATGACAATCATTTCTCACTGATAAGTAGCACTTACATTCTTTAGGACAAAATTCATGACATGGTAACAAAATATCCCTTATAGAGTGGTGAATGTTGTCTTGTGTTAATCTTAAGGTGTTATTTTTAATTGGTTTTATCTAAAAACTCCATCCATAAGTGATAGCATTTCATACCTTGCTATAAAATCGATGATCATATCAATATTTGGCAATGGCAAATCATCTTTAAGATAAGCTTTATTAATATCTATAGAGGAAAATGTTGGTTGGATTCTTACTGATAGGGACTATGTTGAAAACCCACTCTCAAAAACCAATAGACCTAATGTAACCCACTTCTAAAAGTTTCTCAAGTTCCTTTTTACCAATAATGCTATATGTGGATGCATTTTGTGCAATATTTTTTGATAAGATTGGCATCAGGATGCACTACAAGATGATGAATGACCAATAAGGGTATAAGCTACACATATTTGCATATAACCACATAAAGATGTCAATGAATTATTTAATGATAGTAATGAGGAACTCATGTTATTCCTCTATAAGATATGGTCCAAGCTTAAATTTTTATGAAATATCTTTAGTATCAACATTGGTATTAATGTTACTCCATAAGCAACCGAAAACTATCTTTAGAAAATTTAGGTACTGAAGGACACTGACCCTTCTCATCCAATTGTGGCATGACCCACTCATTGAACTCACCCATGTAATAATAATCTAAATCATTCATGTTGGGAAATGACCAATCTAAGAATGTTTATATAAATTATTAGACAAGGTGTTTGAATGTTGGTCTTTCCTCAGGACTGATGTCTACACCAAAGATGATGTGTGGACCTGGGGGACTCTGCACTTCCTCATGAAGAGAGTGGGCCTCCCCATCCATTGGTACCTTAGAAAGGTTTTCACCAATGAACACATCTTTATTTTTACTTTTGTCACTATCTAATAGAACTTCAAAGAGATTTTCGGACATTAATTCCTAATTTTATTTTATTTGTTGACTAAGGAAATTGACCTACTCTCCAAAGTAGGCAATTAATCTCAAATATTTATTTATGGTCCTCAAGTGAGAAACCATATCTAAGTCCCATTTTTTTTTGCAATGGCCTCATCATATTAAATTCATCAAATGGTAATATTTTTGGTCTCAGTCGATGAGTTCAGGATAATGAAGGTTGAGGTAAATGGTAAGGATAGCATTAATGTCATTAAGGCCTGTGTCTACGAGCTCGTTGTATATGTTATAATAGGTTTCTATGTCACTACCAAGACAAACCTCATTATATGTCATAGTGTTCTCACTTTCAAGAATTGAAGGTTCAACCCCAGGCAATTTGTTTCTAATACCTCATGTTCTTTTTTGTTTTTTAGGGGGTATGAGCTCAAAAAATCCGTGTTTATTTTCCCCCAATTCTTTGCCTTTGTAATCAAGATGTTCCATGATTTTATTGGGTATGTGATATATGTTACTCTAATAGCATGAAATAAATACATCACTATATAACCAAAAGTCCCTAGAACTGTTGACATTTTCATGATCCAAGAGACCATTTTTAACATTAAATAGAGGCCCCACTTGATAAGAATCAACTTTATTGCACCACATCATTTTGATAATTATCTTTGATCATATGCTCTCCATAACCTTTGTCTTTGATTGTGAAATGAGATGATACTTTGGGATGTAGACCTTTGGATGATGAATCAAGGCTATTAAGATTAATGTAAGAGGATTTAGGAGAATATGGTACCACATTTTTGTCTTTTTTGAGTACATGCTCTGTGCAAGGACAATAATTGGTGCTTCCATAACCAGCTTATAGTTTTTTCAATATTGGTATAGTTTTAGATCTCCTGCAATCGTAAACTCCTTACCATAATGGGGGAATTTAAGACACTAATGTAGGATTGATGGGATTTCATACATATTATGGATCCATAGACGTCCAAGGAGTAGATTATATGGTAAGTCGAGGTTGATGAAATGATAAAGAATGTTATGGGTAACAATCCCAACAATGATGGGAAAGTAAATGGTACTTATTGATTCTCATTTTTTGTTATCATAAGCATTGATTGTGATCGTATCAGCCTATAAATTTACTAGTGAGTATCCCAAGTGCTTGATCAACTTGTGTGTATCAATGTTTAAACTTGAGCCATTTCCTATGAGCACCCTTTTAACCTTATGTCAGGAAATGATCACCTCAATATAGAGGGGATATTTTTGTGATGGCCCTGTTGGTGATATGTCATTTTGATTTCAACTAGGTTTAAAATAAACTCACACTTGATCTTTGACTTTAGTTTGACTTAAATCAAAATTGGGTTTAGAAATGTGACTTAAGTGTTGACATCAATTTGGTTTGATCTTGACTTAAGTTGAATTTTATTTGAATTGAATTGACTTTGGTTTGACATTTGACTTTTATTTCAAACTTTGACTTAAGCTGACTTTGATTTGAATTGTATTTGAACTTGGATGGTTAACATTTGAATTTTGACTTTTAAATTTGACTTCAAAATATTTGACTTCAAACTATTTTACTTTTGACCTTTGACTTGGTGTTTAAGTTTGAATTTTGACCTTTTACTTTTGAAATGTTTGATTTTTGACTTGGTTTGACTTTGAACATTAATGTTTGACTTGAACATGGTCAAAGTAGACTTGATTCAGGATAATTGTTATGGTTGAATGAAATAGTTTAACTTGGGTAATTGGACTTATTTGAAGTGTATAAATTTCAAAAATAATATGGGTATAAACAATAGTAAAACAAGAACACACAAGCAACACACCCTATGCTAGTAATAATTGGTGTGAAACACATCTAATCATCCCATCATCATAATCATGAAAGGTGGTGATTAGGTTCGTCTCCCAACCCTCACCAAGCATCTGTAAGTGTTGAATAATCTTTAGGAATGTTGTTTTCCCCATGCTGATATTTGTTTATGGTTGAATGGCCTTAAACTAGATCAAATATGCTAAACTAGGTGTGTCCCCTATATACCTTGTAGTATGATGAGGCCCAGTCCATGGAAGAGGGTGATAACAAGCTTCAAAAGAGGGTTTTGTCCCTTCATGCCACTCCATCCATAATATTTCTAATAAACAATTCCTCAAGAGTGTTGTCTAGGCCTATATATTAAAGCAAAGCTCCTCACTTCATGGTCTACTTAAACTACATAACCACTTAGCCAATAGCAATAACTCCTTCCTAATTTATATACCCCATTAGAATATGGGATTGGTAAATATGTTATGGGATGAAATTTAATTCATCGTGCCCTAAGAACTTATGGTTAGCAATCAAATTCCAAATTGCATAGCTAAAAAGAAAAAAGGAATATATGTTATTTCTGATCCTCAGGCTCCCATAAAGGGTAAGAGGAGAGCATACATAGCTTCTCTTTAGGATGGGGGAAAGATAATTCAAGTGTTTTTAATCACTTATTATTGTAAAAATAGGCAAGGGTAGAGCATACACACTCACACTATTGTAAACACAAAACACAATACTCAATCAAACACAAACAAGTTCATTTTAAGCATCAAATCTAAGTGTTTGTTTATTTTAGAGCATAAAAATTAAGTATTTATGAGTGTTGGTTTGAATAGTTCGATATCATACAAGTAAAAACTTATAGTAAAATATATTAGTATTCTTAAGTTTAAGCTTTAACAAGCGTGTAAGTCTTTCAAGTGAATTGGTCAACTCTTTGTTTGTGATTCCATCATTATGTAGGGTGATTCTATCATTATGCAAAGTGATTTTGTCATTTCACATAAAACATAGATAAATATAAAATAGGAAACACAATCTTTATTGGTAAGTTAGTAATTTGGCTACTATAAAATAATTTTTATCTACTACTAATGACATTTTTGCTACAACTAATAAATTTTTTACTATATAGAAAATTAACAAACAAAAATTTGACATATGTTTTTTTCAATACCAATCATGTTTTTGCTACTTTACAGATTGATTCCACTAATAAAAACTATGTTTCATCCAATAGGAACCACATTTTCATTTAACTTATAAAATAAATAGTCAATAAAATATAAAGATTATATGACCATACACCATATTTTCACTAAAGCACATAGCAATTCTATTGATCCCTATGAACATAGATAGATAAACATAGGACATTTTCACTACTAAAATGTATTTTCATTTCTTTCAATTATATTTTAACCGTTATGTAGAGTGTTTTTACTAGGTAACTAGGATAAAAACTTGGAATATTTTTGGGAAAAGTGAGGAATTTTGATAGAAATTTGTGTTGAATTTTGTACTGAAAAGAGGATAAAAGGATGCCAATGTTGATTGTGGGTTGCAGGTCCCATCAGCTGTGCCATATGTATATATTAGAAGTAAATTCATTATTACATGAAATCATTGGTGTAATACAAATTAAAAACATATGCAATCTACTAAACAAACTTCATAACTAGTATACCTTGGAAGTGATACCATAAGAAATGAAGCAATTAAATGTTATACAAGTTGTATCTTACTATTATGAATACGATCCTTATTTGGATTGGATGTTGATAAAAGTATGTGGTTGTAAATGCATGCACAAGGCATGTGGGTGATCTGGCAACACGTCCAATTACATAATTGATGTTTTGTATGATGGATTATGATGATGATTTAGCAGCACTTCGATGTCACTTTAAAAGATTATGGAGAATATATTTTAAGGATCAATTATGACCATTGATCTTGGATAAATATCAATGGTGGAGAATGAATCCTATAATGGTAGAAGAGAATTTAATATTATGGCATGGAGTGTGTAAGACAAGTCATTTACGTAGTTTTTAGTGTGATTTGCATGGGGATTTGTTTTTGACCTTGCTTTCAAACCTTACATTTTGAATAAAATTTGCATTCAAAAATGGTGCAAGTTTAGTATTTTCTAATTACCAAGTGGGGGTGATGTAGAAAATTATGATTTTTTTATTTATGAAAATAGGGAAAATCCAAATTCCATGGATTTTCCTATCAGGAAGATATTAATTAGTTAATCAAAGTCAATTTGTTAATTAAACATGATTAAGAATGATATGTTCATATTTTTAATGTTCCCTCTTGTTTGATCATTTGATGGTGATATTAACAAAGTGACCAATTGATTCAAAATTTTGTTTTTAATTTTTGTTTTATGATGTGGTGCATTTTCCAAATTAGGGGTGTGTTATCATGATTCAGGATAAAACTGATAGTTATCTTGATGATTTTAGATATTCAAAATATTTGGTCTTGAATTTCTCATTGATACAGAAACTTGGTTTGATAATAAAATGATGACATTAAATTGGCATAAATGAAGTGCCTACATTCCTCATTGGATCTCACATCATTTTGCATATCCTAAAATAACTCTCACACACAAGATTACACAAGTAATGATATAGATAGTTCTCTTACTGCACATGATACATTTTGTGATTCTGATATATGCATGTCTAATATATTTCATTCAAGAAAATTCATGCATTCACCACTTTTCAAAGATTGATTTGATTATTTTCTCGATGGGATCATTGGTTAGATGTTTCAATTTGAAATGTTCTAAAAATTCAAAAACATACAAATAATTTTAAAAATAAAAAATTTGATTTACATAGCTTCTTGGCTCTTACATTTCATTCTTATTTTTGCTTGCATATATAATCAAGGAATCAATTATTCTTATCCATCAGATCTTGTTGACTTCTTTGCCTCTTGGCTCTTCATTTTCACCTTTCATATCTGAACAGTCTAAAACAATGTCCCCTTTTTCCATATTTCGTCATGAAACTCATTGTTATCATAGTTTGAAGTGAAAAAATGCATTTTTCTATCAAAGACAAAATTGACTAGTGTTAGACTGGAACGATTACCATTAATGTCTTAGTTGGTTGATCTTGTCATGTTCTAGTTTTTATATAAAAACCATAGTTTTATCACACAAATCCTTAATACTTCCAATTTTAAGTACATTTCACCCAGTTGAAATATGCAAATCACTGTTAATCATACAAAATTTTACTTTTTATGCGATATTAATTATATCATGTGATATAATTTGGCAAGTGTATATTTGAAAAATTAAGTAAGTACATGTTGTTCCTCTATATACTATTTATGTTTTTGTATGATTCTCAATGTTAATATGGGGGCATCTCACTCATACATAACCACACAATCATTCTTAATGCACATTTTACATTGACACATTGAAAATGATTCAGATTTTTCTTAATTCTTCTACTTTTGATACCTTGGTTTTACTAGTTACTATTTTTATAGATTTAATATTCCAAACATACAAAACAAATAATATTTTTCAAAATGTAAAAACACTCAAAATATTATAAAAATCCAAAATCGAAACTTGAGCATGATTAACAGTTTATTTTACATATTTGCAATATGTTATTTATCTCATGGATAGTGAATAAAATATTTATTTTTCTATCAGACATTCATTTTTGTAGTATTCATCAGTGTTTTACATGTGTTGGCTATAAAGAGTGTCCAAAACTTAAACACGTGTGTTGAATTCAATAGTATAATGGGATAAAGTCCCTCTTCTATTAGTAAGCAAAGCTACCTTTATTCAAAATAAATAAAAACATAAACCTAACATATTTATAAATATACATTCTATTTTTTTGGGGGGTTTTGCATGTATGGAAAAGAAAATTCAATAAGGAGAGTGGATTAGAGATAATATAAAAAGTGAACTAAGAGAGAATAAAAGAATGTGAATATGCGAGCAAACACAGATTTCACCTAGATAGGACATTCATGAACTAAAACTAAATTTACTATCAACTAAGATATTTTATTAAGAAGATATTAAAGAGATCAATAACATGAATAAATAAACATAGGAACATTCATCCACAACTAAGGACAAGCACAAAGTCTTACAACTTAGTTTTATTGGTTTCTAAGAAATAAAGAGTTCTTTCTTCTTTTCTTCTTTTCAAAAGTTCTTTCCTTACAAAAGATTAAAAAATTTACATCCCCTAGAGAGGCATGAAATAATCCTATTTATATTAAATTAAATTCTTAAGACTTAGGAAACAAATTATAAAAATAAAAATGGTTGCACTTTTCAATGTGCCTATTGACTTGGTCAAAACTACAAAAACATTCAGAGTCAAATGCAACCAAGAGATGCATTAAAGGTCACACGAAAATTCACATTGAGCTACAACGTATGGAATCTTATTTGGCACCTATTATTCATCTTCTTATTCATCTTCCACTATGAAGATTTATAACTATGTTGAATTTTGTTTTTCTTCATATTTCTCGAACTTATATAGTATCTTTTCTTCTTTATCATGATGTAGACCTTCAAAGTATTGGTAAGGAATTTCAAACTTTACTTATAGGTTTATCATATATTGAGGAATAATTTTGAATGCCTTAAAATATTTATATAATATGTCAAAATAATTCTATAAATGTATAAATATTTGAATTGATTTGTAACTGAATGAAGAAGTAGGGTTGCTTTCTTGATCAGGCAGTTACTTGAATGTTTCTTGTATATCTCCTACATTAATTAACTTCCCTTCATCTCCAAATAATGAACATAGGATATTTTAAATTATTTCATAGATATCATAAGTAGGATTAACCACCAAGATTCTTGATTCCTTGAGCTTGCATAAGGATTCTTTTATCATCTTGATTTTGTACCTTATTAGTCCAAAAAATTTGACCTACTCTCCAAGATCCTCCTTTATTAGGACTACCTCATCGACCAAAGTATCTTCATATACTCTTTTCAAGGTCTTTAACTAAGGTATCCAATGTTTTAATTTGTATATATCCTCTCTATACTCAACTTTTTTCTTATAGGCATATTGATTTTATTATTCAATCATGGAGTAGACTTCAACAGTGAGGCTATTATTTTATTTCCCTATTATGAAAGCTTTTCAGACCACTCATCATTATCCCTTCCCATATTCCCAATTATTCATACTTATTTGAGGTCTTTGAATCTAGTGTGTAATGATGAAATTGAGGTTGAGTCAAACTGGCCAAACTTTAGACAACCGTAGTAAGCTAATCTACCCTCTCCTTAAACTAGTCTTTCATAACTTTGTCCTAGTCATAATTTTCAATCAAGGACCCAATAACTATTTGCACATTTTCCTTTAGCCATTAATTTTTATACTTCCCCAAGTGAACCCTTGAGATTTAGTAATATTCTATCATAATTGCATCCTTGGATTTATCTATAATTGGGACTACAATCTAAGCATACCTCTCCCATTATTCATCTTTGAAAATAAGAGGATCCATCTTGGGTTTCTTGGAGACCTGAAGGATTAGTGCAATGAGGATACTAAAATATATTACTAATTTTGGAACTATTTTCTTCCTCTTCTTCACAAATTCACTTACCCATTGAGGTTTTTCTATTTCAGTAGCCTAATGTATTGAAGAAGATTATCAAGCTAATGCCTTCTTTTCTATAGGCAAAACTATTAGAGTTATATCCATGACAAGATTAGATTTTGATTGTACTTGTGGAGGAGGTAGATCTTCTTTTTAGGTTTCTAACTCTTTATTTGATATGAAAGGTTGGGGCTCTACCTTTACAAGAGAAATTTCTATTTTGGAAGAGGTGTTTCTTTCTCTAAGAGGGTTTCACTTACCTCTTTAGATGCAGTGTGAGGAGAATTTTATTATGGATCTATTAAAAGTGCATAAACTACCATTATTGAATAAGGGACCTCAAGGAGAAAAGAGGGATCTAATGCCATACATTGTAGTGTTGTGATTTTGATCAATCCATATAAATAAACAAATCCTTTTAAAGGTTTGCTAAATATTAATTTTATTTTAGGAGTACCCTTACCACCAGTTGATTTATTGATTTTAAATTTTATAGAATTATTTTTTAGTTTGGGAGGTGACTCATGTATTTCCTCAATCACAATAGTATCTGCTACAACACTAGAGGATGTTGCTTGATCTTCCCCTTCCTTTTGCTTTGTTGGATCAGGTGAAGGTATATATGTAGTTCTTAAAGGTGGAGGTAGTCTAACATTTTATACATTTACTCCCTTGTTTGCAATCCATACAATGGTTCTCCTAAGGACTCCTTGATCCCAATCTTCTAGAGATGTTATCTCCACTTGAATCTAGTCAACCCTGGGGAGAGGTGTTGTCTTGATGCCTTACAAAAAATAATTTTAATTTACTACTTCTCCATCATATTCTATATCTAAGTCTTCAGGAATGTCCAAAATACTATATTTAGTAAATTACTTGAGTATGAAGTGGGTATAATCAAGGAGTTAGAATTCTCTTTCATCATCACATCACATCACATCTAGAAATATTCATAATAGGGAACATGTTTTAATGAAGTGCTCAAAATGCCGTTCACCAGTCCCCTTATATCAAATGAGAGATGACTGGTTGAAGCATGACCTGAGCAATATATAATGCAATGGATTTATCTTTATACAATGTGGAAAAAGTGTAATTTCCAATAGTCATAGGGAAGTCGGTCCCAATAGATTTATGCTTAGTAACCAAAAATGTGTATGTCTCCATTAATTATAGCATTAGTTCTATGAGTGCCCATTTGTCATCAACAAATTTTGGAAGCACATATGGATTGGAATCACACTTGTAAACCCTCATGTAGGAGAATGTGGGAAACTGTATAAAATAAACACCCCATATGGATATATTTGTGGTGGCATAGATGGAAAATCATTAGTTATAGGGCTTTGACTCGAACATCTAGATGATGAAGTGGAGAAAAGTGGCATTGACTCTACAAAAGTGTTTAGTACTCTCTTTTAGTGTCAATTTGGGATAATACTCATGTATGTGAGAGGTATACATTAGGACCACTATGGTCAATCCACTGTAGAATATTCTTCATACAACTATGTAAACTAGGTAAGATATGATATAAAATTTATGAGTGGTAATCACTTTACACAATTGGTTATGGATCGAGTCATTGATGAACTCAACCTAGTTGATATATTGTTTCTTAGCATGAATTATTTAGATGTATTATAACATCCACTCATGTTAATCCCTTTTTGTGGGATTCTATACCATTCTATTGAGGATAGTGATAATATCATTATTTCAATATTAAACTATTGATGAGCAATCACCTTAAGTACCCTAACTATGAGGCTTTAGATTTAACAATCCAATGCTTATTTAGGAATCTAAGATAATCATCTTGATTGTCTTCATGAATTGTTGAGTCGTATCTATATCAATCTTAACAAAGACTTCATGATCTATAATTTTCAACATTTCTTAAATGTATTTGACCCTGAGTCACAAGATGACTCCTTTTCTAGGGTTTTGAACTTCCCTTTTATCTATGTCATAATGAATATCCATTGTCATGATAACCTTTAGACATTGCACATCATGGTTAATTTTAAGAGGCCCTACTAGATAACCTATTAGAAATATTTGGTGAATCTATAAAAAATTGACTTATAACTATGGGAAATCCTTTATCGGTGATGTTGAATATATCAAGTTTTTGGAGGAGCAAAATCAAGAAATTTTTTTTTTTACATATAATTATTCAGGTGCATTGAAAGGTAGATGTTGAATGGAACCATTGAAAGGCTACACTAATGATCCTATTAAACAAATACGCCAAATGGTTATACCAAATAAAAGAAACTGAATAAAAAACCCAAATGGATGGTGTCAAATGGTTTGCATCAAAAGATAGCTATCAAACGGTGGTACTTATTGGGTGAATATTTTGTCAACCAGCTAACTAGTGAGAAAAATAGGTCTCTTGAACCATAGCATAGGGAGATTGGTTGTCTAGATGTGCAGGTTTACTACATCAGTAGGGTAAAAATCTCTCCTCTCATCAAGGGGAGGTTCCCTATAAGTATGAGGCACTATATACTATATATATAAGCAAAAAATAACACTCAGGTAGAATCACACCATCCATCTCTCTTTTTTTAGAGATGATGATCATACACAAAGGAGAAGATCCTAATGAAGACACTGAAGGCACTTCTCTTCTTTCAAAAGTGATCTTTTAGGGAACAATAGGAGTTCTTTCAGGTAGTGACAAGTAACTAGTAACCAAGGGCGTAGTAACCAACAAACTGAGATGTAGCACAAAGTCTCCACCTCGACTGCCCAAGAGTGAGATACGAAGGACAATGAGGGCACAAAGTCATCCCAAGGTCCTTTACATAGAAATAGAATATAAAGGATAATGAGGGCACAAATTCATCCCAAGATCCTTTACATAAGAATAGAAAATAGACAAATACACTAAAGGCAATTGTGGGGGCACAAAGTCTCTCCACAGTTGGCTTTAGGACACCTTCCTAATTACTTCCACTAGTTCTTCTTGTTAGATTAAATAAACAAGAATGCTCTTAGGAAATAGACATAAGAACAATTTCCTAAAATAGCACAAGCTATAACAGCACAAAGTCTACCAGTAACTTGCTTTCTCATTCAGATAAAATAATATGAACAACAATCAGAGCTCAAAGTCTCAGTATTCACCTTTCAATTTGGGCAGAGTTTTGCTTCTATAAATGAAAAGATATCCTCTAAAACAAACAAAGAGATTACAATATATATAGGCTAAGGAAGGCTTGGCACTTTGTTCCATGCAGCAGCCCATGCTACATTCAATGCCTTGAATGCATTTCCAATTTTGTCAAAGAGGGCCATGCTGGAGCAGGGTGGCTGCCTTAACTATGGCATGTTAATTCATCTCAAATGTCTTCTCTTGGGCTTGAGTCATCTGGTATGTCACCTAATATCTGTGTATCTATACACTTCACCTTTACTCCCAAGGGGACAAACAGTCTATGTCTTTAATATTTAAGGGCTCAAGAATCCACCTTACAGACTGTTCCACCTACTGAAATAATTACTGCATAGATATTTCTGATCTTCCCCCTTTCTTGCTACAATTTGAGCCCTAGAGCTATCTTTTCCCTTTTTGATTCATTTAGTTCTTCCTCTCGGCCTTAGCCTTAAGGCCTTTCAATGCATTAGGGTCTGCGTTTAAGCCTACAAAGATCAACAAACACTTTATTGCCACAAATTTGACGTCTATAGGTCCATCATCATTTAAAAGCTAATGGCTAGTTGGTCATCCTAAATTTGACATCTACAGGCCCGTCATCCTCCTTAGCAATCCATTCATGTCTTTCCCACTTGCTTTGGCCACTTTTCACTGAACTCAATAAGTGACACGTGGCATGTTCTACTGTGAAACAAGCGAGGACACGTGGCAGCATCTGCTTGACTTATGACAAATTTAGACACCCTGTGAGAGTCCTATAGAAGATGACACTTGGCATCTTTCACTGAGCTTTTAGAAATAATATAGAAACATTAGGACTCACTTGGATTCATGCAGATGTTGACACTTGGCACGATCTATTGAGTTTACAGGGGACACATGGAAAGTTCCACTTCTTTGAGAAAAAAATCATAATGTGTCTCGGTAGATGACACCTGGCAGCTTCTGCTTGACTTATAGCAACTCACCTGGAGCCCACTATAGTCCTTACATCACAAAAGGAAGAAGTTTCGGATGTTGACACTTGTTAGCTTTCGTAGAGCTTTGCAAGGGACATGTGGCATGCTCTACTACTCTTGGAACAACATATTGAAACCTTCCACAGTTGCCACTTGTTGCCCTCCATAAGACTCTAAGAGAGACTTATTGAAAGAAGCTTTGAAGCTTGAAATGTGGATGCAGACACGTGTCACGCTCCGCTAAGTTTTAACAGGACATGTGGCATGTTCCGCGAAGCTCTAGATACCTTTGACAGTCTTGCAGAAGATGACACATGGTGGCTTCTGTCAAGCTCCTAAAAACAAGATATAAACATTTAGGACTCACTTGGATTCATGTGGATGATGACACTTGTCACATTTTGCTTGATTTTTAATAGCTCACTCAGGGCCCACCACATTATTTACTCAAAATAGCAAAACGAAAGGAAGGAACTATGGAAATTGACACCTGGAGGATTTTGATAAGCTTTATAAGGGACACATGGCATCTTCTGCTACTTCTTGAAAATAAACTATAAAGTGTCCCAACAGACGACACTTGGCAGCTTCAGCTCGACTTTGAGACTTACTAGGAAACCCACACAAAATGGAAAACCCACGCGTTAAACCTTGGAACTATTGAACCCGTTAAACCACTGAACCAATCTAGAAAGTGCCTAAGTGCTAGAAACTTTCTACTTCGAAGGAATTTAACTATTAAATCCATTGAACCCTTTGAACTTGTTAATTTCAAGCATGTTGAGTTTGTAGATTTCTTCTTGTGAAGTCCATAGAAACTAAGTCTGTAGAATCCTACCTGTAGAGTTCATAAAATTCTGAGAAGCTTGAAAAATGAGGAATTTGAATGCTCAAGGTAAATTTCAAAAAGGGAAGAGACAAATTTGGTCTTACAGGGCCCAAAATAGTTCATAGGTTGTCCCAAAAATGAGTGACATTTTTTGGGGACAACAGTACTGAATGACAGGTATTGAATGGAAACAACAAATGGTAGGTAATAGATGGTGTGTTATGAATGTTAGGTGTTATAGGTATGCACTAAAAGATAGACATTAAACGGTGATACCAAAAAGTAGGCTAAGTAAAGGTACCAAACATAAAGGTTGGGCCATGGTTCTGAGTGATTGCATCAAATGTCTCCTGGTATTACTTGTAGTAGTGTCATTTGGTGTTGTTGAGTAACTCATGTGGCTGCTATATACTAGCTAGTTTGTTGGTTGCCTCCTTTGTCCTATAATTACTCACCCTTTACCCTCATTTTAAACATTTTTCAAAATAGATTTTTGTCTACCCTTTCCCCTCCCATAATAATTCCCCAACCATGGCAAGAAAGTATGTTTTCAATATATTTTTATGCCCAAACTTTTTGAAGATCATACAGTAGCCAAATGCCTACAATGATTAGATTTTGAAATGCAAATTTGATAGCCTATTGTACATGCCCCAGTATGATATAGACATTGGGATACCCAAATCGCTAATGTCTTCTTATGACCCTAGTGAGAAGAGTTTCATCATGAACATTGAATCCATAATGATTTACTTTGGTACCTCACTAGAAGAGGTCCACAGTTTGATAGGGATTCTATTTCATAATGCAAACCATGTGACTCCAAAAGCGATGCTTACAGATGATGACAATAAATATTTGGAGTCATCTTTCATCTTGTAGATCGATCAAACCGGTATGTAATTGTAAATTTGTTTTTTATATTCAAAATTCAACTTTTGATATTTAAATTTCTTTTTTAATATTGAAAATTCAACTTTTCATTCCTCGTTTTTCACTTTCATTTTAGATATTCGGAAGAGGTTCCTCTACATGGAAGATGTTTATGACGCTTTTTTTAAAGCAATGGTTCAATTTTCCTCATGATAAAAGTATTATGAGGAAGACCATCATATATTCCCTATTAGGTATAGGTTTACATTCTTCGTACTCTTTCTAATTTGAGATATGACTAGTGTACTTTTATTTCTTCTAAAATTATAATTAAATTAAATTATGCTTGTTTCAATCCCAATTCCACAATTTTTTATTCAAATTTTATTTTGGCATTGTAATATGAGGCCTTATATGACTTTCAAAAAATTATAATTCCAACTATGTTGCATCCAAAGATGAACATAAATGCTTTGTCTATTGATGAACATGAGGTTAGTTTATTTGTTTATTTGTTGAACTAAGGTTTAATATTTGTTGAATTGTTACCAAATTAAGGATTAAAATATTTTTGAAATTTGTTTATTATAGGTAAGATTTTGTGACTTTATGACATGAAAACAATTTGCCTTAAAAGGACAATGTGTAGTTGAAGGATATGTAGATTCTAAGTTTGTAGAATCATCATTGCATTCATTTCAAATTTTGAAACATCTAAGAGTTTCTTCCTCATCGTCTATGCATATAGGTTTACTATTTAAAACTTTTAAATAACATTTTAACTTTCAAGTCCATTATTTTATTTATTTGTTTCATTATTGTAGTTGACTCAGTATTAGCTGAGATTATCATGGAATAACAACCACTACAACAAACCCCAACATTTCATGTACCTTCTCAACCCTATGTGCAAGGTCTTTTACATTGCATGTTTTGGTTTTTTAGTTTTTTGGTTTTTGATTATAGATTTTTATGACTAAAAATTTAGATAATCTAGAAGCTCAAACCACCCCCATCACTCACAATATGATGCATAGATTCAAAGAGATTTTATCTTCAAATACAAGTACTAGACCTTTAATTTCAAATTAGCATATAGTTTTGTTTTTAAAATTTACCATTTTCTAAAATAATTTACATTTTTTAGGGTACCCTTAATCTCTGAGAAAAAGTATGCCACCGCCTCCACCCCCAAATGTAGTTTGCATAAGGGGTAAGATTCTTCCATTACCATAATCACCAACACCTAGTGGAGGAACACTATAATTATCATGTTTCAAATTCCCCACTTTCTCTATTAGAGGTATATTGAGTGTGCAGGGATTAACTGGTTTACAAGAAATTAATCTTGATGAGGAATATCTAGGGATTAAAAGTGGTGAAGTTGGTGGAGCTACTTTTAATCCACATGATTTTATCTAGGGAATATATATTCATGAAACTGCTCAGGAGGAACCTTATACCTCTTCACCCCCACCCCACCAGTTAATGTTGTCTTTTCTGATAATGCCATTATATCTTTTCCATCAAATAATTTATTATCAAAAAGTATTATTTCAAGTCTTAATTAGGGAGGTATAGATGAGTTAAAAAATGTATTGGTTTGGGATTTTTGGGCAAAGGCATTGATATAAGAAATAAAATCCCATAATCATAACCACTCTTAGCAAGAAAATTTGTTTTCGTTAGTGAAACATGAACCCACAAAGATTGATGATTTGTTTGGTCAAGCTAAATCTAGATCAGTTACTATTTCTAATAATTACAATGATAATGTGTTGAGTATTATGTTGAATAGGCTGGAGAATTAGAATGTAGAAGCCTAAGAAAATTTTAATAAATGGGAAATAGACATCAACCTTATTGTGATTACAAATGCTGAGAAGGAAAAATCTTTGGTAATGTATCTTCATTTTAAGCAAATTTTATGTCATACTTATTCTTGTTTGAATATAATTAGATTTTGTTTTAAATTATAGGCAAAATATTAGAATCTAAAAAAAGAAGCCAAGGTCTTTAATGTGCATTTGAAAAATGCACAAAAAAGTTTATATTCTACCATTTAATTGAAGGAGAAGCTTATTATGTTGAATAAATAGAACAACACACTCTAAAAAATCATTAAGGAGAAAGGATGGGATCCCGATGTTGTATTTAAGCAGAAGATAGATGTCGATCCAAGTCTACTTTTTGTAGGAGATGCTGTGAAAGAAGAAAAGGAAAATCTTGCTCATATTAATTTTAAGGCTAAGGATCTTGAAAGGGCATGGATATTGAAGGATGATAGAAAGGAAGTGGAGGCAGGGATTAGTAAGGATGGTGGTAGAAATGTGGATGTTGTGGTTGAGAAAGTGGCTGAGCAATGAAAGACCCAAAAATTATCAATTTTTGATGTTGTAAACTCTCTAGTATTTAAAAACAATGTTATGTTTAAAAAAATAATGAAATGATAAATTGAATTTTGGATTTGTAATGATCAATTTGTTAATTTTTAATTAGTCTTGTTTTAATGAATAACAAGGTATGGTTCTTTTATCATTTTACATACATATTCTGTGTTGATGGCATTCAATGAACAAGGTGATGTGCCACATGGATTGCAATTTTTTTCTAATAGATTTGGTGTTAGGCTTAAGCATGAATTTGAATTTTATGATGTTGTAAAGTCACTATTATTAAATATGAGTATATTCAATTGATATAATTCATATAAAATACTAATGTGGACTACAATTATTTTTTGTGATAGATTTTGAGCTAGGCTAGAGCATAAATTTGAATTTAAATTTTATGATGTTATAAAGTCACTATTTTTAAATATGAGTTTATTCAGTTGATGTAGTTTAAATAAAATAGTTATGTGGTCTACAATTGTTTTTACGATGGATTTGGACTTGAATCTAGGCTTGATCATGACTTTGAATTTGAATTTTATGATGTCATAAAGTCATTATTAAATATGAGTTTATTTAGTTGATGTAGTTTAAACAAAATAGTGAAATTAATTATGGACTACAATTATTTTTTGTTTGGATTCGGACTGAGCATGGATTTGAATTTGATGTGCTTTCATCTTGTTCAATTATTATCTTTATTTTAGATTAAGTTCTTTTTCTTTAAATTTGATCATGTTGTTCAATAGGCTTGTCATGTTCTATCGCCATTGTATTTGACTTGAAATTCATATTTTTAAGCTAAAATTTAAAAATCTTAATATGGTTCTACAATATCAAATTATAGTTATTTCAAAAAAAAATGTATTTTCCAATATAATAAAAAACCAATCAAATAAAAGGGAAAGTTGCATGATGAATGGAATGAATATTTCAAATGACAATACTGTCCACAATTATAATGAATTTAGTATTTAAAACATTTTATAATATAAAAAATTATATGAAATTGGACTTTAGAATATGATAAGTGCAATAAATATACAACTAATACTCTGGTAGTTGAAACAATCGTACACAAACCTACTCATCACCAATGACATTTGCATCTACCATGTTAGTGTCATATTCAGTGTCATTATTTTCATCCTCTCTATTTGTCAATGTATTATTAACACCTCTTCTTTTAGTTAGATAACTCCATGTTGCCAAAGCTCTTTCATAAGGAAACATGTCCACAACATAACGTGAAACATACAATCTCAAATAGGTTTCTAAATTTTTATCCAATCTATTTCAAAGTTTTGACTTAATGAACGATAATACACTGAATAATATTTCATCTTCCATTGAGCCCAAAATCATTTTTTAGAAAATCTCATATAATAAGAAATATTCACTTAGACTTTCCTATAGTATACTACTAGGATAAAAAAAAATTCATAGCTGTGTAATTACCCCATTTTCTATTGGTTCGCTTGGAAGGTGATATTATTCAAACATTGTAACTCCAAAATGAGTTGACTAAAATTTTAGTGAATCTTTTCCCAAAATATCTTTTATTTCAACTCCATTGACCTCTGCAAATTTACCAAAACGCTTAACAATACAACCCATGTGTTTGTGAATTAAATTGTTAATCAAACTTTGACTATTATTACTGTTCCAAAGTATGAGATTCACAACTACTTTGGCCTCCAACAAATCATCCCTTTGAAAATTATCTCTGATCTCCATAGATAAGTTTTGTAAAATTATATTTAGTTTCATCTGGGTTTTAGATAGAATAGTATCATACAAAATATGTGTTACAAGTAATTCTTTAGATTTAGCTCCCACAATATCGGGTCTTTTGTATAAAGTGTGTAATGGTATCTCATTTCCATTAATATTGACACAAATATGATCATTGATATTCAATTTAAAGTAGCTCTCAAGGTTCTTTAAATATGTCAAACATTGCCAACTACTAAAAATAGGGCCTTGAAAATTTTCATTCGAAGTGTATAATATATATAGATATTGACATACTTGTTTTCTTGACTGTATTAATTCAATAATGTAAATTGATCTCTCTTGAGCATGTTTCATTAAAAAATTCATTTCTTTTAGCATTGGGAAAATTCCACATAATGTTAGTAGTGTTACCAAATTTGTTAAATGATACAACAAATCTTTTGCCTTGTTAATTTCTCTATGATATTTATACATAAAACCTACTAATGATGGATATTCTTCAAAAATTTGGCATGCAGGTTCATACATAGAAATACATCTTGTATAAACATCTTTTAGCATTTTATTACCATCAGTCACTCCTATTGTAAAAATTTTGAACTCTAAAAATCTTTTTGGACTACTTGACATATAATCATGTAAGTCATAATGAGTTCTTCCACTTTTACCACATTAGCAAATTTGCTAACTATTTTGTATGCAAGATTCATCCTATTAGCCATGTAATAAATTAGAATCATATATGGGTCTATTCTTATTTGTAGTTGAACACACAAACTATTTCTATGCCCCTACATAACCGATGCACCATTAACCCTAACACATACTAGCTTTTTAGCTATTGTATAATCATCTATCTTTCAAATTAGATACAACCAATTTTATGCATTGAAAATTTATACCATTTTATTAATTGCTAGTAGATGAGGTTGCCTTAAATAGTTCTTAAAATTATAAACATGCAAGTGAACCCAGGATGCGTTGTCAATTGTTGCGACCTCATCAATAGACAGTGAGATAAATAGTGAATTTTAAACTTTTTATTTCAGTCTTCTTTCTCAACCATTGCTATACATTTTCCCATTTCCTAAGAACTACTATCTAACCAATGTGATTGTGGAATGTCCAAAAATCCATCATGTTGAAATAAAATCTTATAATCTAAAAAATTAGAAATAATTTTGCCTTTTTTTAGAATGTGGTATACAGTAGAGAACTGTATATATTTGGCCTTTAGATGGGACTAAATAACTTTTCCAAAATTTACTTTGATTGTTCCCCCTTTCTCAACAAGATGTTTTTGATGTTTCTTATCTTTTTCATACTCGTGTGCATACATGCATTATGTATTTATACAACTATCTGTTCTTGTTATTGGTCCATTTGGGTGATTCACTGTCATATATATTTTTCCATAATATTTCTCAATCATGTCCAACTTCAGTTGCATTCTATGTTCCTTTCCTAGTTTTTAGCTACATATTGTGTATCTAAATTCTATTGGAGTATCATCAGTATTTTAGGCTCTACAAGTTCAATGAAGGAAAATTTTATTACCTAGTCCACCTTAAAGGACTTTTCAATTATCCATCTACTTCTCTTCCTTCATGAATATTTATGAGTGGAGTTTTCAACTAAATTTTGTGTTTGGTGAAAACCAACAATCTCTTCTACCACTTGAGTGTCATGATCATTATCATAAAAAACTAGAGGAGCATCTTCGATTGGTGGCATGTTATCATCAAAATAATCTTTAGGGGGTGACATGTTATTCTAGTTAATTCTTTCTTGTGAGATATCAATGGGGATTTATGTATGTAAAATTATTTTAATATTATTGAATAGTTAAAGTCAAATTCATGACAAACTAAAAAACAATAAATACCTATATTTGAGTGAATTGTGATTTGTGGGATTTTTTATTGACTCTTTCAAATAAAATAATATGCTCAATTCTCTTGATAATTGGCTTTTACTTTTACCATTTTCTCCAAATGCCATGATGATCAAGGATGCAACACTTTAGTTCTATCATCCGTTACAAAACAAATTCTACAGTTTGGTTCTATCATTTGGTGGTAGCAATGTTATGCTTTTCATTTTTTTCATCTGATCATAGAGTGGATGCCATCATTTAGCACTATCATTCAATATTGTCATTCAGCACTATCATTGTTTGATATCACCATTTGGTTCTTCTATTCATCACTATTGTTATTCGGTATCATCATCTGGTTCCTTTGTTTGGGTGTTTTCATTCAGTGCTACATATTGTATAATCATATTCGTTGTTATCTCTCAGTTGTGGTCCTTCATTTGCACTCACATTATGGACTCCATTGATTTATTTTAGCTTGTTGCCTTGTTTGATATTAGGGGTGGTTGTCAAAAGTATATTTTAATATCGAGGCCAGTTGTACTATATATATGTGGCAAATTGAAGTATAATCTAAGATATTATTATAAATGGTCAACGATCCAACCCCAAAAATAATTTATATTCCTAAATTTTAGGTTATCTAGACCCATCTATCGACCCTAAAAACTCACCAAAAATAAAATTTAAAAATTGGAATATTTGTGAATTATCAAATATTCACTACTAAAATTTACCATGTTGCATATATATTAGAAATGTAGCATCCTGATACATCCCACTATTATAAATTTTTTGTGTCCAATCATTTTTGAAAGATGCATTTATCCTCTTTTAGAAGTCACCCATATCGATATGACCAAGTTCTATGTCAGTGAATTGATTGATGTTGTAATTGATATTTGAAAGGGGAGTGACCCTTGATACTTCATTTCCCTTACCTTTTCTTTCCCTTTCTTCTTAGGTGTTTCAAAAAAAATCTACTTGTGATGGGTATGGGATATTGGGGAACTTGGAAGCAGAATGTGAGTGAGAACAATAAAATGGTAAAAGGAGAGGCAGATGGAGGGGAAACAAAAGTAACAAATTATGAAGTAGTCAAAAAACTCTGACATTAAGGTTTAAAGTCTGTAACACAATATGAGAACTCTAATGTCAAATTTTGAGGGCTATAATGCAATCTAAAAAATTTTATTCAAGGAGGAGGAAAAAATTTGATGCGATTAGGCAAGGATGCAAGGTTCCCATGCAAGGATGATAATCTGGTGGGGATATACCAATAGCAAGAAAAAGAAAATGTGAAGCTAGGTAGAGTTTAAGAAAATTGATGGAGGGATACACACAACCTATAAGGAAATTCTTCTAGAAAAAATCCAAACCCTAGACACACATGTTGTGAATAAACTAAGAAAAATTGAGAGAAATGACCTCTAAATACTAAAAAATGAGCAAAAACTACTAATTCACAAGGAAAACATGTGTTAAGATCCAAAATCAAGAGTTTAAATGATAAAAATGAAGGAATGATCATGATTAAATAATGTGGGGTCGAAGAGACCCCTATATGCATAAGTATTAACCCTCATTAATGAGGGCTAGGTCAGACTCCTATGACTACATTATAGTTATTGAGGTCTAACAATTGCATTATAGTCATTGAGTTCTTATGAATTCATTGCAATCATCAGGGTCCTATGATTTCACTACAATCATAAGGGTTTGATAGTTTAATTGCTAGTCATCAGGGTCTGTTGATTGCACTGGAGTAGTTGTTGGGGTCTAACGATTGGACTATAGTCATTGTGGTGCAATGACTGCACTATAATCACTGAGTCTAATACATGCATTAAAATCCTTGAATCCTAAAACTCAAAGATTAAAAACACTGATTCATTTAATTTATACATTTTTTTGAATCCTCTTGTGACTCAATTTAGGTAAAATTAAAATGAGATCACCCAAATTTCATAGGCTAATTAAATTTGGGGACAATAATTAGCTCTGATTGGGGAATTACATTTGAAAAATGCAAGGATGGAATCTAGAGTCTATTGGTTTAGAAAACTATCTTGTATATTTATTGATCTATGGAGTCTCTCTGAGTTAAACACTTTAATAAGAAAAAGACCAAAAAGAAAGAAAGAAAGAAATAAATAAAAACACACAAAAAGTAAATAATGAGAAAGCAAACACTACCAAAATACTAAAGCTAACCTATAACCGGTGAGAACTAGTCTCTATTACTTAAAAAGATTCATATATTTCTCATTATAATGAAGTAGAATGTGTGTACCATCCAAATAAGTTAGGTAATATTTATTGTCACCACAGAAGTGACAAATCTCGAAAGGATCATTCCACATAGAATTGAACTTGCCATGACTACCCTTAGGAAAATATCATTTATCCCACAAGATGACGAGGTCACCGACCTAAAAATCTCTCTACCTATATTTTTTGTCAAATATGGCCTTCACCTTTTTTCGATGTTCAATAATCCTATCAACTACCATAATTCTTTCTTCTTATAATTTATTCAAGTAAAGGATCCTCTTCTCCAAAGAACATATGAAGTTTTAGTCTTTGATTGCTTTAGCCAAATGAAGTGTTGGCATTTATGATGATATA
Organism: Torreya grandis; assembly: GCA_037957365.1. Lineage (NCBI taxonomy): Eukaryota > Viridiplantae > Streptophyta > Pinopsida > Cupressales > Taxaceae > Torreya > Torreya grandis. The sequence goes on from JARHVA010001321.1 coordinate 727,770, forward strand.
GGCATGGAAACATTGATACTATAATTAATTGAAATGGTGACATTCTAATAACTCTCTTTAGAGTAATGCAATTAGTCCAAAACATGTCGTACAACTTCGTGTGTCAGTTTCATTGGTTCTTGTCAACAAGCTTACAAATTATCATGATTAAGTTCTTGTTGCTTGATTCCACCTAATCATTACCTTAAGTCTAGTAGTATGAATAATGGGATAATAAAATCCCATATACATAGTAAAATCCAATAAGCTTAGAAGAATAAAAATGAGGCATTTTCAGTTAATACCTTTTGAATAACACCATACATGACTAAAATGTTCTCCTTAATGAAATTGCATACTACTTCAAAAGTAGTTTCCCTGATACGAATGTCTTCAATTTATTTTGTGAAATAATATGTTGTAGTGAGGACATGGGTGTGGCCTGATTCATTACACCAATAAATTCAAGACCCCACTATTGAAAAGGTTCTTCAATTACCACTGGGCTCAATAGCAAAGCTCCAAGTTTAGGCCTTCTTATGAGTTACTGACAAGTTTCACATTTAAACACCCAATCCTAACAGTCCTTAAAGAGGATGGGCCAATAATAATTATACCTTAGTATTTAATGAGTTATTATAGTGATGAGAAATTACCTCCACATTCTTTGTTATGAAAATCTTCTAACAATTTCTTTTTTTGTTCATGGTAAACACACTTTAGGAGCATACCATCAATACCCCTTTTGAAAAGAGCATGGTCCCATATGATGTATTTCACATATTTAAACTTTATTCTTATTTTTTCCTTGGTACTCAAACCTTTGGGACACTCCCCATAAATGAACAAATGAGATATATTTGAATACCACTCATCTATAGTGCCAATGAAAAGGACCTTGTGTACTTCTTATGATGAATCATCTACAATATCATCAGACTTGTTTTTAATAATTAATTAACATAGACCATGATACCTAACAAGATTATTAGGCTTGATGTCTAAACCTAACTCCTTATCCACCCTCTCTTTTTTGAAATAAGCTCTTACTACGTTAGTATGGACTTGACAGCGTGGTCTATCACCATGATGATAATATACAAATTTAGGAAATAATACCTAAATTACTTTACTACATTTCCTACTACATATGCATGCTTCTCAATTAGTGAGAATTCAACTTTATTATAGTTCAAACCACAAATAATGAAGGCTATGGGTGATTCAACACCTTCATCATTCTTTTATAACAATATTATAGACAAGGTATGCTCAAACACATAACAATAAATAATGAACTCTTTATTAACATCATGGCAAACCAAAGTGGGTGTTCAAGAGATAGAAGTCTTGATCTCATCAAAATATTCTTTCCCATCATTATTCCATTTGAAGTTATCCTTACCTCTCATCATGCAAAGGATATTCCTGGTAAGTTCAATAAAGTTGGGTATAAATCTACTCAAGAAGTTCACTTTATGAAAGAAGGATTGAATGCCTTGTTTAGTAGTAGGAAGAGAAATATTATGAATTGTCTAAACTCTTTCTTGATCAATCTTCATCCCTTTTTTTGATATAATGTGACTAATAAGCTTACCTTTAGTTACTCCAAACACAAATTTCTTTTGATTTTGTGAAATGCCATGTGCTTTGCACCTATTATAAACTTTCACTAAATGATCATAGTGATCTTCCTGCTACTTGGAGAAGATGGTGAGATCATCAAAATAAACAAAAATGATTTTGTTTATCAAATCATTAAATTATAAATCCATATCCCTGTGAAAGGTTTCTCCTACATTGATAAGGCTCAAGGGAATTATCATGTATGTAAATGTTTCCCAAGGTGTGTTGAATGGCATTTTATGTTGATCATGGACTGATACTTAAATCTAGTCATAAAACCCATCAAGCATATAAAACATCTTAGATCTTGTGATATCTTGGAAAATCTGATCCATGATAGTTAGAAAATCACCATTCTTAAAATTTAGAACAATATTTGTGTCCCAAGAAGAATGGTGAATCAAATAAATGATACATGTGTCGATCATATTTTTTAATTTCAACATGAATGGTGGAAGCAATATTTAGGTTATAGTGTCTTTATATTTGGTGATGAATCATTGCTCTGGTTTTAAAGGGATGGTGTGTTTCATTTATTTTGTCTAAGAGGAATTTATATCATCATATCTCAAAGTGAATAGATCTTTGTGTATCTTAAAGATATTAATTAACTTATCGCTTTCTTACTTCAAACAACATTTACCTATATTGACACACCTTGGTTCTTTGTAAGTGCCAATGTTCAAATTTTTATATTCATCATAATTTAAAACTTGATGTTGAATTCTCTCTTTAACATACTTGTCATGTTTATCAAATGGGTCTTATAAAGACACGAAACCTTTCAAAATTTTATTACCTTTAATTTAGATCACATTTATAGATTCATTAGTCTCTTATACATTTAATCCCTTAGTAGCTTTTTCCAAAGAGATATTAACATCCTAATTTTCATCTTCTCGTGTGATAAATTCCCTATAGGAATAAGTACTACCTTAAAAATACAAGTTTCTAAATCTTCCACTTTTCCAAGAAATAAATTATTTATTCATCATTATTGAAAACTTTCCAATGCTTGACATTATTAGGCACATTAGATCTAGTCATAATTTCAATGGTATACTTTTCGTGTTCAACTTCAGGTGGAAGAATCATAATATATGTCGAAACAATGAGTGAATTAGCCTTAGCATTGTCTTCTCTTGGCATAGACATAATGAAAAAAACATCAAAAGCCTCAATGAAATCCCAAACATAATTCTGTTAATGTCTTAGGTGATCATTATTAATATAATACTAATTCCTAACATGTCTCACAATAAGTTAAGCATCCCCTTGTGCCTTCAAGTTTTGGATTTATATTTATTTAGCTATATGCAATCTATGAAGTAGGGCCTCATATTCTGCAGTGTTATTAATACATTTAAGTTGCAACTTGAAGTAGAAAAGGAAAATTTCCTTTTTTGAAAAAATAAGAATAAAACCTACTCTAACATCAATAGATGGACTGCTTCCATAAAATTCAAGAAGCCAAATATCATTATGATAACTCTCCACTAATTATGGCATGTATGTTTTTGCTTTAGTCATCAACATGTAGTTACCAAAACCTACATCTTCATAAAGAATATCAGTCCTTGGATCTTCATATTTACTTAGCATAAGTTTAACCTTTGATTTGGGTTCCAACTTATGCTTGGTACCATTGAATTAAAAATTGGCATGAGATATGTCCATTTGGATTTCACCACCCAACACTTTACAAAAAAATATTCCTAACAATAAACCATATATGGCTGGAATATCTACCACTATAATTTTCATTTTGATCCTTTTCTATGTGAAGGAAGCTAAAGTAACTTTCAGATCCTTGATCTGACCAAGTAATGTAACTTTTTTGGTATCCATGGAAAATACTAGCCAAAAGTCTTTGTACACATAAGACCTAGAGCATGATCAACCTTGGCAGACATGACATTATCTAGAGCTCTAGTATCGATAAAGCAAATTCTTAACTTGTAATCCCTTATTAAAATGAATATATAGAATGGATCTTGCTTACTAGAAGTGGAAGTAGGTGTGACCATAGCTGAAGTTGATAGTTTAACATTTGAGGGTGTAGCTACGATCTGTATACAAGTGAAACTAGACAATTATATAACTTATCCTACTCAATAATATTCAAGCTCAGGGAATGTAATCAACTAACAAGTATGCTTGAGAATATGTTTAAATTGGGGTCATGACCAATAATTAATTTAATAAATATACTCTAAGGGATCTCTTATCACACTATGGCAAAGGAGAGGTTTTTAGTCCTCTAGTCAAATGCCATATTTTGATAACCCTAACTAGGTCTTATGATTGCAAATAATATTAATCAATTTAATCTACTAAACAACTATGTAAGCTAATCTAGTAAATGCATATGGAATCTAATATAGTATTATCAAATCTTGTGTCACAAATGGGGAATATAATTAATATGCAAAGATAAATCTATATATAACATAGAAATAATCTAAGTAAGGAGAGATATAATCAAATATATTAACTCTACAACATCTATTTTATCAAAATGTGGACTAAGAATATACTTGCCTTATCGAAGTGAACCTGTCATACCTCAATCTCTCCCTTAGCCAATGGTGCTTTGCAATAGGTTGTTGTGGGATTGTAATAATCACAAGGATAAATAATCTCTAGGCTAAAAGACTTATCCTATGCATCCAAGACTTCCCCAAAATAAGTGCTAGTTCTCTAAGTCAAAAACCTCAGTAATGAAACCTCCTATTCTTTGTGTAAATAGATTTGTGAGAATTAATGATGCACACTTGATTGATCTTCTCTTATAAATAAAAATGAAGGGGGTATATATAGCCATGGATTGACCCTAAACCTTCCTAAGATTTTATTTGATGCAGCCAGCCTAGTTAACCTCGTTAGGTAGGAAATAGAGTTGTTAGGTCTTGAACTATGTTGGATTAAGCTGACATAGTTCCATAATATGCACTATACCCATAATAGGGTTAACCTAGTCAACATATTAGGAAACATGGTAAACATGTGTTTTTGATTAGTTAGAGCCTATTTTGGGTAGTAAGCCACATAAAGAGATGTATAAGAAAGGTTTTAATGCCTAGAGAAATGGATAAACGTAGCGTATATTAGTTTTAAGTGGTGGTATAGAGGGACAACAATCCTGTGAAGCACCAAAGGTTTGCTAACCCCTTTCCTAGTGCACATTTTAAGACATGCACTCAGAGATATTGAGATTTGATGGGTTCTTATAAGAGATAAAGCATCAATAACTGATAAATTTCAAAAATACTATGTGTATACATATGCCCCACTAAAATCTCATCGCATGTAATGTAGTTATAACATGGAATGGTGTTTCAAGAAAATAACATAGCTACCCACAACATTGAGCTAATAAATTGTAATAAAAACATAAATTGAAATGATAGTAAGGAAATAACTAAAGTAATTTTAAAAATGTACCTTAATTTACCTTTATCATTGAATGGTTGTATGTTTTAGTTGTAATTTTGATCATGGAGAGCACATTAGTTGCTTTGGACAAACCTTAAGGATACAAAACTAAAGAGCAAAAATAAACAAACACAAAGAACTCAAAGTAAGTAAACTTTGTAGAACTGAAGTAAATCACTTGGTCACCTATTAAGATAGGGTGATAAGTGTTCAGTTAGAACCAAAAAGACCAAGGAAAATTGAGAGTAAATCAGGTACCTAAAAAATCCAAGGCTACTAAATGATTAAAAAACTCAAATGAATGTATATTAAATAATAAAAGTAATAAACTAGATCAAACCAAGGACATGTGATAGTAAAATGATAAATCTAACATAAATGTAAAATAAATAACAAACCAATCTTGAACAAATATGGAAAAGGAACATAAATTAAAACAACATTGATGAGTTAGAAATAACAATCCAAACTCATTCAATAATGGAAAAATTAAAATGTAAAAATAGAGCAAGATGATTTGTAACAAGATTAATAAGTAAATATTATAAGTTTTAAAATAAACTAAACAAATCTAAGAAGGATAAAGTGATGGTGTAAGGAAGTAATGTATGGTCACTCAAAAATATAGTTTTATTCTTAAGATAAATTGAACCAAAACAAAACTATTGTTAGCATGTTTGAAGAAGATGTGAAGAAAAAGGAATCAAGAAGTTAGGAAATAGATTTAGAAACAAACTTGCCTATCAGGGGGGGATGAAATGGGTGGTGGGGGAAATGTAGGTGGTACTAAGGTAGAAAATATTTATCAAAATCAAGACACTCAAATTAAGTTATAAAAACAAGAGGACTTTCAACATTAAGGACTTCAAAGAACTTAACTTAGCCACACAAATTTAGGTTAACTAATGAAGTATAAATATCATCCCATGAAGGTATATGCACGAAAATTAAAATGGACCATCCCACAACATGTTCTTAGATCCTCATGACCCCTTACAGGTGATCAGTCTACTATGAAGATTGAATACTTGTATGAGAAAATAGGTATCACTATATATAATTTTGAATCTTCTATTCCAATATACTAGCCTACCATAACCCAATGGACCTCAGATCTATTATGAGGTCAATTGTGGGGTTTGAGCTTTGACTAGAATAGAAGGTGTGCTTTAGAATCATATCTTTTGGTGTGATTTTGACTTTTAGATTTGTAATTGCCTTTTTATCATTGCCTTTTATTTTAAATGATTTTGCTTTTAACTTTTTATGGCTTTTTCGATTCCTCCTCCATACGGATTTAGAAAATCAACATGGGTGTTAAAAATGATTATCACTAGAAAACTTGGACTTGGTAGCTAAGGTAAAGAACTTAGAGAGCATGGTATCTATGAGTCTTGAACTTACATGGTAAATTAGAATGTTATCTTGAAACTGAACTTGATGTGCCCAAAATAGAATGAAAGTAATGTAATTATGGAAAATTAACATGAAATGATTAAATTATCTCAAATCGTAAAAAAATGTGACAATGTGAAAAATATAGAATGAAATTTAAGTATGACTCTATATCATAAGAAATGATGGATGTGTAGTGAAATATGTAGCAATAGTTTGTTCTAAAGGTATTGCCATAAAAGAAACAAAACCAATTTCAATAGTATGAGATCATAATCCTTTGTCATTGCCTTAATTTTTAAGGAAAACACTGCACTTTAAAGATAGTTTTGAAAAATCAATAGATTTTATGAGGAATGTTTGGTCCTATCTAAGGTATTAGACTACAACTCATAAAAGATAAACCAAAGAGAGTAAAGATGTGAAAATTTTCTTATGAGGAAAGCATGGTCCTATCCAAGGTCTTACACTGCAACTCATAAAATAAAAAGGAAATAAAGAATGAAAATAAACTTGTAAAATGACAAACTTATGATCAAAGGGAAAATGTAAATACTGAACTATGAAAATAAAAGATATCCATGAATATGGATGGGTTTTATCTGCAGTCTTACAATGCAACTCATGAAAGTAATATAGATAGACCAAAGGACCAATGATAGGGGATAAGGCTATTGAATAGATTATACTTGATATAAATCAGAGTTCTTTAAAGAAGACCTGCAAAAAATGTTAATATTTATAGTATATAAAAGTATGAAAATAAAGTAAATATTTAAGCAAACAAATTATTTTAAAAAAAAATTATTTAAAAACTAAGTGTTAGTAGATTATTTGATGACATGTCCTTCATTAGGTTGTAATCTATAGGTACTAGGACCAAGGATATCTTTTACTAAGTAAGAACCCCACCATTTTTTAGCATACTTTATTTATTTTTCATGTGTATAATCTAGTTTGAGCACTAAATCACCAAAATCGAAAGTTCATAATTTGACCTTTTGATTATGTTGTTTAGCAAAGTGAGCCTTGTATTTGTGGTTATGTTGTAACCAACCATATAGTGTTCATCAAGAAAATATAAAACATGAAGACAAGATTCATGAAATTATTCATCATAAATTATACCATCAAGGGCTATAGGTAAAGATGGGAGTTTAAATTTTAATGGTCAAACTAATTCAGCGCTTTACGCTAGTGAAAATGGTGTTGCCCTAGTAGTAGTGTGTGTGCTAGTATGGTAATCCCAAAGTGCAGGATAGAGATGGAGGTGCCAATCAATATGAGTTTCTCTAATATTTTTTTGTAAGATTTTTTTGAAAATTTTTTTAGTGGCTTCTTCATGTCCATTACATTAAGGATGGTAAGATAATAATTTGTGGGAAATTTTGAATTTGTCACATAATTGCTCCATGTATTTATTTTTGAAGTTAACACCATTTCTAGAAATGATGGTTTGGGGAGTTCTAAAATGACAAATGATTTTATTGAGAATAAATTTGGAAAAGGTAATACCAGTGACATTAGCAAGAGGCATGGCTTCTACCCTTTTGGTAAAATATTCAGTAAAAATTATAATAAATGCATACCCATCTTGTGATTAAGGTAATTTTCTAATGAGATATAATCCTCAAATAGAGAATGGATAAGGAGACTCCATTATTTGGGGTTTGACCAGAGGAGATTGAATTATATCATCATGGAGTTAACAGGGATTACAATTTTTATCAAAATTAATAGAATATTTTTCTAGAGTAGGCCAAAATTAACCCATATGCAAGTATTTGTGGATTGTAACATGACCTCTATAGTGAACATCACAAATGCCATCATCTGCTTATTCTAGTAGATTATGAACTTCTTACATTACATAGCATAGTAGGGTTCCTTCTACATTAAAATATGGTGTAACCCTCACCTTGTTTACACCTCAGGTTACCTTACCAACATGTCACTTCTCCATTAGACTATGTTCTTTTCTTTTGATGAACTTTTCTCTTCACTTTTACAACTGTTACAACCCACACTTGGCATGTGTCATTTAAAAATTCAACCAAGAAGAAATCAAAACAAATTTAATAGATCAATACTTATGATAGCATCACAATCCATCAAATAGACCTAATTTGACCTTTCTTGAACTTTCCCTAGTGTAGCCTTGTTCTAAATGTTGAACTTCCATTAATAGAACATGGAAATCAACTCTTTTTACATTCGCAGTCCCGGTCAAAACAGGCAATCCGTTTAAACACTCGCTGCCTTTTCCAAGACTCTAAAAGCTTTTACAATTCTATCATTTCTTCCATTGACCAAGCTTAAACAGTCTTTAAAATAAATAAAGACCCACTCCGTCCAAATGGTGAGCTCTTATTCCACAGGCTCGATTTCCCAAACAGAATAAAGTTATGTCCACGTCCTTACTGTGTCCATGGCTCGGAAGGCCATAAGGCCATACACTTTGATGCCTATTCTCTGGCCTACCTATTCAAAACAAGATCACCTTTTTAATAATACCAATGTTGATGGCCTCCAAAGGGCTTTTGAAACATGGTCATTCTCCTACTCGGACTCATACCTACCAAAATAGAAAACCATTTCCCATAATTCCTCAAGGCATCTTTATCTTACCATATTTTCCAACGCCGAAGATGGGGTTTAAATTCTCAACCACCCTATTCATGACCCTGTCACCTACAGGCAGAGAGTCAACTTTGTGCTATAGGAACCTCCATCCACATTACATTCCTTTGTGCTCTGTTTACACAGTTTGCTTGTGGTCCGTTCTTATAGTCCTTCAATCTCCTTTTGAGAGGTCGATCCACATATCAAAATAAAATCAAATCTAAGCGGCTTTTTGAGCTGAGTGTATAGACAATTTGAAATTGTATTCACCTGAGAATAAAAAGAATGATAAAATGGATTCTTAAAAAGAATGATAAAATGGATTCTTAACAATACTATTACCTCGCTGATGGCTTCAAAGTCTTGTACAAATTCTTGACACCAGTTTCCAATCGACAGATTTCTATTCCATTATCTCTGCTACAAATTTCAAAAAAATGGTTCTCTAATGTCCGCTCACTGAGGCTTTCATAAACACATTTTCACCTTCACACTATTACACAATCTTTGCATGCACTGGATCTGTAGTCTTGATTCAAATCATAGAACTATAACACAGACTGTATTCAAACCACAGGTTTCTCCACCTAGATGTGGAACTTGAAATTCTAATTTAAACAACAAAATCTCACATATAAATCACCAATAGTCTCAATTGGCTTCCTTCATTAGTAAACCATAATACTTTTATTTACATAATACAGGTCGAATGGCCTTCTTGACTCCTCCTCTCCCTAAAGGAGATCCTCTCTCTATATCTCTCCTCCTCTTATCCCCTTAATGCATATCTTACTCTCTCTTTTTTTAAAGAGTCTCCTCCTCTTACGCCAGCTTGGGTTCTAAGATAACAAATAGGAGAGATTTTCTCAACCAACATTCTAATGTTGAAAAATTATTTAATAATAAATAGCCTATGGTTGGAGGATTTCAACCACCTCCCTTGATTTACTCCACAAGCTTCCTAACGTGGGATTCTTAACTAACTTTTACCTTTTCCAATCTTTTTACTTTTAAAAATTACAATTACTCCTCATTAACCACATTTTGGAGGGAAAATACAATAATTTGAATTTGAATTCAAACATGACTTGCATCCCAACATAACCATGTCTTGCATGAAGATGTATGTAGATGCTCCTGCATCACAATAATAGAGGGTATTGTATCAAAGTATATACTTTAAATCTTGTTTACGTATTAGAATCTTTTCATGAGAATCTATGTCTAGAGAGTAAGTTTGATGTTTAGTAAATTGAATTATGTGATATGATCTTGATATTCAATATATGCAAAAATAGCCTTAAGGTAAGGAAACACCATATAATACTCTTTTAGGAAGGAATAACTCCACAATATCTCTTTGAGGCGACAACCTCCAATATCATCTTACAATATAAGACTCAATGCTTACTTGATATCTTTACCATGATAATCATCTCCTATATATAGACATCTATTAACCCATGGATGGGTAACCTCCTAATCCCACTGTAGGCCGACCATTACCCAATGTACTAAATTCATAAGTTACTCTATTATCCTAATATATTATACCCATATAACTAACTAAAGGGATGTGTGCCACATGTCAACGTCTCCATGAACCCATATACATTAATATATCATATCCCTAGGTACATAGCATTACTTCCCTCCTTGACATGTTTCATCCTTAAAACATAGGAATAAATCAAATAATGAGTGTGCTTTAAATCATTACACACTTGTCTCCAATCTCGATCATGTAGCCATCCATATGTGATCTTGATAGGTGATAGCTCTCCAAACTTGTTTCCAAATTCCATTGTGCTCCTATGATTTCATTTATGATCATAATTATACTGCTTTGGTGTCCAAGCATAATTATTCCTCTTTTTGTTCCATATACCATATTTCGCTACATTACTCCGATTCCAACCATGACCATAGTAGTTATTCTTCCATGCATAGTCATAGTGATTTCCCCATTCATTCCATGTGACAGTATTTTTTATTTGGATTCCATGCATATCCATAATGATTGAAAATTTTATTTCCTGTATAGACAAAATGATTGTTAGTATGACACTTTCTCACCTGGTTCCATGATTGTTTCCTCTCATGATGATGTGGGTGTCTATATACCTCAACCTTTTCCAATACTTTAACCTTATCCACCTTTGCTTCTACCTTTTCCACCTTTTCCTTCTTTGTCTCTTGAGTATATGAAGTGTTCATTTGTATTGTGTCTTTGTCTATATCATTTGAATCTTCATCATGATCTTCATTACCTATTTCAATCTCATCCTTATGATCTACCTAGATTGTTATTGGTGCCTTTTTCACTATGATATATTGTAAAGTGATCTTTTTCCTATACCAAAAATTCATGAACTTTTTCTAAAAATTAATATTCATTGTTCCCAAAGTCTCTAACCATGGATATCCAAGAATTATATCCACATCATCCATATCCAAAGCATAAAAATCTGAATGCAAAACATATTTTTCCATTATGAGCTTCAAATATTTAAACATTGAAATATTATTACCATCTACTTGAACCACCTTGATATTATGTGCTTGAACATGTAGATTCTTGGCCACATTCATGTTAATGAATTTATACTTGCAGGTAGGGTTTATGGACACAACCACCTTCTTCTTTTGAATGCATCCATGAAATTAAAAAATTGACTCAGATTTCTTTGGAGCCAAATTATTTGAACCCTTCTCTTTTTCTTCTTCTTCTTCTTCTTCTTCTTCTTCTTCTTCTTCTTATTTATCATCATTATTTTCTTCCTCTTCTACATCCTTTTTTTCTTTTATATCCCATCGATGTAGGAAGGTTTGTTCCATTGCTTTCCATGAAGAATACTGTTGTACAAAGCTTAATTGATTAAACCACCAATGTTGTGTAGGCCCAAACAAAGAAAGAGATAATTATATTTTCCATAAAATTGTTTTAGTATTATTCTCCTAAAAATTGAGCCACCATTCTATAGCATGAATATCATCTTCCCCTGAAAATTTTTGCAACTCCATGATCCACAAAAAAAAATTAAGGTTCATGAAACTCTAAAATTTCAATAACTCATACAAAAATAAACCAAAAAGTCCAAATTTTTTATTGTAGCTTCCTCTTATGATATTGGAATCTCAATCAAAATTTTGTGAAACAATGTCACAAATTTTGACCTGTAGAGTGAATATATGAAAAACTATAAAATTAAAACAAATCACTCAAAACAACTCCAAAAATTCTGAAATTTTTACTATGCTTCTCTTATATCTTATTACATCTCTAGTAAAAAAATTGAATATTAATTCCCTATATTTTGGAATATATAGTGAAAATAGTATAAACCCTAAAACAACAATAAATCCCTCAAAACTAATCAAAAAATCTCTATTTTTTTACTATGACTTATTTGAAATATTATCCATCTCCAATAAAAAAAATTGTGTAAAAATTAGAAACCAATCAAAATTTATTGATGATTCAAAAAACTAGGGTTTTGCTCCACACAAATTGCCTAAATCGAAGCTCTGATACCACTTGATATGATCTTGATATTCAATATATGCAGAAATACCCTTAAGTTAGGGAAACACCATATAATACTCCTTTAGGAAGGAATAACTCCATAATGTCTCTTCAAGGGGACAACCTCCAATATCCTCTTATAATAGAAGACTCAATGCTTACTTGATATCTTTACCATGATAATCATCTCCTATATATAGACATCTATCTAACCCATGGATGGGTAACCTCCTAAACCCACTGTAGGCCAACCATTACCCAATGTACTAATTCCATAAGTTACTCCATTATCCTAATATATTGTACCCATATAACTAACTACGGGATGTGTGTCATATGTCAGCATCTCCATCAACTCATATACATTAATATATCATATCCCTAGGTACATAGCATTATGTTTTTATACCATGGGATTTATCAAATAGTGACAAATTAGATAATTATTTTTATTTTGTAAAGAAGAAGGTGTTTTTATTATTTGAATAAGAAATTTAGAATCATGAAGTAGTTGGATAAAATAAAGATGTTGATGAATCAAGAGAATCCACTATACCATTTTGATCTCTTGGAATTGGTTTGATGGTAAAAGAGGCAAATTCTTTTGCAAGTGTAGTAACAATTTGATGATATGAAATTAAGTTTTCACTTTTGCATTGATAATCACCACTAACTTGATGGAATATAAGTTATGAATCACCCAAAGCATGTAAATATGGGATGTCTAAATTGATCGTGGATTGCATGCTTAGTATTAGAGCTTCATATTCATCTATGTTATTGGTGACATCAAAAGTTAATAGAAATGCTAAAGGTATTATTTTACCTTGTGGGTTGGTTAGAATACATCCTGTCCCAACTCCTTGGAGGAATTTTATGCCATCAAAATGAAGTGTCCAAGTATCTTCATGTAAGTCAACTGTAGTTTAAATAAATTATTTGATAACTACTTTAGATTTAGTGGTATAAGGAGTGCAATCTTTTTCTTCTAAATTATTTGCTTCTAGATCAATAGTGAAATTGTGAAAATAATATTTCAGGGAAATTGCTTAGTTAAGACCTTCAATATAAAGAATTTCTTCATCCAGAAGTGTATCCTAAAGGTGATTTGTATTTAGTAATGAAGTCATCATGATTTGGTTCATGATGACTTGTCCTTCGATAGATTTTTGTGTAATAATTTGAAGGTAAAATTCCATCAATAGGACCATCAATTTTTTGATTCCATCTCTAGTTAAGAATTATTTGGAGAAGAAATGATGAAGCAGATTAGAATGGACATTGGCATAAGTTGTTTGAAAGAGTATATAATGATGGAACTTTTAAACTATGAAATATATGGCAATGCAATCACAATCTACTTTGATATAACATTTTTCATAATCGATTAAACCTTGACTGATTTAGTAAATATCATATTCTCTACTAGTATCATCTTATTGGGAAAGCATTGCCCTAACTGATATGGCAGAGATGTATATATAATTAATGGGTAATCATTTAAAGGTGGACGAAGAGTAGGAGGATGAAGAAGATATTCCTTCATACTATCAAATGATTTTTAGCATGAATTTTTCCATTCTAGAACATTACCTTTTTTTAAAAGAGAATTGATGGATTAAATACGATAAGCCATTTTTGGAATGAACCAATAAATTGCCCCAAGTTTCCCCATGTATGTTCATATGTCGAGAATGGAACAAAAAATAGGCATGTTGATAATAGTCTTGATTTTAATAATAATAAAATCAATACCTCAAAGGGAAACTAGAAAACCTAAAAGTTTACTAGATGTAACTTTGAATACACATTTATATGGATTAAGTCTGACTTTATATTTAATGAGTCTATTGAAAATGATAGTAAATCACTAAGGTGAGTTTTATGAATTTTAGATTTAGAAATGAGATCATCCATATAGGTTTCAACAATCTTCTGAATAAGATCATGAAACATATGGGTCATTGCATGTTGATAGGTGGCCTCAACTTTTTTGAGATCGAAAGGCATTTTAATGTAGCAACAAGTGCCCCCACTTTGTAGTAAATATTTTTTTATGTTGGTCTTTAGGAGCTATGTGAATTTGGTTATAGCTTAAAAAATCATCCATAAGTGATAAAATTTCATACCCAACAATAGAGTCGATGATAGTATCTATTAAAGGTAAGGGAAAGTTTTCTTTTGGACACATTAAGTTTAGATTACACAAATCAATGAATGTTCTGATAACTATTGTGAATTTTTTACGAATGAGAAGAATGTTTAAGACCCATTTCAAGTAGTTTATGGGTTTAATGAATTTAACATCCAAAATTTAAATAATTTCTTTACGACATAAGGTATAAATTTTAAGTGGGAACTTTTGTTGCTTTTGTCTAATGGGTTTAGGATCCAGATAGGTGATGGTGTTATGAAAAATGATGCTAAGATCAATTCTCAAAATATCTTCATATGGCCAAGTGAATGATTCATGATATTTATCACAGAACAAACTAAAGTTATCATCCTCCTTATGAGTGAGCTCTTTATAAATGGTAATAGGTCAAGCACATGTTGGTGTACCGTATTCTATTTTGTGGTTTCTTCAATGAGTATAGAATTTCCATCTTGGAAATGGTATGGAAAAAGAGGAATGCAAGAAATGGGATGTGTTTTAGGATAAATACTAGTAATTAAAATTTTAAAACAAAGAACCTTTTGATTAAACTTACCAAGTTTATGATGTTGACATGGAAGTTGAGGTTCTCTAGCATGGATTACTTCAAGTATAGCTTCATCATTAGGAAACGTAGGTAATTGTCCATAGTATTTGATATTTAATTCCAAATCGATGATTTGATTACCATTGTGATTTTATTCAAAATTTATGTGTTTGACCTCAGTGGATTTAGCATCTAAGGTAATTTCTAACTTAGTAGTGGTTATAGATTCTATATTAGGAATATTTGGTTGAGTAAAGTCAACCAAATTGTTAATGTTTATTTTAGTTTGTTAAATAGATTAAGTTTCATTTGTATTGAGTTGTATAAATTTAGTGGTATCAATGCTATCATAAGAAGGAGGAATAAGTTGGGTAGAAATTTGATAAGATTCTTGACTCAAGATTTTTTCAATTACCCATGGGTTGTATAGTAATGAAAGATTAATGGGAGGTACATAACCTTCAAGTTATCATTTAATATCAGATGATATATGAATGACATGGACATAATTGTTGAATGCATATGTTTTTCTAATGTCTTTTGGTAATGTTGTACATCTAAATCTCATCATTGAGCTTGGGAAATGATATAATTATCATCATAAGTGTGAGAAATAGTGCATGTTTATGTTTCTATGGAAGATTAAGTAGTTAAAACACCTAGATGTATGCAATAAAAAATGCATCATGTCTATAAATCAATCCTAACTTAGAGAAGATTTAGCATACCTACACTTTTGATTGGGGATATACTTGTTAAGTAGGAGCATGACTAATATGGGGATCTACTGGACCTAATTAGGGGATCACTTATCATAACATATCATGCTAAGAAGGGTTACAAAGCCTACAATCTAACAAAATCTCACAACAACCCTAATGGAGTCCTAAGGTTTAAAGCATTTACTTATTCTAATAACAAGAAAGTAAATCTAATCTAATGTAAACCAAAATTTGTGGCACAAAGTGAGGGTTAGAAACAATAAAACAAACAACTAAACTAAACATGTATTAGAAGACATATACTCACATCAATGTCTATGAAATCCTAATACATGGGAAAAGAATATAAATGCATTATCTATCTACTCTTACAAAGGAGAAATAAAGTTAGAAACACTTACCTTTGAAGATGAACCCATCAATCCTCAATATCTCCCTTGCCAAGGTGCTTCACAAGAGATTGTTGTGGTATGTAAGGATAATCAAGATAAATCATCTCTAGGATACACAACCTATCTAGGCATCTAAAAGACTTCTCTACAAGATAAGATATGTATCTCCAAAGAAATTATGGAACCCTAAGCTTTATTCCTCAAGTAGAATGGTTAATAAGCAAATGTTTGTTTGCACTTCTTCATTAATAATTCTTCTCATATGAAATGGTGGGAAATGAACTTGTATATATAGGTGGATCTTGCCCTATATCCTCCTAATAACATCGACTGTACAAGGTTGACCCAGTCGACCCAGTGTGTTTTTGGGATAATTCACTAGGTTTGAGCTAGGTTGGCTAAAAGGTTAACAAGCTAAGAAAGTGAGAAATACCTCAAAACTATACTAGGTCAACCAAGTTGACCCAGTACAACTAACTATTCAAAGGGTGTTAAGGTAAGAAAAGGAGGATGGAAAGAGGAAAAAGATTAGAGGAGGTAGGACTAAGGAGAATACGCTTAGGGTAAATGGTTTTAAGAGACAAGTGTGTAGATAGCAAATGGCAAAAGGAACAACAATCTTATGAAGTACCAATGGTCTACCCACCCCTTTCTCGATACACCCCTTATGGTGCACACTCAGAGAGATTGAGACTCTATAGGTTCCTACAAGATACAAAGTGTCAATAATCAATAAAAGTTTTGAAAATATTATGTGTATACATATCCCCCACTTGAATCTCATCACATGTCACGTAAGTGCAAGACAAGATGGTGATTCGCGATAAAACATGATAACACACAATGTTGATGCTAAGTAAAGTGCAGTAAGCAAAAACTAAGATAAATGAAATGATGAAATTGAAAAACACATACCTTTAACTTACCTTAGTATTGTAGATAAATAAGTAGACTGTAAAAAATGTGAAGGTGTCCAATTTAGAGAACACTAGATGAACCTATAGAAGTCAGTGCAAAAAATAGCCAAAAATTGAATTTTTTGGAAAACAGGGATATAGTAGTGGAAAATAATCTCTACATCATCATGAATCTAATGAATTTTATGGTTTGTAAAATGGATGAGTAGAAAGAAAGATATAATCAAAATAAGGAATCTATAGGACAATAATTGAAAGATTTGAAGTTATAAAATTGTTTTTTAAATAGGGCAAAAGACAATTCATTTGTTATTTTGACTTGTGATAGGAAATAAAAGAGAGCTCTAGAGATAAAAAAAGCTAGGATGATGAGGAGATGACATGCTAGATAGGGAGAGGATCCATAGGTAGCAACAAGTGCACTACAGGTATGCAACTAAGAATCTCAAACCAGTTTTTGAAATTTGTATTGAATTAAGTGAATTTTTAGTAATTTTGAATTTTAAGCATTTCTAGATGTCAAAATAAGGTAAAATTAGATTCTAAGAGTAGTAATTATGAAGAATGCAATAAAATTACACATTTTTAAAAAAATGCAAGGGTTCGATAGGCAAAAATCACTGGTTGACCTAATCGACCCAGTAGGCTAGAAAATGAGCAGAATCCACAATGTTGACCTAGTAGGTATGGGTCCACCCTGTATATTCTATAAGCTAAAGGCCTAGATTGGAATTGTTAGGTAATCTAAAAGGTTTAAAATGGAAACTTAGCACTAGGGAAGGGAATAGAATGGGGTTGATTTAAATTTCGAGTCAACCAAGCAAAAAGTAGGAAAATTTTGGTCAAACTAGTTTGACCAAAGAGCTAGAATGATACAAAAAAGCATGCAAAAGGCCGAAAGAGGGATAAAATGGAAAAAAATGACCAAGTAAAGTCAATAAGGATTGAGAAGGCTAACATTAATCTAAAAAAAAAAAAAAATAGACTTGTTTTTGCTTTAAAAATGTAAAAAGAATGTATTTTGACTATACATGACATGGATAAACTAATACATCCTTTGTTGTTTATTGGGTGCAAGGATAGTGGAAATTTTAGATACTTTTGGATGCAACATGGTTATCAAAATTATTAGATAGGTTTTCAAATGGAGATAGTGTTAGACTAGGATCTCATAGGTCTAGGCAAGATTGCAAAGATGTGTCAGATATCGCTTAGTGTTGATATGTTAGTCATGTTCCTCAATTTCTAGGAATGATTGAATAACACCTTTAAATGGAAGTTGGATAGGGGTATAGTAGAGGTGGCTATCATGTTAGAGGATGTCCATACCATATTATGGCTACCTATAGTAGGAGCATAGGTGATTATAGGAATACCAGATAGTCTAAAGGAGAGGAGCACCTTAGCCATGTGGGCTACAGACTCAGAGATGTATTACCAAGTAGGAGAGTGAGTATGTTTGATGTCTATACATCAAAAATTCTAGATATCTAGAAGGTTTTGATAGGCCTTATGACACAGTGGGTGTTATGTCACAAGTTAGATGGCAAGGTTCCATTATTCATGATAGCCTTAAGTAAGATGATCTTGGAGGAACGAGTTCTATATGACCTAGGATCTGTCATCTAGGTCTAGCTAGTACATGATATGTACATTATGTTGGTTAGAGGGTATAGGACTATCAAGTTAATCATATTAGTAATAGCTTGGATATATGAGAGGTTTCCTTTGTACTGATTATCTAGGTTACCCCATGTGGTTGATGATAGGTTACCTCAAGTGTAGAGATGGAGGGAGGACTAGGTAGTCAGGGTCATGCCCCACATGCTAACACTGTAGTCAGTGAGATGTACAAATATTTTGTGGTAACCATACAATCACATAATAGCTACATGGGCGAGTTGAAACATAGTTACACTAGTGATAGAGAGGATAGAGGTAGTTAGACACTATTTCTAGTGGAGAGAGCCACATCTAATGACACTGGTGCTAGGGTGGATGGGTTTACATCATCTAGAAGCACTGATATTGATGCCCAAGTAGTAGGATTGGCATGTGAGGGATCCACAAGGGAGGAGAAGATTGGGGCCACTAGTAGTGAGGCCAATACTGAGGCCACATTAAGAGTGATCATGGACTGGTCAGGCATGATGGGGAGCTAAACAAGAGGATAGGGATGTAGAGGTAGAGATACTAGATATATCACTACCATCTCCATGATGAGATGAGTAGTGGCCATCAAGGACATGGCATCAATAGAGGCAAGAGGTAGAGGAGAGAGTAGAGACTATTACCATCCTAGATAACCCCATAAGTGAGCTGGAGGAGATGATAGAGACCACTTAGATGTAGGTTAAGACTGACATGAGCCATGATAGCTAGGTTTAAGTTAAGGAGGCAACCTACAGAGGAGGTAATAAGAGGTCACGTAGATGGGGAGACTATGCTAGGTGATTGTGTAGATGGTGAGACCATAGTAGCTGAGACATAGACAAGTAAGAAAATATAGTTAAATTATTACTTATATTTTATTTAGATTGATATAAAGATATTTTGAGATATGACAGTAATCTAATAGCCATCTTATGTTATTTTCCAAGTGCAGGTGAGGATGAGGAGGAGAGATGGATGTCCCTAGTGAGGGGAGTGATGCAAGATGTTCTAGATGAGACTCTATAGCCATGTGACCCCATGACATTGGAGGATTTGAGTGTACTATATACCCTAGCTTAGGCAAGCTAGTTTAGATTAGCTAGAGAAGTAGCAAGGTAGATACAGGTGCAAAGAGAGGATATAACCACCAATAGTGATGGGTATTAGGGAGATACATGCATGGTAGGCCCTAGAAAATGAGAGATCTACACATTTGGATACATTAGCATAGATGAAAAATATCTAAACCCAACTGGTAGAGTCATAGATGTAGGTAGCATACCTACAGGGATAGGTAGAGGGATTGAGATCTTGGACGATCTCCTTATAGTGTACCATTCAAAGGAGTTAGACCAAGGCCTCAGTAGGTAGCATGGCTAGGCCATGAGATAGATATGATGGGACCTAGCCATAGAGTTGGAGCATTGTATATGGTTGCATTTGTTGTATCAAACTCATTATATGTACACACACACACACACACACACACACACACACACACACACACACACACACACACACACACACACACACACACACACACACACACACACACCATTTTAGCATATTATTGTTGGATATGTATATTGCCATTATGGGTTATTATGGTTTGTTTATTATGGTTATGGCTATGGATGCTTAGGATATATTTATTTCTAACACATGCATTTAGCTTTGTTGTATATGCTATAAGAAATATATGAGATGTGGTTTCTTTTATAGCATTATGAAAAACACATGCATGGTTTAAAAAAAATAAACAAGAAAAAAGGACTTGGAAAAATATAATCAATCAAAAATATACTATACACTATTTCAATTTGGGAAATGTGTAATAACAAGAAATGACTAAGTATAAAAAACCAATAAAAGGCAAAACAAGATGGTAAAAAGTATTTTGTTTTTAAACCAATGTGAAAGATTTTTGCACCAAATTAAAATAATTAAAACCATACTAATATCATATTGGGAAGTATGAAAAATAAAGTAATAAAATGGAAGGTATGTAAAAGGGCACAAATGGTAACAAAAACAAATTAATTAAGTTAATCAATCATACTAAATCATGCTGGGAAGTATGAAATAAAAACAAAATTGTAAAAAATTGGTCTTAAATTGGTCATACTAGTTCAAGCTAGAAAGTATGAAAAATTCAAGAAATGGTTGAAATTTTACACACGCTAAAAAACTAAGAAGATAGAAAGGCAAAAGAAATATTAAGTAAGCATAAAACATACTAAATCAAGTTGAAAAATTCAAGAAATGGTTGAAATTTTACACATGCTCAAAAAATAAGAAGATAGAAAGGTGAAAGAAATATTAAGCAAGCATAAAACATATTAAATCAAGTTGGGAAGCATGTAAAATAACATGTAACTTCATAATCTATCGGATCTTATCTCAAATTTGACACATGTAATTTAGATGGTGACTTGGGTATTGAAAAATTTTGTGAGGAGGCTCAGGTCCTATCCACGGTCTTACATTACAACTCGATAAAGATAACACCTCTAGGGTGGAATAAAAAATAATATCAAGTAATCAAGGGTGTGGTTAATAGGAAGGAAAAGATGGTAATTTGTTAGGATGGTTAGGTCCGATCTGCGTTCTTACAAAGCAACTCACAAATGAGATCCCAAGGGGAGTGATCAATAGACAAAACAATATTTCTCAAGAGGAAATATAAGGGATATAAGGAGTGTAAAATCAAGAGTTAGGTATCTTATGAAAATACCTTAGGAGGCAAGAGACATTCTAAGGACATGAGAAGACACTAAGTGACTAGTGGTCGTTTATGTACAAAGGAAACATATTCAATATAAATACAAAGCTTTGTAGGTGAAAATATGTGATCCTAAGATCAACTAATGAAGGTAGATTGGTACCAACAAAATAAAATGGACCTACCTTCTCATAATGTGTTCCCTATTCTTCAGGACCCCTTATAAAGTCATCGATTTACTACAAAGATTGGGTACTTGCATGAGAAAGTAGGTAACACTAAAATAATTTTTTATTCTCCTCTTCTAATCTACTAGCCTATCGCACCCCAAAAGACCTTAGCTCTATCATGAGGCCAACTATAGAGTTTGAACTTTGACTAGAAAAAAGAGATGTGCTTTGAATCATGTCTTTTAGTGTGATTAGACTTTTTACGATATTTTTGCCTTTTTATATCATTGCCTTTTGTTTAAATGATTTGGCTTTTAAATTTATTTTGAAGGATTTTTAAGATTCTTCATCCATATAGATTTGGAATGACCAATCATGAGAGACAATGATACACATGAATGAGTTGTAGGCTAACGCTAAAAGAACCTAAGTAACCAAAGACAAAGATTGACTAGGACACTTAAGATTGATGATGAACTAGCATGTGATCTCAAGTCTCAACTATGTATATTCTTAGTTTGTGGAAAAAGGAAGAAGGAAAAAATGAGATCCAAAGTGGACCAGTAAAAAGAGATAATAATGAAGTAGATTGTTTGCTAAATGATCACATGGTATAGGGAGATAATAACCAAGGAGAATAGGGTAGGTATAACCAAATCAACATAACAAATTATCTCTAAAAAATAAGGAAAAGAAAGCAAAACAATCATAAAGATACAAGAAAGAGAGTTTTGAGAAAAAGTTTAAAGAAAAGAGAGAAAGCAATGATAAAGAAAAGGACAACCATGTGTGAATCATTAATGATAAGATAATCAAGATATATCAAAAAAAGTAATAAATCATGATAGAAGATAAGCAAAAATTTGACAAAGTGTCAAATGATATAACAGATAGAAATGAGATTGGATCATACATCAAATTCAATATAAATGTGAAAGTACCATGCATGTGCTCATAAATACTAGTAAATCTATCCACACACATTATTTTAATACAACAGATAAGTCTTTATAAAGCTATAGCTAAATTGTTGCTAAATTTTCATTAATATTCAATGAATATTGGGAAAATACTTCTTTTTTGATCTCTTCAACTAAAAAAGTAGGAATTCTTAAAGTATCATGCTAAGGAGGATAATTAGGCAAAGGCTATTCAAGAGAATGCATGGGAATGGGATCTATAGGAGATGTAGGAATCATCAATGGAGAAGGATCCATAGGTGAAGAACTCATGGGTGGGGAAGGATCCATAGGTGAGGGAAGGTCCACAGGTGAGAGGATCATAGGTGGAGGAATAAAAGGTTGTGAAGAGACCACAAGAGGGGATGGAACCACTGGAGGTGGAGCCATGGGAGAAGAATGAGAAGCCTTCTTGTGGGAATGACCTGTGGTAGGAATGATAGAAGGTTTAGGAATAGCTATAAGGTGATCTTTTAGATGTTGTTATAGGATGCGACAACAATTAGTGTGATGGGTGCCACATAGATGCCATAGATAATATACCTCACCATACTTGGGAAAATATTTAGGAAATACCTTTGGGGGAGGATACAAGTTCTCAATATATTATCACAACTTATGACAATGGGTGGAAGAATGATTATCTACCCCATAGAAGCAATAGATATGCTTTTGAGTGGGTTTAGTAATCATAAAAGGAGGTAAAATAGGAGTGGAAGAAGCTAGATAGCACTCGTCTACCCATTTTGTGGGTAGAAGAACCATCTTAGGCAAGGGAAGCAAACCATCATCAAGAGAGGGTGATGATGAGGAAGGAATAGAGCTAGACTCAATGGAAAGAATGATAGCATTATGAATAGGGATAGGATTAGCAAAAATAGGAGCTAAAACATGATCAACTATAGTAGGATCAAGAAGAGGTTCAACTATAGTAGGCTCTATTGAGGGAGGAGTGGGATCTACAAAGGGTCTGAGGATAGTTGCACTAACCTCAGGGGTGAACCAGCTATGAAGGTCAGGGTACCTAACAAAATGGTAAGGCCTGATTATAGCATGATCCATGAGAATAGTCCTACATGGCTTCTTGGAAACTAAAGGTGTTGATGCCATCTCTACCCTACAATAAAGGGGAAAATGCAAAAATCAAGAATTATAAGTGAAGGAAAATGATGAGATGCATGAAAAGACTCAAGTAAAGAAGAATGATAATGGATGATCTCAACATCATGGGCCTATACAAGATCACCTAACCATAGATCATCTAAGTAATAACCATCATTGTAATCTAGGGTGTGAAGATCAATGACATAGGTAGGGATAACCTTATCATCTAATGAAGCATGGTGAATAAAATGCCTAATCTTGGTCAAGACTATGGAAATGTCATCATAAGGAGGCTTGAAAGAGGGAGATTGTAAGGAAGAAAGAAGCTACAAGATGAGATGAGGCAAGAGATCAAAATTTTTGATCTTTAAGTTAATCTCATTGGGCTCATCATCATCATAATCTAAGAGGTTAGGAGGAATGTTACCAATGAGCTCAGGATGGCCATTGTAACCATGGGTTGAATTAATAAGAAAGTTGAGATGTTGAAACTCATGAAATGGAACACTTGGAAAAGTTTCAAGAGTAGGAATAGACACCATGATCTTGGAATTGTTAAAAATTCTAAGAGTTAGTGTCACCCTAAATCCCATTAATGTATCCATTATGAGGGAATTTAATGCATTGGTAGGTAGAAGAAGCAATAGCTCTCATGTGATGAGTCCACAACCCACCAAGTAAGATATTATAATAAAGGGAGAAGTTAAAGATCATCACCTTCACATGGATGGTGACACGTGGGATGGTAATGGGAAGCCACATGTAACCTAGAGGAGTCATTTGCCTTCTATTATATCCTTGGCATGTGTTGCATGTAGACTTGATATTACATTCAAAATATCTAAGAGTTTTAATGAAATTGAGAGAAGTGACACATGTGCTAGAACCCTCATCAATCAATGCATGCTTAACTTAGATATCACCTATTTGGATGGTAATGAATAAGGGAGGATCATCTGTATGAAGCAAAATCTCATCGAGAATCATAGCAGCTATAGGAACCGTAGAGAAAGAGAAGCGTCTATAATTTCATTAAGGTTGATAGACATCTCTTCACATTGTTTCAAAATAATATCTTCAAAACTAGATAAAGCTACTTCTCATCTTACTAGGGGAGGATGAGGGACATTCATCTCAAATAATAGCTACATGAGATAGTTTTTATGATGTGGAGAAGTCCTCATGAGTTTAAGGAACAAAATTTGGGATGGAATGTTAGTGAGTTTCGCAATGGGATCCCATTCATTATAGCCCATAAGAAGGTTGTTAGATAAAGGTGTGTAATGGTTAAGAAGGTCCTTAGAAGGAGGAGTCGAATTATATTGGATTTTTTGTCGATAAGAAGAAGAAAGTTTAGAACAAGGTGGTAAATCATGTGAAAATGAAGAAGTGGTTGGTTCAAATTGATTTTTAGAAGGAGAAGAAGTAGTACTAGAATCTTGGTTATTATTAATATTGGAAGATGATGGAAAAGTGGTAGAAATATAATGACAAGTGTTATCTAAGGGGGAATAAAAAATTGGATCATTAAAGTGATAAGATCTTCTTGCCCCAACTCATTTAAATGAGTTGGAGAAGAATCCTAGATAACATGATATGTCTTAGATAAAATAGGAGTGTAGATAGGTTGGGAATCAATGAAATTTACCATCCTTCACATATTATTCATGCTAACCACATTCTCTTTAGAATTTGGTTCAACAAGACTTTCTATATTGTTGGTGGAAGGGGTGGGCTTATCGTGGTTGTCTTGAATTGGTTGATGATTAGGTAAAGAATATTTATAGATAGCCAAATGAGCATTAGCTTGATTCAAGACTTAAGTTTTGTCATGTGTTTTATAGTCCTTAAAATTAATCTCATAGGCTTATTGACATTTATGGATGATGGAATCATTATCAAAATTAGGTCTAAGAAGAAAATCCATGGCTAAATTATAAATTTGTTTAATAGTCTCACGAGAATGACCCCAACTAATGTGAAACCAACAAAACTTGTTAGGATCATACTAGGATTTCATAGGATGATTAGGGTCAAGTTCTCATGGAAGAGGCCTAAGTAGACACTTAAGCAATTTAGTTGAGGATAGAGGTTTGTGAACATTGATGTTATTTGGTGAATAAAAATGAGGATTCATATATTATTGAGAAGGAACTAGTTCTAAAGAAGGGTTAGGAATGATAGCTTGAACATTATGAATGGTATCATAGGAATCAATAACACCATCATTGGTAAAATTATGATTTTTTTCTTAAGAAACAAAGACCCATAGAAGGTTGGGGTAGCTTGAATTGATGCATTAGGAAATCTTGACATTTATTTTGGTCAATAGCCTCCTCCAAGGTACATGGAGAGAGAGTGTAGACTCGATATTGAAGTTTAGGAAAGAAAGCATTTGTAAAAGATGAAAAATATTGTCATCTGCCATGTTATGTTCACATTTGTTTGTCAAATTATTCCATCCCTTAACAAAGGCTTGGGTAGTTTCATTCTCATGTTGTTTGCTATTAATGAAACGGACCAAAGTGTTTTTAGGAAGATCATTAGTTTGGAATTCTTATACTAAAGCATTTACTAACCTTTAAACTAAAAATGGAATGAGCTCTAAGTTGATTCTACCAATCCAAGGCATCACCCATGAGAGTTTTATCTACAAGATTGGTAGTAGCAAAGGTGTTTAATTTGACCCAATCCTTGTAAAGATTTATAAATGTTTTAAGGTGAAGGATAGGATTGGTTGACCCATTATAAGAAATTGTAGGTGTTATACCTTCTATATCAATGATGGCAATTTAAGTAGTGAGAGGTTCATTTTGTAGATGCTTGATGGTTTTATTGACTAAAGGAGGTTGAGGAATGAGATTGCCTTGAGAATATCAAAGAGGAGGAGGGGGAACATTCTGGTTATGTGTGCCCCAAGCCATTGGTTATGGATGAGATTAAAGATTAAGAAGGTGGTTTTTCATTCTCATCATTTGATTTGTGTTATGAGATTGAAATGTATTCATTTAATTGAGATTTTGTATTAAAATTTAGTGTGTTTGATTAACATTAGAGTCATTAGAATTGGTATTTGTTTTGGTATTAGTGGCTTAGGTACCACTATTAGTGTTGATATGAGTTTGAGAAAAATTATGAGAATGTGAGGCACTAGAGGCAAAATTTGCTTTTGAAGCAAAAGATGGACTAGTGAATGGTTGAGAAGAAGAAGCACTAGAAGCACGATTGCCTTGGGTATCAAACAATGAACTAGTGGAAGGATTAAGGATAGTGGATCTTATGAGAGGCCCACTAGATGTAGAACCTACCATGTTAGTTCAGATACTAGGCTTGAAGGTAGAAGAGGTTAGAGAAGAATATGTCATAGCATAATAAGGAGTAAAAATCAAAGGAAGAGGTTGAGAACCAAAGAAAGTGGTACTTCCAAATCCTATTGAGAATGTAGGAGTAGGTGAATGAGGATTTTCAACTTGACCACTAATCATAAGGTTATAAATTTTAGAAGGATCCTTTCCTCTATGTTGAGGAAATTTAAAAATAAATAAAAGCATTTTGGGAGTATACTCTAACTCAGGTTGATCCTCTAAGAAAAGAGGATAATTATGTTGTAAAGAGGTATGAGGAGGGGTCCCATAGTTCATTGTGTGAGTGGTAATATGAATATTACTAGCTTCCAAAAGAGGAGCCCTACTTTGTCTATGGGATACCCTATTAGGATTGGTAAATCTCAACAAGTCTATTGACTATAACTTAATATCATTATCCAACAAAAATTCCATGATGAAGGGAAAATAAGAAAGATGAGAAATCAAAGGACAAAGAGGTGACTGAAATAGTATAAAGTTAACTAGATCAATCTAGTATAGAAATAAGATCTATAAAATTGTACATGGTTGATTGGGTCAATCTAGTATAATGTACAGAAGGTAAAAAAGATATTGGGTCGACTGGGTTAATCTAGTAAAATAGATAGGGAATTTAAGAAGCCTAAATCAAATTATGAAAATGAAATGAGATAAGTTTTCAAGTAATCAAAAATAGTAAGTACTAAAATAAAATAGATAGTCAATTGGATTAATGCTAACCAATCCAATTAAAGCACACAAAATAAAATCTTGCACTAACGTTATCTAATGCAAGTTTTTGTACACACAATTGAGCAAGGAGCAAGCAATCAACTTGAAAAGTAAAGAGATAAGTAATCGGTCAACTTAAATATTTATTAGATTATTAAAATATGATTTTTAATGTGATTGGAAGTTAGCTATAAGTAAGGTACTAGATAACAATCTAAAGATCATTTTAATTAGTTTAGAATGAAAGGGATTGTAGTGGCAATGATACAAGATTGGTATTGGGTCCTACCCCCTTACTTCATACACCAAAGCAATAAAGGTGTTAGGTGCTTGGATAGAATATATCATTAACCATGCTTCATACTTGACTAGAGTATCCAGTTGGCTTCACCCTTGGTGATGAAATCCAAGTAGATTAGCCTAGGGTAGACAAAATGTTAAAGTGCTTGTTTAGATTATGTGATTTGGCTGTGTGTGCATAAAATAAAAATAGTAAAACTAAGTGATTAATTAAAAATACCCTAATTAAATTATGTGAGCTATTCTAAGCATGCAAGTAATAGGAAAAGGAAGTGTGAACTAATTACTAATAGATATGAGGTTAATTCCAACTTTGAAATAAGGTATAGTGTTGACACTATATGCACAAAATACAAAATAGGGTCGAAGGGTCAAACCTAGACTATAGAAGCAAAGTCTAAAAATGAACTGGGCTGGTAGGGTCAATCTAGTTATTTCAAATAGCACACAAAACATAGAACTAGGTCGGTAGTGTCGATCCAATTGACTATGCAAGGGCAGTTTTAAAGATTGTAAGCTGGGAAAGCAAAGACAAAAAAAAATACAGAGAGGTATGAAAAAACCTTGGTGGATAAAATATGCAATGAAGAAATATTGTTTATGAAGAAGCTTAAATTATGTTTGAGAAACCTGCAAACTAGGTTGATAAGATCGATTAAACTATGCAAGAACCTGCTGCCAAGTGTTGAAACTGTAAGGGGTCAACTAGTATAACTTAGTAGGCTAAAATGGGTGTCTGAAAGGTTGGAAACCTATATTGGGTTAATTGGGTTGATCTAATTTCCTATTCTTGGAAACCTACTCAAAAATATAAATAGCTAGGTTGACAGAATCAATCTAGTATGTCAAAATATATGATAAAAAGAATGAAATAAGTGAAAGAAATCTTGCAAGGGTTAGTTTCATGTTGGGTTCGCTAGAATGTATGCAATCAAAAATGCATCATGTCTATAAATCAATTCTAACTCAAATAAGATGGATCATACCTACACTTTTGATTGGGGATACACTTGTTAAGTGGGAGTGTGACCAATATGGGGATCCATTAGACCAAATTAGGGGATCACTTGTCACAACATATCATGCTAGGAAGGGTTCCAAATTCTACAGTCTAACACAATTGCACAACAACCCTAATGGAGTCCTAAGGTTTAAATCATTCACTTATTCTAATAATAAGAAAGTAAATATAATCTAGTGCACACCAAAGTTTGTGGCAAAAAGTGGGGGTTAGAAACAATAAAATAAACAACCAAAATAAACATGTATTAGAAGACATGTACTCATAAAAATGTATACATAATCCTAATACATGGGACAAGAATACAAATGCATTATCTATCTACTCTTACAAAGGATAAATAAAGTTAGGAATACTTACTTTTGAAGATGAACCTATCGAGCCTCAATCTCTCCTTTGGCCAAGGTGCTTCACAAGAAATTATTGTGTCATGTAAGGATAACCAAGATAAATTAGTTGTAGGCTACATAACCTATCTAGGCATCCAAAATACTTCTCCACAAGATAAGATCCATATGTCTAAAGAAAGTATTGAACCCTAAGATTTATTCCTCAAGTAGAATGGCCAATAAGCAGATGTTCATTCACACTTATTCATAATAATTATTCTCTTATGGAATGATGGGAAATGAACTTATATATATAGGCAGATCTTACCCTAAATCCTCTCCAAGAACATCTATTTTACAAGGTTGACCGAGTTGACCCAGTGTGTTTTTGGGGATAATTCACTAGGTCTGAGTTGGGTTGGCCAAAAGGCTAACAACCTAAGAAAGTGAGAAATACCCCAAAAATGTACTAGGTTGACCCAGTCAACCCAATAAGACTAACTATTTTAAAGGCTGTTAAGGCAAGAAAAAGAGGATGGAAAGAGGAAAAAGACTGGAGGAGGTAGGAATGAGAAGAATAAGCTTAGGGTAAATGGATTTAGGAGACAAGTACATAGATAACAAGTGGAAAAATGAGCAACAATCTTAAGAAACACCAATGGTATGCCCACCTCTTTCTTGGTATACCCCTTAAGGCATGCACTTAGAGAGATTACGACTTGACAGGTTCATGCAAGATACAAAGTGTCAATAATCAATAAGTTTTTTGAAAATATTTTGTGTATACACTAAATTGATAAACTTTCAAGGAGACATAGCTAAAAGATCTTGAAACAATTTGGTCACTCCATACTCATCACATGTAAAGTCATATTTTGTGTAAGAAGATTCACATGTATTGCATGGAGGAGGAGTCTCGATCATATTGTTAATTAGAGTAATGGTGCAATCACGTGGAAGTAAAGAAGGAGGAAGCCATTCTGCAATACAAGGAGGTAGTCTAGTAGTATTACAAGTGTTTTATAACTCATTAGATTCATCATCATCTAAAATAATAAGGGTAACATGTAAATCAAAATCCATGTTAACAAATTTAGGGAGATGTGTACTATTAATGTGGGGAATGGTTAGAATGCAATATTTAGATTTAGGATTTGGTAGTTGTACACTCCATCGATTAGGGTCAGCCTCATATCTGTAATGTTTGCCATTATGAATGAATTTAATACATTGAATACTTGAAGAGGCAATGGCTTGCATACGATGTGTCTATGGATGACCAAGGAATATGTTGTAAGACAATGGTAAATCAAGAACCATGAGCTCAGTAAAAATTATCTTAAGTCAAATAATAAGTGGGATCAAAATACAACCAAGTGGTTTTTGATTTATTTTATCAAATCCTCTCCATGTGAGACATGTCTATTATAGGTTTTATTTGGTGTATCTAATTTTTTATATTAACCAAAGAGAATTAACATCAATACTTGATCCTTCATCTACTAATACATTTTCGAATAAGGGTATTATTAATCACAATTTTAATAAAGAGGGGAGGATCATCAACTCAAAAAATAATTTCATCATTAATCATATCCTCTTCAAGAAATTATATGGATGGTTTAGAGGATGTATAAATGATTTTAATTTTATGTACTTCTGTAAGTGAAGAATATTTAGAAGGGATTTTTGAATCAAGTGATGATGGTTCTTCGATATCTTGTAATTTTTGCATAAGGAATTTACAATGATTTGGAGAAGTATGAACTAAATCAATGACGGAAATTTTATAAGGCATTTAATTAAGTTCTTCCAAAAAACACCAATGTGATTTAGAGGATAATGAACCAACATGAGGTTTATGAGGTATAATATTTTTCGTAAGAATAGGAGAATTATGTTGGGGTTCTAATTTTGTAAGTGTTTCCTCATTTGATTTGGAAGATGTGAGTGCAATAATTGTAGCATCTTTAAGTAATTATTCATCATTGGAAGGTTTATTAGGTTTAGTGATAGGGTATTTATGAACAAGTTTTCATCTATAATTAACTTTCATTACATTCACGTATTGAGAATTTATATAATACTGATCATAATCAGCATCAACTACACAAATATTGTCATTTGAATGTTGTATGTTAGGGGTAGAAGAAGATTTTTGAGTTTTAGAAGATGTGGTCTTGGTAACCTATTTCTTTTAGGAAGCTTTGACATAATCATGATGACATAATTTAATCATAGCATCATGGTCAAATGTGTCTCATAACATAAAAGAAACATAAAATTTGACAATCCCATGACATGTTTCATGAGAATGACCCACATCGACATGAAACCCACAAAATTTCTTAGGGTCATACCATGAAGGTATGGCATTATTATAGGTGAAGGGTTTAGATAGTGATAATATCTACTTGATTTATGGGACCATTAATGGTGGGTGGGAAACAAGTTGATTATCTACTTTGACTATTCCTAATTTCATTTGAGGAGTAATACTTATAATTGCATTATTTGATGTTTGTAAAGATTTATTGGTTGATCTATGACTTGGATCAAATTGTTTCATAAGGAAATATTTCTTTTTGGCTTGATCAAATGCTTTGTTTAAATTTTGTGGAGAAAAAAGTTGGACCCTATATTGAAGTGAAGGTGTTAAAGTAGTGACAAATAATGCAAAGAGATTATGATCATTCATGTTATAATCAGTTTTGTGATTTAATGATTTCCACCATTTGATGAAATCATGAGCTGATTTTGAGGTTGATTGATTAACATTGATAAAACGACTAAGACAATTTTTTAGAATATCATTTTACTGAAATTCCTTAACTAGAACATTAACCAAGTCTTCTAATTTTGTAAAGGAATATTGAAACATCACAGAGAAATCAAATGCTCTCATCCTTACATCAGAACCCATCCTTGTTTAAAGTAATACTTGGCACATTTTATCTCCCTAGATCAATCCCAATGTACACACCTTGGATTTAATTAAGATGTCGTGGACAAGCCTTCCTCCAATTACACATCATTTTGATCTATTGCCATTATAATACTAGGTCAATTTTGGCCCATCTAAACATTCAATGACTTGCAATGCAGTTTTGGTCTTGAAGCTTTAATGGGTGAAATCAATTAACAACTTCATCTTTACTATTGAAGGTATGGTTGAGGCTATTTATCTTGACATTTAGGGTATACCACATCTCTTTCGCAAAGCATACATACCACACAATGGTTTCTCACTATTTTATGGGAATAACTTTGCATTGCCACCCAATGGACTGGGCCCTTTTGTAATATGAACATTGATGTGTCCTCAATTTACATGAATCATACCATGAGATGACCTCTTGTTACTTTGGAAGCTCAGTTTAGTCTTTGGCTAAACTAAATTTGTATTATTTGTAGGATATGCAATGATGATGCATGACAACTCCAAGTGGTTGAAGAGAGCTAAGTCAAATCATGAAGCCTTTGTAAAGTTGAGAATTGAGGTGACCAAGTTTGAAAGTGGAAGATACCAGGAATAAACTTTGGAAATAAGTTGTGAACAAATGTTATGCAACATGAGGGAACTAAGCAAGATGATGTTATGCATACCTTGGGAGGTGATATGAAAAAGCACCAAGTGTAATGGGAGAACCTAAGCCAAATGATGTTGCACATATTTTTAAAGATACCATGAACCAATGCCACCGATAAGTATCACTATAGTCTATAGAAGGTACTGCAAACCATAATTGAGAAATTTAATATGATGTAGGGACTTTAGGAGATGTTGTGAAAGAATCTAAAAGATATTGTGAAACTCAGGAGATGCTATGAATTAAAGCGATTGAGTCTGAAAGCTTAAAATGACAAAATAAATAAGTTAGAGACTTGTGATTTCATGAAAATCACTAAAGAAGAAAATTTGTGGAAGACTAAAGGTATAAAATAAGACTATGATAAACTACTTTTTATGAAATGTTCCGTCATGTTAGCTCAAAATAGTGATAAAATGAGCCAAACTACCAAGGACAAGCCATGCATTAGATAAAATTAAACATTTGCATAAGCCTAACTTTAAAGATAATCTTCATAATTCATTAATAACATTGGACTTAGTCAAGCTATCATGGAAAATAGCAAAAATTCTTGGATGTTAGCTTTTAAGCCAAGTGATTATAATGAGTATTTAGTACTTAGAAAAAATAACAAAACAAATTTCAATTCCAGACTCTACATCCAATAACTTCCTTACACCAAAATGATGTTGAAACATATAAATGTTTCCAAACTATCCAAAAGCAAGACCATACTTCAAAACAAAAGAATGGGTTCCATGATTTTTATATAAAAATAGAGCATGTTAAACAAGCAACAATAGTGGTTTCATGTACTCTTAAAACCTTATAAAACAGAAATAAATATATTTTAACAAGAAACATGTAATGGCTAGTACCTACCAAGTTTTGGAAGTTTCTTTTTATAAATATGCATTATTTTATGGTGCTAGACATGTTTAATATTGCAAAATCAGAAAGTAATTAAAATCTTTATATTGCTTATAATTGTATAAAAAATAAAAATAATGAAAGGAAGAAAATACTCGAAGCCATTACAAACACAGTAGTCTTTAGTAGTATGCAACTATGTTGCAAAGATATCATAGGGTTTACACAAATATTTTAATTACAAAGTAAGGAGATTATTTAGGGCATAATTTTTGACAAAAATATTCTATCCGTGCAAAAGTAAATCCTTTTAAACAAAGTCTATTCATTTAGATCATTGGTGATTTGACAATGGTGATTTTAAGTCATAAAGAAAGAAGTGAATAATAAATTAAAAAAATATAGTTAAGCAAAATGTTGATAAAGTAAATAGAAAGTTAAAGCATCTTAAGTTTGATTGATTCAAAGTAATAATGACATATATTAATATATCAAAATCATTGTCATAATTTAGGATGCATTTAATATTTATTACAATAAAAAAAGATTTAAATTTATGTAAAAGATCATGAACTATGTTAATATTTATAGAAATATATTTGGATATGAAATTCAAAACAAAAAGGAAAATTATGTATATTCTTTGTAAAATTCAATTGGAATAATTTTATTATTTTTATTATTATTGAACAAGAAGTGAAAGACGGGTAAAAGGTAAAAAAGAAAATAAAAAGTTTATTTGTGCAAAAAAGAAAACAAAGAAGTATGTGTTGTCATTCAACATTGATATTAATGCATTCAAAAGGTTATGAAAAGACAATTGCAAAGATTTTTTGTTTTGAAAATGAAAAAAGAAACTATTAATAACATAAATAACTTGATTTGTGTTGAATATAAAATACGAACAATATGGCATGTCTTGGCAATAGATAACATTTGCAAAAATAAAAATAATAAGTCAAATCGTAGAGGAGATGAAATTCTTTGTTTATAAAGAACAATGTATTTGTATTCCTAAAAATAGAAGTAAATCAAATGAATGTATACTTTGTTAAAGACAAACTCAAGTTTTATTGATACACGCAATAACATGAAATCTCAATAATTTAAGGTAAAACTTTTTGAAGCAATGGTTGTGACTTAAAATGATGCAAAACATGTGATTTTTGTGTCAAATTAAGAGAAAGCAAAAAATAAATCATTTTGAACAAAATCAATGATCGATTGATCAAACATTTTACTAAAAAGAAAACAAAATATGTAACAAATCTCTATAAATAGATATTTGGGAGAAAGCACAAGATTTAAAGTGCTTATACATAATGATATTATATAATAAACTAGAGCATGACAAGCTTTTGAAACACAAACATATACACAAAAGCATAAAAGGAGAAAAAATATACTAAGAAAAGGTAATATATACATTATATATAAAATCAACCTACACAAAAGCATCTCAACATTGGGACATCCATACCCACACACCTGTATAATGTGCAGCCAAAACACCCTCAATAACTAAAATTTTGATTTTGTTTTTTAAATTTTAAAGTTTTTATCACAACTAAAGTCAGAATAATATAAAGAATTACATGGTATCTAAAACTGGGACTCTAGTATTGATAAATTAATATATATATACAATTTTATTTTTCCATATAATTTAAATTAATGTATGTTTGGGCTAAATTTTGGGTCTCATAAATTATCTTACGAGTTTATTTGTTATTATTATGAAACCATATTACACAAATCAACAATACAATGCTTTAAAGAAACTACAGCTAGATATTCACATTTTAATTTATTATCACAACCAAGATATGTCTAAATTGTAAAACTCCCTACTTAACAAAATATACTAAATGAACACAAAGATTTAAAACCTATCAAACTGAGACTTCCATACTCTAAAATGATACAAAACTAAAACATGTCATGCAATGCTTGTCTCAACAAAATGGTTAAGGAAATTGCATATTTTAGCACCAAGCAAAAAAATGAGGTCTTAGTCGTTAGAACATATCATTTCTCCAAACTCTCAAAATATGAGAATGAGATCAACATTCCATAAACAATATTTGGAGTTGAAATAAAATTCCTCTATAAACCCTAGCAACACAAAACACCTTAAGAATTGTATTGCTTTTCCTTTAAAAAAGAAAACACCTCTCTTAAGAAGAATTAAACTCTACCGAACATTCAACAAGTTGATAAAAACATTTTCATAAACTATATATTGCTTTCCATAAGGATTAATTTCCATGTCAATCAAACTCAAAGAGTAAACTCTCACATACAATCAAGGAACAAATCAAAATAGTAAAATCTCATAGAAAAATGACAATAAGAGTCTTTTCAGACCAAACATATCCTTAAAAAATAAATATATTAAGAATTTGTATCTCCCAATAACATAAAGGAAATCTTTCCTGCAAGTAAAGGTCAAAACATAAAATTATTTTAAAGAAACTGTAATTTAAAACTTACAATGCCATTGAAACTTGAGGATATACATGAAGGTTGAAATTTACATTCAACTAAAAGCAAATCCTCATAAAATAAAATTTGAATCAAAATAGACAACTATCATGGTAGTGAGGTTGTTGTATCCACTTCTACATGACAAAGATGAG
Source organism: Torreya grandis (assembly GCA_037957365.1). Taxonomy (NCBI): domain Eukaryota; kingdom Viridiplantae; phylum Streptophyta; class Pinopsida; order Cupressales; family Taxaceae; genus Torreya; species Torreya grandis. The sequence continues at coordinate 764,501 of JARHVA010001321.1, forward strand.
GAGGCCATGTGGATTGCGCATTATCCCAATGTTGGAGTTGCATGCCAAAATGTTTGTGAAAAATGTAAAATATCAAAAAAATTGTTGAAAGTATTTGAAATTATATTATTCATACCGATAAAATCCATTGGGAGTCTACTATTAGAACAATGACCCACATATTTTATACTAATAAAATTGAGGCCATAGGGTGGGTGGTTAGTTTTCATGTTGGTGGTAATGAAGTCATTGTTGCTAGGAACCATGATCATGTCCCCAAATATGGACATAGCCAGAACTTCATCCTTCATGTTGCTTGTTCCTTCACTCATTTTTCTTGCATACATAAGAATATAGAGGATAAGTGGAATCATCTAATAAAGCTTCGAATACTACTTGTTTGTCTTATATAACTTCAATGCCAAATGTCAAGATTTAAAGAGAATAATATGATTTGACAACAATAAATATGATTCAAGAAGTTTGGTGGCACAACAATATAAAAGGCAAAATCAATGTAGACACCACTATAAATCAGCATAAAGGGAAATGTATTTTTTATTAATTATTAAGATATATTTTCATTAACTATGCAATAAGGAATGTAAAATGATAGTGTAATAAATATCCAAACAACATGCATTACCCAACAAGTTCAATTTTTTTACAACAAGCTATATACAAAAATAAAATATATGAAATATTCATAAATAAGGTGTTGAGTAATATTTATTAAATACAAGTTATTGAACTTTAGACAATTCATAGTCCCATATTATAAGAATGCATTCTATTGGCCACATAAAAAAACACTTGAATTGTTTTACCTGAAATGATTGGTTGAATAGAGTAGAGAAGTTTGTAAATGGTAAGAAGGAGGACAATTTGAAATCTATTTATATGACATGTTAAGGCTCTCTTTATTTATTTAAAAATAAATGCAAGTTATTGTCAAAAAATGGGTGTTGAAAGCATGCAACAAAGTTTTGTATTGTTTGAATGGATAAAAACTTAAGTACAAGATTAGAATGGCACAAAAAGTAGTGTGAGCTTTATCAAGTTTGGTGTTAGTAAATGCAAGCAGTGTTGTAAGCAACTTAACAATAAATTATTGAAGAATACAAGGAGTAAATGAACATGACGAATACAATAAAATTGAATACAAATTCAAGGAATGTTTGATTCTGAATCCTTACCTTTGGTCTCATTAAAATATCATGGGCAAGAAAAAACAAACCTAGCGTTAATGGAAGGCAAATATTATATTTGATAGTTTGTGATTGATGCATTTGGCAATGGTAATATGAGTTTTTCTACCAAATGTTGAATCAATCCCCCCACCCCTCTCCTATACCCACCCCCTCGCAGTTGCCCATTTTTTTCCAAAACAAATGGGTAAGTGTACAAAGTTGGGGGACAAAAAGGGGCCTACCCATGGACATGATTTTCTTGAAATTTTAGAAATCTAAACTGCTATAGATAATTTGAGATGGCTACACTCAAAATTTGAAGATGGTATAAGAACATAAATTGTAAAATTTCAAGTCTAGTTTCCAAAACACTATTTTTTTAAAATGGTTAAGTATAACTAGGTCAAACATCTAAAGTTTGAAGAGAAACTCCTATTTTTTTTAAGAAAATAGAGTAGATAGATAGCCATGAGGCCCACCATTTTTTGAGCATTGTTTAATATTGTTTAAAACCCTTTGGTGAATATTTATATAAGATCTTATAGTTTGTGACCTATATTTTTTTTATTTTTTCAATAATTTTTTTTATTAAGTTTTCAAGTAAATAGATCCTGAAAACTGACCAAAAATGGATAGTCAATCGTGCGACCCCCCTAAATTCCTCAAAAAATTTTGATTTTATTTTTGAATGTGTGTATAATTAAGCCTAATTTATGACCATATAATTTGTTTTTCACTTGGATCAATGAAATAAAAATTACATAAACATGAATAGACATGTATATTTACGGCATGTAATGGCCTAAAAAACTATAATTAGAAATCAACATAGTTTGAACCCTTAAAATTATCTTAAAATTATAAAAGTCATATATTTGGAAAGAGGAGAGTGTGTTCGTTGTCCTGGTAATAATTTTTTGTTTGAAACCCTTTGGTGAATATTTATATAAAATCTTATAGTTTGTGACCTACGCTTTTTTTTCAATGATTTTTTTAATTAATTTTTTAAGTAAATAGATTATGAAAACTAACAAAAAAATGGATAGTTGATTGTGCACCCACCCCAAGTACCTCAAAAAAAATTGATTTTTTTGAATGTGTATAGAATTAGGCTTGGTTTGTGACCATATAATTTGTTTTTCACTTGGATCAATGAAATAAAAATTACATAAACATGGATAGGCATGTATATTTATGGCATGTAGTGGCATAAAAAGGTATAGTTAGAAATCAACATAGTTTGAACCATTAAAATTGTCAAAAAAATATAAAATTCATATATTTGGAAAGAGGAGAGTGTGTTCATTGTCATGGTAATAATTTTTTGATTTTTTTTTGTTAAATTACACAATGTATTTGGTGATGGAAGTTGAATTTTTTATCAAAACTCTCGGACTCGGTTGTAGATTAACAAGTCCAAGCGTTTGGCTTAGGAATCCAAGCCATCTTCGAGCCAAAAGGTTTGATTTTTTGAATTAAAATTTCAATAATGCATGTGTTATAACACATACACATTATTAGTAATGCATACACATTATTAGGAATGCGTACATGTTTAACATTTATATTGTTACATTTTTACATTCCTTATAATATAAATTTAGTTTAATAAATATAAGAAATTAGGGTCACTCTACTTTTGATAGAGTTGGTCTCACATTTGTATGCCTTATAGTGTGGAAAATAGTTTTCTAAAATCCAATTTGGTTAGTACTTAGGCATTTTCAGGATCTCAGTATTGAACCTAGGGATTTCAGGGCATAACTTTTATAATTGTGTCATTTTTGGTAAACATATAGTCATTTTTAAGGTTTTTATGCTTTCCAAATTACTTCTTGGCATTTATAGAAGTCCTAACTTTATAAAAATTGAAGTTTGAAAACCATTCACTTTAAAATTTATCTAAAGTGGTGTGATTCGGGCAACATAGGTCATATTGATGACTTGTACACATCAAACAACCACTTTATGTTAATTTCACTTGTTCATCATCCCTCCCTCATCCCTGATCACTTCCTACTCATCCCTCATCACCCCTAATCACTCTTTCATCATTACTCATTATCCCTAATCAATCCTTAATTTACCTTCACTATCCCTAATCATCTCTAATCACTCCTTTATCATCGCTAATCACTCCATTCACCTTCACCATACCTCATCATCCCTAATCACTCCCTCCTCATCCATCATAATCCCTAATCACTATTTACTCATACATCATCATTCCTAATCACTTCCTCCTCATCTATCATCATCCTTAATCACTCCCTCTTCATCCCTAATCACTCCCTCATTGACCTTTATTATCCCTCATCATCTCTAATCACTCCCTTATCATCCTTAATCAATCCTTTATTGACCTTCACCATCCCTCATCATCCCTAATCACCCCCGCCTCATCCCTTATAATATATAATCACTCTTTCTTCTTCCCTCATCATCCCTAATCAATCCCTCATTGAACCTCACCATTCCTCATCACTCTATCATTGACCCTCACCATCCCTAATCACTCCCTCATCATCTGATGTAAGTATGCCTCTTATAGGTTTACTCATTTAGGTCTTCTAAGTCTCCTTCAAGATTTTTAGCTTCCTTGCATGCTTCATGCCACATATCTAACTCCTTATACTAATACCAGGTTCTTGTGCTCTAAATTTTGTTACTCACTCAATAAACATGGTTTAATCTTTTGAAGTACACCACCTTTGCATGACAAAATAAACATGATCTTCTCTCAAGGCTTTTAGCTTTATTCCAAGTCTTAACTTTTATTTTTATCCTCTTTACTATAATTTAGTCCCATTTCACTACTATTATGTTTTTTAACATCAATTTGAAACTACTTTCACTTATTTACCTTCTTAGTGACAATTTCCATCAAAACAATGATCCATGTCCATATCAACTTAATTCTTGTAGATAACACATAGTTTTATCATATCAGACCTTATTCATTAGGTTGGTCACCCTTTATAGAAAGGCTTTCACTCAAGACTAACTCCTGATGTCCCCAATAGGATTTTTGTATTTGATTTGACACTATTTAATCTAACACATAAGCTTCTTCCATTCTTTATGCTTAATTCTCACCAAAATGCAATAGAACAAGTTTTATAACCCTCTCACTTGAATTTGATCTATTATTTAAGGGGTCATGGATCCAAAATCATATTAAATGTCATCAAAATGACTTCATGCATTCATTTTCACATTATACATGAGACTTCATGCATTCATTTTCACATTACACATGACAAGGAACACACTCTACAATTTGTTAAAACTTTTATTTTCAAGAGACTTTGAAAGACTACACCTTTAGCCCTATTTGAATATGTTAAAAAAACCGTAGTCATGAATATATTATCTTCTGGTGACATTAAAGTTTTGAAACCACCTAGATCAATTGACAAACATACATAGACACCTATCTACAAAAATCTATAGGTTTTTTATGGTTTACTAGAAAGATATATTTGTTTTTATTTATTAAATCCTAGTTAAGGTTTTACATAGTCCTCCACAAACCTAGACCTAAACTCTACACCACATGTAGAGACATTTTCCCCACCTCTCCTTCATTATTTTATTTCTTATTAATTTATTTATTGATGTTTTTGATATTTATCATATCTTAATTGATGTCTAAACTTGGTCTCTTTTCTATTTCATGCACTTTAAGTCTCTCAACAACCTATGACTTATCCAAAACATGTTTGTTTTAGCCTTCCACCTATGTTGAATTCTTATACATAGGTTTTAAAATAGATTTACGTTAATTTGAAGGTTAGAGACATTTAACATATATGGATATACCTTAATAATGCTTACCATGGAGAGTGTGTGTATCTAGAACCCCGAGCTAGAATAAATAGGCAGGAAAGAGAGAAAAGGGTCGGATAAAATTGTATTACTTACATATATAGATTAGGATTTGGACATCTATTATTAGGTGAAGCAAAGTTAGATATCAAAAATCCAAGCCTCCATTGCCTTACTCCTTGGCATAAATGAAGTAGGTAGGGAAATATTTCATTGCCTTAATGGGTAGGGAAAGTTTGAGATTGGGTAGGGACTTCATAATGGTTCCCCCTATATATCTATGGTAGGGCCCATATTTCTACGCTATTATTTGATATACTATATTGGGGATTGGGGAATACTCAAAGTATGGTAAGGCCCTAGTTTGGCCTATAGGTCCCATCGGGCCATGCCTAAGCTCTAAGTGACCCCTCCTTGATATACTAGATTAAGGCATATTCCATTCATTCCCTTTATATATCAAGTTGTGTAGAGATTGAATTGGGTATAGATTGAGTTGGGTTGGGAAACACACTTTATTAGCTACTATATTAGTACACATTCTATTGGATTACTGATCACCTATTTATCTATATGATAATCTAGTATATTATGGATATATGGTCAACTATGGGTTTGAGATTGGAATTCTTAATTAGCCGCCAATCACCCCTATCTATATAGCTATAAATTTGGATTCTAAACTCTGTGATTGAGATTCTTAGGTGCCTAAATCCCAATATATATGTGTAAGTAATACAATTCCATCCCACCCTTTTCTCAATTTCTTGGCTATTTATTCTAGTCTAGGGCTCTAGATATGCTCTCTCTCCATGATCAGGGCATGAATCACTTTATAGATCTTTGAATCCCACTAGAAAATTATATGATATCTCTAAGTTCCTTATTTGAGTGAAAGAGGATGATTGAAATAAGAGTTTATTTGGGCCTTATTTGAGTAAGTAAAATTTGGAATTAGAAAATAAGCTAATATGGCATAAGCAAAAATATATTGTACGCACCATCAAGGTATTGGATGGAGTGACTAAGGATGAAGAGGGATGAGGATGGATTGAATAGAGATGATGAGGTAGTTATTAGGGATGATAAGGGATGGTGAGGGTCAATGAGGGAGTGATTAGGGAGGATGAGGTATGCTAAGGATTAATGAGGGAGTGATTAGGGGAGACGAGGGATGAAGGAATGATTAGAGATGATGAGGGATGATGAAGAAATGATTAGGGATGCTAAGGGATAGTGAGGGTCAATGAGGGAGTGATTAAGAATGATGAGGGAGTGATTATAAATGATGAGGAATGGTGAGGGTCAATAAGGGAATGATTAGAGATGATGAGGGATGAGGAGAGAGCAATTAGGGATGATGAGGATGATAAAGTGATGATCAGAGATGATGAGGGAGTGATTAGGGATGATGAGGGACAAAGAGGGAGTGATTAAGGATGATGATGGATATTGAGGATTAATGAGGGAATAATTAGGGATGATGAGGGAGTGATTAGAGATGATGAGGGTCAATGAGGGAGTTATTAGGGACAATGTGGAATGAATATAGAGTGATTATGGGTGATAAGGGATGAGTAAGAAGTGATTAGGGATGAGGGAAGGAAGACGAGCAAGTGAAATTAATACAAAGTGGTTGTTTGATGTGTACAGGTCATTGATGTGACATATGTTTCCCTAATCACACCACTTTGGATCAAGTTCAAAGTGAGTGGTTTTCAAACTTCACTTTTAAAAAATCCATGACTCCTAGAAATTCTAGGAAGCAATCTGGAAGGCACAAAAGCCTAAAAAAGGTCTATATGTTTACTAAAAATGGATACCAATTGCAAAATCTATGCCCTAAAATCCCTAGGTTTAATACTGAGACCTTGAAAATGCCTAAGTACTGACTAAATTGGATTTTGAAAAACTATTTTCCACATCATAAGGCATGCAACTATGAGACCAACTATATTAGATGTAGAGTGACCCTAGTTTATTATATACACTGAAATAAATTTAAAGTGTAAGTTTAAATTTATATTCCTTTATAATTATCATTTATTTTAGTAAATATCAACTTTAAGTAAATATTACTTTCCTAAAGATGTTTTTGTGCTTTTGGGTATAAAATAATAAGAACACATCCTCGTTATAATGCGTACGCATTGTTAATAATGCATACACATAATAAATAATGCATATGCATTCTTAATAATGTGTATGCATTCTTAATAATGTGTATGCATTCTTAATAATGTGTATGCATTCTTAATAATGCATATGCATTCTTAATAATGCATATGCATTCTTAATAATGTGTATGCATTCTTAATAATGTGTACGCATTCTTAATAATGTGTATGCATTCTTAATAATGCATATGCATTCTTAATAATGTGTATGCATTCTTAATAATGCATATGCATTCTTAGTAATGTGTATGCATTCTTAATAATGTGTACATGTTCCTAATAATGCATATACATTCTTAATAATGCATATACTTCCTAATAATGCATACATGTTCCTAATAATGCGTATACATTCCTAGGTTTGGTGGTTTTGAACCTAAATTCAAAAAATGCATAAACATTATTGTCATAACGTGTACGTGTTAATGGAAATGTCTATAGAATTATCCCCCAAATCTATGCACATACCCAAATATAATATGTTGTTATAAAATGAATGGTGAAATCATGCAAGAATGAAGCTTATATGCATTCAAACACTACAAAATTAGAAATGAATAATAGGTGTTATGGTGCATGCTTTCAATAATCATTTTTTGTGTCATAATAGTTGTAGTAACTTATTGGTTTGGGGGAATAATGGTCAATGCCTTACTTTTATATTGTTTATATATGTATGAAAAAAGTGCCCTTAGCTATCAAAATTATAATTTTACTTTGTTTCAATGCCTACTTGTTGTATGACAGGGTTAGTTGAAGATGATGGTGCAATAAATATCCAGGCAACATACATTAAGGAAAAGTAAAGAAGGAATTTATATTATGAGTGCCATTAATGTTTGTTAATATAGTGTTGGTTGTTAATGCATCATCTTTTAAACTGCATATTATATAGTTAACGAAAATAAATCGTAACAATTAGCAAAAACCACGTTGGTATGTGATTCTAATTCATAGTCGTGTCTGGTGCACAAGGCATTGTATGCTAGTTTATGTATTTAATGTGTTGGGTTGTGCATTGTATTCATGGAAATCTAGTTTTAGATGGAGGTGTTTTTTATAAAATAGTGAAAAACAAGAAATATTTGTACATTATTTTATTTTATTTTACAATGTTTGATTTTTATTTTTATATAGTTATTGCATAAATTTTGGTTTTGGTGGTTATCATGTTTTTTAAATAGATTCAAGGTTGAACAATATATATTTGTTTGCATGATAAACAATTTTTGCATTTCATAAATACGATCTTTTGAATATGTCATGTTGTAGTAAAGTTTGTAGGCATTGAAACAATGTAAATTGAGAAATGAATAATAAGTGTTATGGTGCATGCTTTCAAAATTTACTTTTTGTGATAACGGTTTGGAGGAAAAAAACTAATGCCTTGCTTTTATACTATTTGAAAATGCATGAAAAAAGTGTGCTTATATGTCAAAAATCTAATTTTACATTGTTTCAATGTGTAGAAGTTGTAAGGCAAGATTGGCAAAAGAAGCAATAGAAAATAATGGAAAGCTATGTATGGAACTTTTATCTTTCTTGGGACTATGAAATCATTGCCAAGAGACAATTGCAACATGGTTTGTCTATTCTCAATATCCATGTCACATCAAGTACTGACCAATGAAAATTTAAGAAAATATTATAACCCAATCATAATATGTCATTAGAAAATGACCAAATAGAGTACAAGCAAGTCTTGTAACCTAATTTATATAGTTGAGAACATGTTGCTTAGTCTTGTTTTGGGAAAGTTGGTTATGCATCCACACAAATACCATTTGAAAATCAATGCAGATTGCATCCTTGGAACCTAAATATGCCTCTGTTTCACGAGCTTATTTTTATAGTATGCTAGTTATACCCATGTTGCCAAAATCACACCCAATTTTATAATTAAAAAAACATGCACATGACAAGAAGACAAAAGGGGTTAAAATGGGTATTTTAAAAAAACATGTGAAATTAAGTTCACTATTTATTTTATACAAAAATCTTACTAAAAAATAAGCTACCTTCAAAGGATTATGCCAAGAGTATAAACCTAAAACATAATTCCCTCCTACACCATGATATGGTTTGAAACATCGAGGAAATATACTTGATAAATAGGATTGTGAATAATTCCTATCAACTATATAAAAAATACAACAAATAAAATGAATTTGACCTAACATCCCTTCTACTATCATAAGAGCATGATCCAATCTAAGAACATGATTTATAAGGATTTGTTTGCAAACAAACTACTACTTTAAAGTGGTTATCCCTATTCACAACCAAACTTATATAAATACTTAATATCAATACAAGTCCTTTTAAAGTGTTATATGTTGATGAAGGTTTTATTGTCCCAAAAAACTCAATAAGTTTTCAAAATGAGTATCGGGCATTTTATTTTTGAGCATTGGTTCATCAAGTTTAAGGAGTTTTGAAAAAACAAATTACAAGACCATTACATGAGTAAGTTTCTTCTTGACTCAGAGATCACTACATATTGCACAATTCAACAATAACTAATAATTAATAAAATAAAAAATGTTGGACTTGAAAAATATGGAACATAAAATTAACTCTAAAAATTAATATTTCAGTCAATATGTTAGAATAAATATTAGATCATTAAGGAACTAGCCATCAAAATATGCACCCAAATCCATTATTGATATCCAAGTCCATGATGACTATTGTGCAAACTTATTACCCAATTAATACCAGATTCTTGAGTTTGATTAACATTAATTGTCAACCTAGGGTACGTAGGCTTTTCAAATATGTCAGTACTATATATACATTATTGATCCATATGCTTACTAGTTGTAGTACAATGAACTTATAATGAATTCACTAGATAGTTATACTATGAAATTATTCTAACAAAAATACAAAAATACTTCATACTTATGAATCACACATGCATCACACTTTGTGTATAATCAAACTAATAATGAAATCAACTTACACAACACACTTAAACTAAAGAGGGTCAAGATCTTCACTACAACTCCTTCTGAGGGGGCCCTTCCTTATTCAGAACTAAGTTTCAATCCTTCTCCAAGTGACTTATAAAAGCTTCTTATAGAATCAACCTTCTCATTACTCAAATCTGTAGCAATTAAAGATTGCTACAAAAGATTACAATATTCAAAATGCAATGACTTCTACAATTCTACTACTCTGTTATTATCTATTCAACCCTTAATCCAATTTAGGTTCTGTCATTACATACATAAGGCATTTTTATTAGCTCTAACCAACAACACTAAAATAGGAAATGTACAAATACTTTGAAAACTACCCTAGTCAACCTTCAAGTGGTTAGTAACTGAAGTTACTTGTTTTAGGCCTGATTAGGTTAAGGACAATATATACTATTTTGTTGTTTTACTTCTTTTTGTCTCCTTTCCATTGTCCTTGTCTTACTCATCTTTGGCAACACATCCAAGATTCTTTGCATGTGAGGAGTCTGTAAAAATGGAGGATCCTCTTTAATCATCCACTCGGTTCCTAAGATAGTTGGATGTGTCCTTAAGAGCTAATCACATCTGATCACACTAGTAGTTCTACTCTACATAGTGGTTGCAAGCTCCTGTAGGTGAAACCTTGTAGTTGCTGTGAGCAACCTATAAGTGGAAACCAACAATTGCTATGGGTAACCTATAGGTGGAAACCAATAGTTGTTATGGGCACCCTATAGGTAGAAGCTAGTAGTTGCTATAGGCACCTTGTAGGTGGAAGTCAACAGTTGCTACAAGCAACCTACAAGTGAAAACCTCTTTCGATGTGGGCTCCTCTACAAGTGTTGTGCCTAAACAAGATTTTTGCAATCTTATGTTACCCTTCAAATGTTTTTTAAATAAGGTTACATAAGTAGAAGCTAATCAAAGAAAAAACATCATTAATTCATAGCATAACATATATATACCAATGCACACATAAAATCATAAATTCATTTATTTGCATGAGTCATGGATGGTTATGGGGATTTACATAGAAAAAGGTATATACTAGGTATGGATGAGGCTATAGAATAAAGTAATTGGTGGCCTCATCAATGACTATTGCATTTATATCAAAGTTCATCTTTGTAATAAGGTATTGTTTAATTGATTTATTTTAAATCTAAGCTTTATTGGCATAAATTACCCTATAATTTTTGTATCAAAGCTATAAAAAATAGGTTCATGTTTCCCAAAATGATCAATTTCTCTTATGCCAATTTAATACGTCATTTTTGTAGCAGACACAAAAACTCTATAATTTTAATATCTGAAATTACAAATTTTCAAGTTTTACCATATTTTCCCATTTGGAAAGTGTTATTAATTTCTCAATTAGATGTCATAAAATGTTTCAAAATGATTTACAAGTATTCTCTTTTACGTCACTTTTTACATAAAAATGTTACACATGCTTTGAAAAATGAATGTAGCTAAGATTTATTTGTAGAAAATTTGGAAATAAAAAATTTTAATGTGAGAAAAAATCACCATTGGACTAATTAATAGAGAAGTTGCAAAATCTACAATAGCAACACCACCTCTAGCACAAAAACTTGTAGTAAAATGCCATCCATTTTTATAAAATGCCATTACACATTAATCTTTTATTTTAAAAAATGGTCTAAAGAGCATATTGTTACATGTTGATTCACCATTAATAAAGAAGCATCCCATATCAAACTAAAACATATTGCAAGATAAAAGTTGGAAAAAGCCACAAAATTTATGCCCCGTCTACCCATAGTATGGTGTACAAGAAGAATACACAATTTCACACCTCTTCAAACATGAAATCCTTACATAGAATATCAAAGTCATTCTACATCCTACCTGCTAATATCCCTTTCATGTAACAGGGGTATATGTATGGTTACCCTTGAAGTGTTTAGGATCAACACCTTGTAATACTATCTCCTCATCCTTTTCTTCATCTGAATTCTTGTTAATCCAAAAATAAAAGATCGACTCTTGGACAAGGCCCTGGTCAACTATGTTATCCTTGTTGAGAAGAAGAAAATATGATTCAAAATACTAAAAAACTACACAGACCTAGGCAATAACAAAAAGGCTATTATACAATGTCAAACATGAGAGCAAGAATTAAATAGGCCAAAAGAACTAGGCCAGCGTTTGGCGTGAAAAACTATGACAACATTTAGAGTGAAGAACTAGGACAACATTTGGCACCGTTGCACCCCAAAGCAGGCACTAAAAGATTCACATAAACAAACAATTCATTTTAGAGAACATGCAAATAACATTGGCTAGACTGGAACAACCTTGTCAATAGAAATAACTTGAAATCCAAGCCTTAGAATACCATCAAACTTAGCCACCAAATATTTAATCCCAATTCTTTTATTATCTCAGTAAAACGTTGTATCACAAAAATAACACTTGCACATAAACATTTAAATTGCTAAAAAATGCATTTCAAAAGCTTTAAACATTACATGCCTAGAATATTGAAATCAATGTGACAAAAGAGACCTTTAACATGTGTGCATGAATAGTGTTCATCGATGAGCAGTAAAAGCTAGTAAAAAATGGTGGTGCAATAAACATTTGGGCAACATGCATTGATCAAAGCAAAAAAGGGGAAAATATCAAAACAAACATTACGCCAAAATGAAAATATATTCCGAAAGTACTTTCTATTAATTATTATGACATTTTCATTAACTATGCAACAAGTAGTCTAAAATGATTGTGCAATAAATATCTAACGATTATACATTACCCCAAAAAAAATTGAAATTTATTTTACATCAAACTATAAAAAACACAAAATATTTAGAATATTCTTAAATAAGGGATTGAAAATTATTCCTCAAATAATAACTATAAGAGTTTATACAATTTATACTCCTACATTGTAAGAATGAATTTGATTGGCCAAATTAAAAAAATAATCAACATACTAATTCCTATAATACTTACTATGATAGGGATAATAAAACATTAAACACTAATATTTTATTATTGGAACATTTCAGATATCTATTTAATACAAAATAGTAAATTTTACATAGTAAGGTAGTCGGTAGGTATGTATCACCCAAACTCCATGTCGGAAAAAGACATTGACTCAAACAAAGAAAACTAGTAAAGTAGTGGATAGGTGTGCAGATCTAAACTCCATGCTGAAAAAAGAAAATGGCTCAAACAAATAAAACCAACGCTTATAAAACCCTTGATGATTGAGCAAAGTTAGACAAGATGTAAACCCCACAATGCACAAAACTACCTTGTTGTGGGGCAAGACCACACAAGTGCAAACAAATGCGCAAATGTTACATAGTAAGGTAGCAAATAGATATGTAAGTAGGTATGTACAACCCAAACTCTGTCAAAAAAAGAAATTGTCTCAAAAAAACAAAACCAATAAGGTAGTGGGTAGGTATGCATGGCCCAAACTCCATGTCGGAAAAAGAAATTGGCTCAAACAAACAAAACCAATGCTCACAACACCTAAGATGATCGAGCAAAGTCGGACAAGTGTAAACCCCACAACTCACAAAACTACCTCGCTGGGGGGCAAGACCACACAATTGCAAACAAAGGTGCAAATGTCACATAATAAGGTAACGGGTAGGTATGCACAACCCAAACTCCATGCCAAAAAGAAAAACTGGTTCAAACAAACAAAACCAGTAAAATAGCAAGTAGGTATGCACGGCCCAAACTCCATATCGAAAAAAGAAACTAGCTCAAACAAACAAAACCAACACTCACAACATCCTTGACAATTGAACAAACTCATAGGAGTGTAAACCACACTGTGCACAAAATTACCTCACTGAAAACAAAACAACACAAGTGCAAACAAAGGCCCTCAGAGCAACCCTGCTTCGAGATGCAACAGAGGTTTTTTATTATTTTTTATTTTAATAAATAAATTAGGTGGTGGTGCCTCTCTCAAATCTCAACCCTCATGTGATAGAGTACTACCTAGGGTGGGTCCTCTCACCTAAAGGTAATTGATCTCTCACTCATTTATCCCCGCAATGAATTATGGACGAAGAAAAGCATAAAATAATTTGTCTAGTCATTCTTTGAAGGTGTGGGGGGGGGGTAAAAAAAAATCAAATGTGATTTCATCCTCTGCAATTGCAGGAATGCTCATAGAACTTTTCGTCCTACCAGAGTCACTTTTGTCGTGAGGCTGAGTTGAAATTCAAAAACAATCATTTCCCTCCTTCAAGAAAAACGCATATCAAATTCCACTCAATAATTAACCCAACATCCGCACGACAATGACGTATATAAAATACAAACAGTGCCCGAATCTATCCACAGGCAAAGCCGTGGATGTTGGATTCAAACTATTTTCGTGCAAGTTCACAGTTCCCTGAAAATTCTGTCCGTCAAAATGTCGGCGAAGATGATTCATTAAGTGTGTGCCAGGGCTCCTGCCATTCATTTATTTTGTGTCTCTGTTTTATGTTAAACCGTACTTACAGGCGCAGAAAAATTTGGATTGTTTTCTCGCCCTTACATTTCGGATATAGGTGTTGCATCTGGGTTTCTAGGTATGCCCGCGCCGCGCGGATTCGAACTCGTGACCTTCATGACCTCACAATGCCGAAAACGCGTTTTTTAATGGGGGGCTCTTCTAAAGTCAAAGATCAAATTTCCTTGATAAACTCTGTCCTGTTTGACGAAGATTTAGTCTTGTCTTGCTCTAAACTAGCGGCCTTGACCGTCAAGACAGTCGGCATTAAAATGGTACCTTTAGATTATATGCTGTTTAGGGAATGGGTATGTCCTGAATAGCTTAATGGGTCATGTCAATTCTCCCAAGAGGGGTGGTCATTAAGAGATTATGTGTGTGATGCCCAATTTGTAGGCCACCTTTTAGCCTGGTAGTTTGGTTTCTCTAGGGTTTAAGTCGGCATGATTCCATTTCAGGGGTGTGTATTCTTTACGGGATTTAGTTCACCTATTGTGGATCTGGGTGGGGTATATGTTTAGATGTTGATGTGTCTTTCCACCAAATTTATGTGAGCACCTATGTGAGGTAAATTTCTTACGTTTGGCGACATCCCAATGCAAACTGGTTTCCGGGTGATTTTATGTTTTGAAACCTCAGGCCTCAATCATATGGATAATCAGTAGAGGTTTAGACACCGTTCTGGATTAATATCTCAGGGTTTCTTGTCGTTTTGCTCCACCCATTTGGTTTTATATGAGAACACGATCCGATTTAGCAATAACAATTTTGGTTTTATTCAGATTTGAACTGTAGTTTGAGTTCCTATTTTCTTCTCATTTTTGTGATAGATTCTATCCGATCCTTCTTGGACCATTCGGGAAATCAATATCCGAGGCTGTGTCCTGACATCTCAACTTGTGTAGAGAGGGGAATGATCTGCTTCTGATCCTTACGACCACAAAGAGGGGGAGTCAGCAAACCGGGGTATTGTGCTCTAGCCTTTGTACTCTGGTCTTGGGTTTTCTTGTCAAGGAGTATGGCATCAGACATTGCACACTGTGCTGGTGTTGAAGAATTGACGGATTCTGTAGATCCACCCCATTTGCTTGTTCCAGATTCAGAGGGCCGCGAGCTTAAAAATTATATGCGCACAACAGTAAAATCATTGGTGGATGCTGTCAGCAGTGTCCATGAACTGCTAGAATGTCCAGTATGCACAAACTCTATGTACCCCCCCATTCACCAGGTTTGTCTCTTTCCTTATATTTACATATTTTCTATGTATGCATTGAAGTGTTGAATTCATGTGGCATGAATGACATTTTTTCCAATTTATAAGTTTTTTAAGCCTGATTTATCCGGGAAAGTGAGTGACTTTATAAGGGTAAACAAGTTTAAAAGGGGTGTCTTCATCACATTGGACCAGGGAAAATTAATGGGTTATTTTTTTCCAAATGGTTAGTTTCCCACAAAATTTTAGAACTTATATTCCCTTATAACAACTATATGAAACACACAGGCCAAGATTCTGTGTTATTGATAACGATGATGAAAACTGTTTATGTCCTTTAGGCTAAATTGGTCTGTTGGACCCAATAAGTTTGTAGATAATGCAATTCTTTCTGGCTCCCTTCTGCAAAGTGTGATGTTTTAGTTTTCATTGATGACTCCAACCACCGCAATCATTTTGGGCTCTTCATTAAAATCCCTCAATTGTAAATAAAGTTACCAGAATCACCAAAATTTACTAGTATCAGAGGTAATTCTCTTCAAATGTCAGTCTATAACACATCTATCATTTTCTGAAATAGAAAGATTTTCCAACTGCTGTATACTTGTACAAATATTCTCTCTCAAAACTTTACATGCATTGGACAACCTGTCACTGCCCTTTGCATCAAATATATCTTTCTTTTGCTGATAGAGCAGACATGAATATGCACTATTTTGAAAGCCCCCAATGATTTCGAAAAGGAGAGAGTGAAAAAGATCAGTGCTAGATAATAGGAAAGCAGACCCTGGATTGAATTGACCAACAAATATGAGGATACAATGACCTAAGTCATTTTTGCACGAGGTTTCAAAATTGGCCATACTTTCGAAACAATATTGAGTATATGCAAGAGCTGTGCCACTGATGAAGAGGCCTTGGAGTGAAAAATCACTTTTGCACAAGATACTTATGTAGGAAATACTAATTTAAATTTATTAAACTTGGTATTTGCTCCAAATTTTTAGGGACGTTTGCCTTTCATTTCTTTGTTTGTACACATACAACGGGTTTATGAATATGGTGAATTTGGCCAAGTAGAAAGAGTTGTATGCAGAATTGGGTACGAAGTGTAGGAGGCAATGATTTAATTTCTGAGGTAATTTGTGTCAAGATACCTTGTATTGAAGGCTCCAAAGCAATAAAGACACTGCTATGAGTAAGGGATTTGCCCCATATGTCATTGATCAAAAGACAGGTGATGGTTAAAAGACTGCTGATAAATTAGAAACATTAAAAATGCTGGAGGTCCCAACAAAGACGTGCGTTTGATTTGGTCATTGGACTGAGTGACAATGGAGGTTCTCTTTGTGCTGGAATGTGGAAGATCTCAAACAATCTCCAATTTGTTTGAACTTAGGCATTTAAAAAATCACAATTTATAGATTTAGGCGATAAATGCAGGAAGTATGTTGAGGGGTGTGTGTGAGCAATTTCTAACAAAGATTAACTATGTTACCGGATATGCCCCCCTCACCTGGTCTGATATGGATGCGATACGTATCTGATACTGATATGGGCTGGATATGCAGGGGATACGGGCAGGATATGTCCTGCCCCCTGCGGATATGCCTAGATACATTTTGGGATGTATCTGCCAGGGGCAGGATGTATCCTGCCCATATCCCCTGCATATCCAGCAGAAAAAACTTTTTTTTTTTTTTTTTTCCAATTTTGCTTAATAAAAAGTCAAACATGGACTTCAAAAAACAATTAAAAACAAAATTAAAATCTCTCGGAGTTTCAATGGCTGGCTGTGTTTTCAAAACGTGAGCCTTAGTCTATTCATTGGTATCTTCTTTATTAGGGTTGTATACAGCAGCTATGAAGGTTGCTAGAGCAACTCAGCAAGTCTTTCAGTTATTGGATTGTGTTTAAGCCTTGCCAAAATAAAGGAAATAAATGTCTGTAACATGATCAAGATGAGGGAGAGGTTGAAATCAATAGCCTTTTTGTGCTTATCCTTTATGTCCCAAAAATATGGTTCTCCAGGACTCTTTCTGTGCAGTACATACGGTAAGATCATTTGCACAGATGTAATCCGAAAGCTCAACTCGTGAATAAGCTCAAAGAAGAGAACAGGCCATAGTCTTAAGTTGATTTAACACTAGGTCATCTCATTGTAATCTTCACCAAACTGCAGACAGTGCATTTTCTTTTGTCTTTATTTTTGTCCATACATTGTAACATTTGCACTATGTACTTGTAATAAGACTAATCTAAGTTCGACAATTGAATATTATGATATTTGGCATTGAATTATTAGTATGTTTTGTGGTTATTTAACTTATTATGTTTCTTCTATGCATATTATGTGGTTAATTTTGCTTATATGGCTATATATTTTATATTTTTATTTATTTTTTTATATTTTTGTACGGCCGTATCCAAAATGTATCCAAGCTCCCCCAAAAAAATTCCTGTATCCACGTATCTGATTCTCGTACCTGTATCTGTATTGGTAACATAGAAGATTAATATCTATTAAATATTATTTAATTTTCTTTATAAAATTCAATAACTCTTACTTGAGTTAAACTTGATCGATGTTTAAATTGGTAGACACTAATGCTTCAACTACTATATTGTTAACTTTATAATGAATACCTTTCTGATTTAAGGTAGAACAAGTGAGAGCATTTGCAAAATTCTTGATATGTTTTTGGAGCATCAATTAGTGAGAGTTGAATGGATTCGACATCAATTGGAGGAAGATGAAATATTTAAATGAATCAGAAATATAATGTTCCAAATTTATTCTGTTTGATTTGTATCAAGCTCTTCTATGGATATGTGTCACAAACAGAATATTCATTTATGTGTGAAATATGTAGGCAGATATGACAAATTCTGGGATAATGATTATCTCAAAATTCAGGAATGCATAAAATCCCAGAAATATGAGGCGACAGGCCTTACTAAATCATGTCAGCTAAATTGGTGTTGTTGCATCTTTGCCTTTAATATACATAAAATTATGCAATTACTATCTTTGCCTAGTTTTAAACAGAAAGTGCAATTTACAAAGGGACTGTGGATGTCTAGCTGTCATCATCCCGATACAACTATTGTGGGCTCAAAAGTTGAATACCAACTGAAGGTTTATACTGATAAAATGTACTCCCCTCTTGAAAGAATTGCCTCTGAGTTGGATCAGATTTTACTGTTGAAGGCAAGTACACAATGTTAGATGTCAGAAATTGATGCTGCATTTGCATCGCTGCTGTTGTTTTTGATAAAATAAGGCGGCTAAACAAGGGGCCAAACCCTTACAAAAAGCAGAAAAGCCACAGAGGCAACCAGCACAAAAAGTGCTTCAAAACAGAAACATCACAGTTTGTTACCCCAGCAAAAACAGCAACAATCAACTAAGATAGTTATAACAGAGTAGCAGAGTATCATCAAAATAGAAGCAAAAACTAAGGAGGCATATTCTCTCCTTGCTTAAACATGGATTTAATAAGATCATTCAAATTTGCAGAGTTCTCCGCATTGTCAGCAGTAACAGCAGCACCTAAGTCCTGCAGCACATAAATGTTAAGGAAAATAGAATTCCGGAGCACAGTAGAAAGGTTCTGTTTTAGTTTCTGAATGCGACCCCTCAGGATTGCAATTTCAAATCCCAAGCCAACATCGGTTTTTGTTTCATCATTAGCTTCTTCCACAAACATCTTTTTCGCTTTGCCAGCATTTTCTGCAGAAGCAATAGCATCCTCAGCAGTAGCCTTTAATTCTTTAGTTCTTGCTGACTCTCAACATCCGTAGAGATTTCTTAAACATCCATGTCCTTGGCCTCATCACTTTGAGTGGATTCATCAGAGGCGCTTTCAGAGTAGTCGATAAGCTTAGCCTTGGGAGCAGGTTTGCCAGCAATTCGCCCCGACCACCTAACTCCTGAGGAGAAACTCTCTTTGATAGCCTTAGTAGACGAATGAGACTTGCTACCTTGACCCACGAGGGTCTTATAGGGATTTTTTGGGGTCTCCACAGTAGCCCCCACAGTGCTCGCTTCACCAGCGTATGTCTTCCTCTTTTTGCACTTTGTACTCACAGTAGAGCCCGGAGTATCTATGGGAATCTCCTCAGGAGTAGAAAAAGAAATTTCTTTTGTCCTAGTAGAAATAGGGGAAGGGCATGGCTCTTCAACAACAGCGGTATCATTAGGGTTAGAAGAAATTTTCCCACTATTAATTTGAATGGCCTTAGAAGGCTTAAGGGCAAGATGGAAATTGTAAAGACAGAAAATAAGGCCCTGATGAAGGGGGATAGGTTTCTTAGCAGGTTTCTTAGCCATTTTAGCTCTAACCTTAAGGACAGAATGCTCAAGGGAAGAAAGCAGATAAAAAAGAAAGCTAGGATGTGCATTTCGCTTAAAATGATTCAAAAGGGGAAGATGATAGTTGTAAAACCTGGTGAAGCGCCCCTCCAAGGTGAAATACTTCATGAGGAGAAAACACAAAGTCGTTCCAAGGCTCGAGCAGCTTGGCTCGATCAAATTCCCCTTAGTAGAGTACTAGTTCTTCGCCTTCTCCAAGAAAGAGCTTCTGATTGGAAAGGTCCGCAATTTTAGTTTTCCTTTGCAGTTTAATCCCCTGAGTAGACATCCCAGTAGCCATAGCCATAGCAATTTAATCTCAAAACTAATTCCCCCCACAAAGACTCGCTGGTTTTGCCAAGACCTAGCGAATTGTTCAAAAAGGTTTTCATCATACCCGTTGAGCCTCTTCAAATAGGGGCTAATCCCATCCTCTTTGCAATAGTGCCAGACCACTAGGTTGTCTTTGAATTCGCAACAAGAAATGGGTTCCGTTCGGATTCTATCGCCACCCATGTTGGACTTACAGAACAAATCACAAAAATCCCAAATTTTCACAGTCGTATTTGCAGTAACTTCAATCCCTTGATCAAGGATATTGACAATGGTGATGAAACAACACATAAATAAGGAACACCATACAAAGATGACACTCATCCCATGCTGAAACATAATTTCACGACAATCACCATAATGATGAAACAGTCTGCTTGCCTTATCAAAGGGGCATAATGAAGCGGAAATGACAATCGAGAAAGTACAAAAAGACCCGTACTCCAAGATACACATCAACGCCTTTCGAAAGGACCGATGAAGTGAGCTGTCCTTCTAATAGATGTGACTCATCCTTAACACGTCACTTCCTTTTGAATGAGATCCCTAATATTTAAAGGGATGTGATCAATTTGGCGCAAGCATCGTCAATTTGAATATTGTTGGCCAAGTTCGGCACAGGTATCTGCAACACCATTGCCTTCACGATAAATATGTGAGATGTCTACCCTGGTAATCTTTTGCAGGAGAATCTGTATATCCCTAATAATATCTTTCAGCGTAATGCCAACAGTCGACACATTGTTAACCGCATCAATAACCATTTTAGAGTCCTCCTGAATACTCAAATTTCTGATACTAAGAGAGATAGCCAATTTAATCTCCCATAGAAGAGCAGTTGCTTCAGCATAATTATTGTTTTGACAGCCCAATCCATCAGCATAGACAGCAATCATCCACCCTTTGTCATCTCTTTCATCGCTGCTGTTGTGCAACAATATAGACATCAGTAAATTATAGGATGCTGAATTGTTGATGAGCAGCAAATGCTTGAATCCCTCCCTGTTGATAATTGTCATGGAAGCTTAAGTCACAAGGTTTGAGTTCATGTCTGACGAGGATAAAATTTGCTTCAAGTTTGCCAATGGATAAAGTTTGAAAAGAACCTTCTTTTAAGTTCAAACAAAAGAATTTTTATCATTTTTATTTTCTAAAAATATGCATAAATATGTCAGAGGGACAGAGTGGAGAGAGCTTTTTGTCCTTTGCTTTCAATCATTATATGTATATATATGCACACATTAAAAAATAATGCAAAAGCACGTAAACAACTTCCCATGTAAAAATAATGATTAAAGTTTTTTAAGTTCGAACAGGATAAAGTTTGGCAAATTTTGAACTTTTTTGATAAAGTTTGGCGTGTCTTGGTCATAGCAAAGAAGTATAGTCAATCAATTCATAATTAATGAAGAGATGGTAATGAAGAGATGGTGCATCCCAGAAAAATCCATTATTTGAATATTGAAAGTGTAGATCTTGACTAGCCTTGCTTACATAGCTACTATACTTGAATGCTTTTAACTTTTACTTTCTTTTTCAAATTGGATCTGTAGAATTCCCCTCGATTTATAGAATTTGATTTGGTGCCTTAGCTTCCGAAGGCTAAAATGTGGTGTTACTTTTGTTGGTGCATCCTTTCTAATAAACATGGTGTTACTATGGTACAATTTGTATATAGTGGTTCCTAGTACAATGTTGTATATAGTGGTTCCATGTACAATATTGTATCTATTGTACAATATTATAGGTGAGAAACCGATGCTTCATTTACATTGTTGGCATTTACAAGTGACAATGGCTGAATCCTTCCATAGCTGTCATCAAAATTCTGTTAGCCTGGTCATGCATTTTGAGAAATACTGCATCTCAGGAAAATTGCAATTTGAAAATACACATTTTGGTTAGCACTCATGAGATTGCTGGTATAAAAATTTGTTTTTGCTTGTCTTCCTCTTTTGATTTTACATCTATAAAGCTTTTTAGTAATGATTCAAACTGCTATTCTTATTTGTTCGTGGGAAATTGTCTCTATGATTCTGTTGTCATCAGAAACATCAAGAATCTTAGTCAGTTTTACTGAACTTCGGAGAAGTTATTTCAAAAGGAGAGACCTGGTAGACTTGTTGATGGTTATCATTTGCATCAATTAAGGCCTTTTGAGATGTTTCTTTGTCAATAAGAAGATAAGTGAAGGCAGGCTGTCAATTAAATAAACATTTCCTTTGTGAAATATGTGCACTGACAGAGTCTTTCTCATGAATTTTGATTGCAGTGCCCAAATGGTCATACTTTATGTCATGCATGTAAATCCAGGGTTAACAATCGGTGTCCAACCTGTAGGTATGAGCTTGGTAATATCAGATGTTTGGCTCTTGAAAAGGTGGCGGCATCTTTAGAGCTCCCTTGCAAATATCAATCCTATGGTTGCAAAGAGATATTTCCTTATTACAGTAAATTAAAGCATGAAGCCCAGTGCCTTCTGAGGCCATATAACTGCCCATATGCAGGCTCTGAATGTAAGGTAGTGGGTGATATTCCATCTTTGGTGGCTCATTTGAGGGAAGATCATAAAGTTGATTTTCATGATGGTCCCACCTTCAACCACCGATATGTAAAGTCAAATCCACATGAGGTTGAGAATGCTACTTGGATGCTAACAGTGAGTCCTTACATGCTCTTGAGCACAATCTCCTCTATTCTTTCCTGTATGTGCTGAGTATATGGTTCATCATTGGTCATTATATTTCTCTTTTATTTGCAGGTATTCAATTGCTTTGATCAATACTTTTGTCTACATTTTGAAGCATTTCAATTGGGCACAGCCCCTGTTTATATAGCCTTTCTGCGTTTCATGGGAGATGATAATGATGCTAAAAACTTCAGTTACAGCCTTGAGGTTGGAGGTAGTGGTCGGAAAATGACTTGGCAGGGAATTCCTCGGAGCATTAGAGACAGTCATAGGAAAGTTCGTGACAGTCATGACGGATTAATTATACAAAGAAATATGGCACTCTTTTTCTCAGGTAGCGACAGAAAAGAATTGAAGCTTAGATTGACAGGACGCATATGGAAAGAGCAATGATATATTTGAACATCTCCTGCCAGCACAAGCAAGTCACATGCCCCATTTGATTTGTCTTCTCCCTCTTGCTACTGAATCTTAATGTAAAATATCAGATCCCTTCAAGAAGCAAACTCTCATTGCCAGACCATCTGCAGCCGGAAAATTATTTTATAGGAAAGAGCCTGAAAGTTGACTGCAATGCAGATGTGTATTTTCTGCATGCAATAAATTTTATAAATGTCAAACATTATGTACTTTCAATTAGAGACATAATGTTTTTATGATCCATAACCTTAGCGAGAAGGCATTTGGGTGCAACTGTAAAGAGCTTTAATATCTAGATGGTGGTGGATTATGTACTTTTGTTTAGTTGAAAGTTTGGCATTTTTTGTCTTGTTGGATGATAATTACGAAAACTGGGTAAGCAATACTTTGTTATTAACAAGGAGGAGAGATCTAGATGGTGGTAGCCTTGTGGGAAGCAGAAACCAAAATCAAAATACTATTTATTAGAATGTTGAAAACATAAATAAACTAGGATATGGAAGATGGTGTAGGGTATAAAGAATCCAACTACAATGGCTGCAAGGCGAACAGTACAATGTTTTGATTAATGCCTTCAAACAGTGTAAAGAGCATGCTGCCTGTATGCAAGGAAAGTGATAACAATGGAAATTTTATTTATAATATGTTTTTTTAATTGATGAATTTGGGTTTTTGGGAGGTACCTACAACCATCTGGGACATGGCCCATGAACTCGTATCTTCTTATTCATTAATTTTTCTTATTTACCATTACACCACCAATCCTTTGGGCTTTATAAAAGGTATCGGTAGTTTTTAGGTCACTGCTAAAGAAGACACCAATTTCGTGTCTGAGAACCCTTTGTAAAAACCCACAAAGGTATTGTTTTTTCATTTATCTTATATATTATTCTATAAAGTGTACAAGTATATCCCTTAGAAAATATTATTTGCATTATGTTAATGGTAAAAGAGCAAGCAATTTTGAACTAAATTGGTTTTCCATCAAATCTTGTACCAGTTAGCTTATGTTTGATAAGGGAATAATGCTATGCTGAGCTTTTCTTTGGCTTCAGGCTTTGTACATTTACTTTGTGCAAGGACTATTTGGAGTTTCCAGTGGAAATAGCTTGACTACTTAGAAGACACTATTTCCCACAAAGAATCAACTTCCATGTCATTGAAATGAATTAAATTGTGCCCTTTATAAGTTAGTCATGGGAAGCAAATTACAATATTTTCAATATTGTTTTATTATTTCTGCCGTAGGCCTGCTTATCCAGGTGTGTCAAAATTTCAATTGAAAACGGTCAATCCAGCTATGGCATGAGTATTTTTTTTTTCTCAAAACTTGTAAAATGTTTGAAAATTCTAGCTCTCAATTTCAAAAAATAGAAAATAAAATTGTTTTGTTATTGGCCACTTTATGCTTCATATCTAATAAGTTGGTTCCACCTGAAGTGATTGGGCTTGATGTGACACGTATCAGGTCTCAGTTCGATTTATCCTGTGGTCTTCCCTTGGTATGTCTTGGATATGCTCAGAGTTGTCCTTGGATGAACCAGGGGTTCCTAGGTAAGACCGAGATAGGTCACATTATAAAATGGGTAAAATGTGTTTTTAGTATAACTTAAAAAAAAAATCAAATTGGACTTTAAAAGACAATTAAAAACTAATAGAAAGTATGGAGAAATCTTAAAAGGCATTAACATTCTTTCTTATTTGTTTTAATAAAATTATTATTAATGAGAGATATTGTAGTAGTTGTTTCCTCGAAGCAGAATTATTTTATCTTTCTTTTCTACTTTAAGATAGGTATACATGCTACTTGAAACATTGGAATTTGTTTCTTTGAAAACTGTAAGTCCAAAAAATAATAGCTCAATTCTTTGTCTTTGAGGAAATTTATACTCCATTTCTTTGCACATTTGCTCTCACTTTCATTTTGTCAATTGCTTGAGGCAAAAACCACATTCATTTGCTAATTTTATATCATTACAAGTGCCATCACTTTCACTTTCATTTCGTCAATTGCTTGAGGCAAAAACTCCACTCTATTTTTAATTTTATGTCATTACAATTGCCCATTTGATGGCAAGATGTTTGTAACACGGGCTTGTTGAGTGAAAGTAAGTTTTATGTGGTTTTTACTTTTTTAAATAGTTTCTTTTCAAAGTTTCATCTTTATATAGGGTGGTTTTTTTTTCAACAAATAGGGTTATTTCCTCGATAGTAATATTGTGTTTTTAAAACTAAGCAGCTACAAGTATTTATTAAAATGGTTGCAAGTGCTAGCTCCAAGGGGCAACACTAAATTGTAAATTTATTTTTTTGGGCCCTTTGAAAACATGTCATGATGTTAAAACATTTCCCAAGTGGAGAGGGTTGTTTTTGGTGTTGCTCTTAGTGTTATGTGAAATAAGAGCTCACACAATTAGGTAAAAACCTATTTATGAGTGATTCATGGCCAACTAATCGAAACTTGCATTGGGCCAAGTGGAAGGTGGTTACAAACACCAAATATTTGGTGAAAGGAAAAACTATAAGTAGATGATTTATTGTAATTCATTAGAGTTTCATGGATTGAAGATGAAGATGGGTGTCCATCATTTCTGATGGATGGAAAGATACAAAAAATAAGCCATTGATTAATGTGGTTGCAGTGTGCCTTGAAGAATCAATGTTTCTCAGGGGCGGGTGAAGCATGCATAGTGCATCTCCAACATCCTCATAGAGACTATTGAGGAGGTGGAGCATCAAAACATTGTCTAAGTTATTATAGACAACACTAAAAATTGTGACATTGCTGAAATGTTAGTTGATGTAAGGTGCTAGACCCCTTGTGTCATTCATTCTCTCAACCTAAAGTTAAAAAAGTTGGGTAGCAAACTTTGTCTATATCAAATAGGTGCCAGACAAGGTGAGTGATTGAAATATTCATCACCAAACATCACATCCCAAACCATTTTCAAGTCCTTGAAATTGTAGTTGTTAAAAGTAAATTTTTTTATTTTTATTTTTAAATTATTAATTTTAATTGTATATTCCAAGTTGTAAACTGTCAAATTTTGTACATTTCACTTGTTTTAATTTTTTATTAGGACTCGATTTGCCTTGACCACAATTGTCTTAAGATGACTTGTGAAGGTGTGAGAGAGATCAAGGAACATAGTTATCAATCAACTTTGGGATGTACGGAGGTAGTCAAACTGAGGGAGGTTCACATGAGTGAGGGTTGATCCTAGATGAGGGTGTTGGAATCATGTGGATTACTTGCTCAGTTTTATTGAGCCCATTATGAATATGCTTAGATTTGTTTGGGGGAGATTTAGAATGGAATCCATTCAATGATTGAGAAGATTAAGTCCATTGTAAGCCCAAAAAGAACCTCTTCAATTAAGTGAACTCACATCTCATTGATCAGTGGAACAAAATTACTATAAAAATGTTACATTTCTTTGTCTTTGACTTAACTCCAAAATATTGTTGCATTGAGATATTTTCTTTGCCCAAGAGTGTCGCACCATATAAATGACATTCACTAGACTCTTCCTCAATTTAGAAATAGAATAAGTTTGTGGGAGAGTTTGAGAATTGCATAGCCTCCATAGAGCACACCCTTAATGCTATTCGAGACAAGTAGGAGGATGCTCATACGTGGTGGTACCTCCATAAGAAAGTATCCACCCTCATTCATCATCTTGCACTAATATGTTTTTATCACA
Source organism: Torreya grandis (assembly GCA_037957365.1). Taxonomy (NCBI): domain Eukaryota; kingdom Viridiplantae; phylum Streptophyta; class Pinopsida; order Cupressales; family Taxaceae; genus Torreya; species Torreya grandis. The sequence goes on from JARHVA010001321.1 coordinate 791,846, forward strand.
AACACATTTTTTATTTGATTCTTAACTTGATTTTCATTTAACTTTTAAGTTTTAGTATTTATTATTAGATATTTAGTTTTAGTTTTAACTTTTAATTCTGCATTGACTTTGTTGTAATAGGTTGTGAGTTCCTCCTCTTCAACTAAGTGGAATTGGGGTACATACATATTTATTCACTCAATTAGGCATAATAAGTTGGAAGTAAAAAAGGCGAAGAAGTTGGTTTATGTGCATTCTAACTTGTGCATAGTATCACATAAGCAGATCGAGTACAAACAATGGGCGACTAATGATTAGGATGTAAACCCAAAACATCTTAACTTTGATTCTTCCATTGCTTGCCTTTCATTACTTGACATAGAATCAAAGAGTTCCTTTTAGGACATGCATAGCGCAACAAGTGAGAATGGTATTGCTACTACTTATAAATCTAACGGATGACACAATAATATGGATGCTCTCAATTAAGAGCAATATACCCATTTATTTTAATTTTTGATGATACATTTGAACTATGTACTTGTTATAAGTTTGACCATGATATTGACTATTAATCTATTAATCAATTCAAATTTATATACCTTTTGACATTGGATTATCATCAGAGTTTCCACTATTTTATAGCTATTTAAATTATTGTATTTCTTCAGTATATATTATGTGATTAGTTTTTCTTATTTGGATATATTGTTTTGTACAACATACTCAAGTCGTACATGACCAAAACTTTTTTGTCATACCTATGTATTTGGATTATACACAGTTGGGGCAACCAAGTGAAATTATTTTTAATGGTTGTATTCCTCGAATATGTTCTGGATTTTGGCAGGGATTGTAATCATTATTTAGATCGGATTATGTTTTTTGGGATATTTGACACTATAGTTGTCCAACGATGTACTTTATATTCAATATGGCACTATTGCTATATAAGTCATGGAAACATTAAAGGTTGATGAAAAAATGATATCTTTACCTTGCTGCAAGATGATTTTAGTGACGATGTTCGGTTTCAAAAATGTATAGTTATGGTATTTGTTCATATCATTTGGATGAATAATTTTATTTTAAGGCACACCCTGATATTGTGGCAGTAAATCTAACTAAATGTTGTACATTTCTAACTAATTTCTATGCTATCTCAAATTGAGTATATACTTTCTCTTTATGTATCATGTAATTTTAAATTATGATATATGTATATTACTATTATCATGAGGATCATCTGGTTTATCACTCTAGTTTCCCAAAACCACTTCCATTAGGAGGATCTACAAAATTAGGTATTGGATCCCAACCATCGACCTCTTTTTTTTATTTTTATCCTTTGCATGATCTTACCAATTTGGCAATGTCAAGACAGGGAGTTTATTTTATACCCATCCAACAGGGTCACCACCACCACTGCGGCCAGCTTGAAAGCTATGAGTTGAGGATGAAAAATGCCACCATGGGGAGGCATTGCAACTCTATTAAGAAATCGATTTCTCTCACCTTGTCTAGACCCTCGATCTCATGGGGGTGATCAGTGGTAAGGTGAGTCCGAAGGGACTTGACTAAATACACATAGGGCACTACCCATTGATCCAACAAAGTTTTTTAGGTGAGTTACCTTCAAACAAACCTTTTATGTTTGAACCTGATTTTGAAGCATGACATTAGAGATTATAGGAACCTTGTTAGTAACATAAATAATTATTCTAAAATAACATGATGAAATGTTGCATCATTTCTATCCTTTCATAACTAAAAGAGAATCTCAGAACATAAAATATGCCAAATTTGTTTATTTTATAGGTATCATGGCCGAGTCCCCTAAAATTTTGAATCTTGAGTTAGTTTAATCTTTTGGGTTGGTGTGTAATATTTAGGGGATAATTTTGGTATTGTATGTTTTGTTGCAAATGATGTTGAAATGTATTTGAATGATAATTTTCTGAATGGATCTCAAATAGATAATCCTCATGTTAATGATCATCATGATGAAATTGATAGGGCATAAAGACTTGTAGTGTTTAGGAAACACATCACAACTAACACCAAAGAAATAATACAAATGGTATATGTTGAAAATTCTCATAATTATCAATTTATCAAGACATTAATATGCTTATAAACATTCACAATATTTACAAGTGCGTTCAAGATGTTTCTTCGAAGCATTCATGTATCTTTATTGAAAATCAAGGCATTCGTGCAAATAACAAAGAGAAACGTTTTTTTTTTACAAGTTGTTGGTGCTTGACCCTTATATAACCTAATTGTTTTACACTATTTTTGATAAAACAAATAAATTATTACTATAGAATATTATAATGTTAAAGATGTAAAATAATGAACAATTTTGATTTTGACAATTTGCTAAATATGAAAAATTGTTATTTTATGAAAAAATTAGAAAGAAAATAACTTAGCTTAAATCGGGATCTAAGTTGATTGTTCTAACTGTATGATAGTGAAATTTAGTGAAAGAGATGACTATGCAAGTTTAGGATTAGAAACAAGATCATAAATTACTTTTGGATAGGTCCATTGTAAGTAAACTATAGTACAACGTGTTCATGTTCGTTGACTACTGACTCATCCCGATTGACTATGATGACTGATTGACAATAAAATGTAGAAAGAAGTAAAATTATAGAAATGGCATATGAGAGGTAAAATCAGAGAATATTCATAGACACGACCACAATAAGCAGACAATACTGAGGGTCACTTTAGTCTATTGACTGTAAAAATGTCCTACTTGAATGTGACAAAAAATTGATCATTGCACCTTCTTCACTTGTGTCTACTGAGCAATATGAGGTATCACACTTTAAATTATACCATGCAAAAATCACTATTTGTCTTCTTTTACCTTTTAAACCTTAAGGGCACTTTGATAACTTTTAAAACCTACAAAAAGAGGGGATTGTAATGGGCTACACTGATCTCAATCACCCACTTAATGATTGATTGTTGCCTAGGTATCCAATATTTCAAGGAGGGAAATTAAGCCCATATAGTTCTCTCACTAAAATGAATGTGAAATTATGCTCCTCTGACTATATGTATGTAGCTATAACATAGCCTTGATACTTGATAATAATAGCTCTTTACTTAGCTTATGGTTGCTCATTATGAGTGATCTTGAATTTGGAAGGAATAGGGCATGCTTTCTCAATGTGTAGAAGTGTATAATATTGAACCAAATAAAAAGTAAGTGGGGGTAATGAATGACCCTTGATATATATTTATAGGTAAATATTTTGACAATTTCCTTTATCTAGCCCTATAAAATGTGTGGGATGACCCAAAAGGATGTTTTGAATTTCAAAAACTAGCCGTTATATAATGTGGGATGTAGTTGGCCCAAGTGGATAGAAGTGCAAAGTGCTCATGTCCACTTAGCATGGAACTTATCCATAAGGATTAAGAACACCTGTCCTAAACTGAAGATAGTTTGAGGGTGGTTTTAAGCAGCTTAAGAATTTGACATTGAAAGTTCTATATAGCAATGATGAAAAATAAAGGGTCGAGCCCGCATATAGATAAAAGACATAGAAGAATGATGAATAAGAGTCATGTAATTGGGTGCAAGTCATGTGGTTTTGAATGTGTCAAGAATTAACATTATCAAGTATTTGTGACCAAATTTATGTGTTTATATTTACCTCCCCTTTATTCTAGTAATGAAATTGCTAGGATAAAGGAGAAAGAATATGACCTAAATGTGCACAACACACTTTGTCTTTGAGCAGATACATCAATTGTGCAGGGCATTCAAATTTAACAAACCTTGTAATAGCTTTTTAAGTAGTCATTTGTGCATTTTAAAAATTTGTCAAAGAAAGAGTAAACTTATAGGCAACTGAATCCAAATTAACCTGTAACCTATAACTAATGATGGAGAACTATGTCCCTTATTGAGGCATTTGGAGAATTTGAATCAATGGTGAATTGAGAGTAATCAAGTTCCAATTTTGAATAACTAATCAAGCTTTTGAGTTGGAATGATGCATTATCACAACTCTTACGAACAAGGAATAATATTCAATGTACTAATCCGAAAAGGCGGAACCACAATAAATTCACTAGAAGTGATGTTGAGGCCATGAGTGTAATTATAATTAAATATAAATTATAATTAAATATACAATACTTGAAATAGAAGATAGAAAAATACAATGGGTTCACAATAAATAATGTTATGGCCATTGAGTGTCATTGAGATTCAATGTGCATTACCTGTAACAAATTCAAATCACACCACTGCAAAAAGATCTAAGTTCTATTTTTTCATGTTTGAAAGAGAATGAAGAATATACATGCCCCCATCATGACCACATTACTCATAGGAATGAATATTTTTTATTTAAAAATTATAACTTTTAACTTTTGAAACTTTGAACTTTGTTCCTTGAAAAGGTGCACGAACAAGTATCATGCCTTGGCAACTTTGAAACTTTGAACTTTTGAAAATGTTCATGAAGAAGTATCATACCTTTTGAAACTTTGAAAATTTAAATGTGTAAATGAACATGAACAAGTATTGTTCCCCTTAAATCTATTCCAAATGATATAAAATGCTATGCACCTATATTATCAACCGTACCTATATTTGTAACCTATAACTTTGATCTTTCAATTGTGTTGCACATGCCCATGAATATGAATTCAAGTGTGTATAATTTTTGTACTTTGAGTATTTTAAAAAGTGATTGCATATGCACAATGTTCCCATGTTTGATTTCTTAATTAATTTGAATATTTGAAAAGCTTTTACCTTGTTTTGATCTTTGAAAAACTATATTATGTATCTTCGTAACCTGTGCTTTGTCTTAATTATATATTTTTTTGTTCATGGAGGCTTAAATCACTAAGACAAGCCCATTATGATTCCCCCATTTTGAGATGAGAGATGTAGTCTAAAAGCCACTCATATGAAACTAAGAGTTAATTGTATCATGTGATAAAGATATAATCATGTAGTATTTTGAACATGTGGAGAGTATGTCATCATAGAAATGCGATTGCCATTGAAGCACATATCTAACAAATTGAATATAAGACATACAAGTGTTTTTTCTAGATAGATATAACATTGAAATATGTAATAAGGTAACCATATTTGAAGTAGATTACATAGTAAAAGTGCATGATATGTATCAAGATACCACTAATCAAGCTCGACAAACACAACACACAATGTCACACAATGTCATACAATAATGCTAATATCTGCATATAATGGATATGAATATGTCATAATAAATAAGGACAAAAGGACATTAAGAATGTCACAAATAAGGGACACATTTAAATTTTGCACAACACATGAAGGGCAAGGGCCATAAGTAATGGACACATTCAATTGTTCCACATACTAATCAAAGATCTCATAGATATGTTCAATAAATTTGCACACACAAAGGCCAAGGGCCACACACAAAAGCATGCATTGTCTAGCTTATTATGCGATAAATAAAATAACATCGAAGGAACATAAAACAGGGGAAAACTAGTCTATTCCATCCATATGTATCAATGTCGCATCATATCAAAGTAGCATATCCATGTAACACAATGTAAAATATGAGCAATTAGAAAGACACTTGTAAGATTTATAGCTCAATATTGCATTTAAGGTCATCAATAGATATAACATGTTATAGTGTAACTTGTAGAACTAGATTCCACCAACATAGGCATGGCCATTGGGTAGAAGAGAGTTCAACATCTAAGTGTTGACCATTTTTTGCCAAACAGGCCAAAAAATCGGTCCCCTTCTGTCCCCGCTGTTCTAGGCCATTTCATTGTTTGATTTTACATGAATCTATTCATTTCTACGGACTTTGCAGGTCTAAATCTACGGACTCTGCAGTTTTTGGATTTCTACGGATTCAACAGGTTAGTGTTTTGACGCATGATGGATCAGTTCAGAGAGTTTCAAGTTTTAAAGGGCTTCTTCAGGCTCTGGTCTGAAGAAAATCATGAAGAAGGTTGGCATCATTGAACCATTGAACCCGGTTCAATGCCTGGTTCAATCGACAGTTCAATCACTCCATTTCAAAGCTTGGTTCAATCGCTTCAAGTCCATCGCTTCAATTTCTAGGCTTTGTTCAACGCCTTTGGTTTAAACGCTTTGGTTCAACGTAGAGTTCATCGCAAAGTTCAATGCCATTGGTTCATCAACAGGTTCAGCGAGCTCGATGCACTTCGTTGAACCGTTGAACTGGTTCAACCAATTGGTTCACTCACTTGGTTCATCGGGATTAGTTCAAAGGGCTCGGTGCACAGTGATTGAACCATTGAACTGATTAAACTGTTGAACCAATTTTGGTTCAACGGATTGGTTCAACAGCTTGGTTCAAGGGTGTGCCCTACAGCCAGAGGGCATCCGAGGGTCCAAAAGCCCTTGTGGAGGGCAGAGAACGTTTCTAAGAGCCCAAAGAAAAGGACAAAGAGCAGCCAATTCCTGCAGACTTTTTGTTCGTAGGAAAAGGCCCGAAATAAAAGCTCACAAAGCAAAAAAGCCACAAAAAAGACCCGATGACTTTTGTCGAGGAGGGTGACATCCTGAAGGCCGTCAAATTTAAGCAGACAAACTAGCTGTTGGGTGACGGCCGCGCGAACGTCAAATTTAACGTAGTAAAATAGTCATTATTTTTGAACAAATCATGGAAATAGCTAGAGGAATGTAACGACCCGCTAGGAGATCGCCCCTGAGGGCTGAAAGAGTAGGAAGAAGACAAGGAGCAAAAATGATAAAGCATTCAAGTGGTGAAGAGATGGAGAGTTATTGCAGATGAGCAACGCGACCTGTTTTTCTCCAAGTTGGCATTGATGAGGGGACAAACTATAGTTTGTTGGCAGAAAAGAGGCGCGGCCATGTTCTTACATTAATGTTTGAATGCCAAAGTCAATTTGGGTGATTTTGCAACATGGTTCCAGCATGCCTCTTCTAGAAGAATGACATCAGTAATAGTGGTTTCCTCTTCCCAAGATTCAGAATGCACATGGACCACTTGCAAAAATGAGTGCCAAAATCCTTCTCAGGAAGCACCAAGTTCTCTTCCTCTTCCTATAAATTGTAAACTTCTCTTTTGAGAAAAAAGAATTTGCTCTCAGCCTTAAGGCAAAACTTTGCTCAAGAATATCTCGGGGCTTGTAAGGCAGAGCTGCTAGATTTTTACCTTGAATCAGAACTTAGCTATTTTTACCTCCATTCTGAGTTTTGCATCTTTAGTATGTGTCTATGCCTTGATTCTGTGTTAAGTCATTTTCTTAAATGCTTTTGCAGAATGATTTCAGCATGTCTGGTGCATTTTTGAGTTTCCTTTTACAGGTCTATCAGAAGTGTCCCTAGAGGAGTGTAGGTGAAGTGGATAGGTTGCTGCAGTGTATCCCAGAACGCCTCTAGTAGTTATTCCCTCTCTGTATCCCCACAGACCCCTGACCCACTGATGCAAAAGGTTTTCTCACTTCAGATGAAGTGTATAGGTGCTTCTTTTTGGTGAAAAGTGTATATTCAGGCTGGGTGGATCACATTTTCTGGTGTATCACCTTTTTTTAGGCTTAGGCTTTGTTTTCAACATCTCTCTCTCCCTTTTCATCCCCCCCTTTTTTTACTTTTTGTTTGTTAGCAGTAGGAGAGACTAAGGCCTAAATGATACATCAGAGGGAGCTAGCCCTTATCTAGAGACTCTCCCCTCCAGCTTCGCTAGTCCCACAGACGAGAGGGGAGTTTCCATTATTGCGTGAAGAAGGCAGGAGCTCGGCCTCCTGCCAAGGGTGTAATCTTCTGCGTCAACAGTTTTTGGCATGCCCGATGGGACCAACTAAGACAAGTTATGTCCACAGAGTTGAAGAATTTTTGGTGTGTTCTTCAACCAACCAACCTTTGGAGGCTTTTGCATCAAACACCAATGGTGACTCTGAGTTAAATCAACTAATGAAGCAGTTTTGGTACCGTGCCATCAAAAAACAATATTCTGGTATGTATACCCCCATCGTTCAGAGCCATGGACCCTATTTTCCTTGGCCAGCATGGCTATGATCCTTACCAACTTTATGTTGATCCTTATCAACTTCAATATGTCCAGTTTGAACCCTGCCATAAGCTATATCAGCCTTATTCCCAGTCTTCTCAATATGTCACTTCTCCTACTCAACCTAGTCTCTTTGCCAATTAACCCATTTCTGCCTTCAAATGAGCACTGCTGGGATACGAAAAGTATGTAATAGATCTTGACACCAGAAGGGGATGTGGCCAAGAAATTCTTGATTATATCATCCATCAAGTGAGGAATGCACTGGATCAGGTTAAGAAGGAATGGGCTCCTATTGAAAGAGCCAATTGGCATAGGCTTACAAGTGAGATGCTGGATGTGAGTGGTTTGATTGCATCTTTGGAAGAGAAGTTGAGTGTTCATGAGAGGTAGCCTTATCAAGTCTATCAACCTGCATACTCATTGCCCCAAGTATCATATCAGTCATATATAGTGCCTGCTTATGAGCCAAGTCAAGCATGTCAAAGTCCTTTCCCCAATCATGTTGAGGAGAGTTTCAAAATAACAAATCTTGTGTTTAAGGCTAATCTTGATAGACAGATCGAATTGGCAAACCTTCAGATGTAGCAGTCCATCTTGGCAGCAAGGGAAGTGGAATCTAAATCTTCACTACCCTCTCACATTGTGGTCCCATCCCTCCAAAGGAGATGCCTAGTCCGAGTTGCTTGAGCTAGAATAAATTGGTTGAGTCATGGAATAGCAAGAAGGAGAAAGACATTGTCCAAGAGTGCGAGGTACAAAATGAGGTTAGTCCTTTTCAAGTCCCTCTCACCCTTCCTCAGGAAGCTCCTTGCATTTCATGGCAATCTTCATGCACTTCCCATCTCTATGATGACTCTAATGAGCTCCAAGAGGTACAAAATGAGGATAATCTGGCCAAGCAAATTGAGGAATTAGAAAAGAATATGAGACTGTTGGGCGAAAGAGAGATGGAGCTTTTAGACCCTATAGAGGAGCTGACGCCAAAAAGCACCCCTTCCACCAATCCATAAGCTAATTTCAATATTGATGAAGTGTTGGTAAAATGGAGGGACGAAAACCAAGAAATTTCAGCCCAAGGTCTACCCTCTCTTGTTATGAAGAAAGCCCCCTCTTGTGTGCCAAATCCTTTCTATCATATGGCACTTGCTCATTCTGACTCATCTGATGCATCAATCGATCCTACCCTCAATCCCGTGCGCTTAGCTTTTCAGCACGCCTTTTTTTAGACAGCTCTTCTTGTACATGAGCAGACCCTCCCAAATCTTCCCCAACCTCCTCAAGTCTTTCAACATGATCTCCAAATTCTGAACTGGAAGAAGGAACATCATGAACCAGCTCAGGACCCTAAAGAGGATAAAGTTGCTGCCTGTTCATAGGAGCAAGATTCCAATCCCAAGATCATGAGTTAGAAGCAAACAATGGAGTCTTGGGGCAGAAAGGAAGAGGAAGAGAAAGGTTTTACTCAAAACCTTAAAGAAGATGGGGCTGCTCTTGCTCCTGATGATGATTGTGACTTCCAAGAAAGGCTTTTCCAAGAAGATATGGATAGGTAGATTGCAGAATTGGAGTCCAAATCAAGTTTCCTCGATGAACATGTGATGGATGTTTTAGACCAAATAGCAGATTCCATGTCTGAATGCACTCCATCCGTACACCTCCAAGAAAGCTATCAGGCCTTGCCTAATATGGATTATGCTCAGTTTATTACTTACCAGGGAGACTTCAAGAGTATGAATGAGGAGGAGATCACCTTAAGTGACATGGGGGAGCATGGGTAATCTCTTGTTCATTTTTTGAATGATTTTTTTGAAGTCATTGAGGCAGGCTACACTATTCTTCAAGGAGGCTATGAGCTGGTTAAGAGTGGAGAAGGCAACATTGGGGTTCAAACATGTTTGTAAGGGGGCTGCAGGCTTTTAGATTTATCCCTCTAAGAGGTTGGTGAATCTAAAGATACTTTCTTTGAAATCATCAAGGAGGATGGTCATACCATGGAACCTGAGCATGAGGCAAAAGAGAGCAAGCCGATCAAGGGTGCGTATCAAGGGGCTTATGGTGATGAGCTAGTAGTAATTGATTTCTTGATGAGATACACCAGCCTAAAGAACCAACAGGAGGCAAGCTTCCAAGAATAAATAGAGTACGTATATATTGGAAGCATGTTTGAATCTCTACTCAGATATCAGCCAATCCAGGTGACAGGGAAGAGAAGCAGTCACCAAATCTCTTTTTCATTCAGCTGCTTGCCTGGCACCATAAGTCTTCTTGCCAGGAAGGGAACTTAAGAAATTTACCCTTTGATCCAAGAGGGAGACAAATATTCTTGGTTAGCTGTATATAGTAGTTTTCTTTTAGTTTCTTTTCCTGCTTTCCCTAAGTGCAGTTTGCACAAGTAGTGTTTTTATCCTTGTGTGTTTCCCTTTGTGTGTGGGGTGAAAGGCTTCATGTTTTGATTCTTGGATCTTTTGGAGCTGTTGCTAATCTCTGTTCAAGCTGCATCTGACTTTGTGCCCAATGGACTATAAGGTAACTGGTCTTTAAGCATAGCAGACATGCTTCCCTTGAGAGTCACCAATTTGTTGACCATTTTTTGCCAAACAGGCCAAAAAATTGGTCCCCTTTTATCCCTGATATTCTAGGCCATTTCATTTTTTGATTTTGCATGAATTTGTTCATTTTTATGGACTCTACAGGTCTAAATCTATGGACTCCATAGGTTTTGGATTTCTACGGATTCAACAGGTTAGTCTTTTAGCGCATGATGGATCAGTTTAAAGTGTTCCAGGTTTTACAAGGCTTCTTTGAGCTCTGGTTTGAAGAAAATCATGAATAAGGTTGGCATCGTTGAACCATTGAACCCGATTCAATGCCTTGGTTCAATGCCTAGTTTAATCACTTGATTAAATCGGCCTTGGTTTAATGCCTGGTTCAATTGGTTGCTCAATCGCTCCATTTCAAAGCTTGGTTCAATCACTTCAAGTCCATCGCTTTAATTCCCAAGCTTGGTTCAACGCGTTGGTTCAACGCCTTTGTTTCAAACGCTTTGGTTCAACGTAGAGTTCATCACAAAGTTCAACACCATTAGTTCATTGGTAGGTTTAGCAGGCTCGGCGTGCTTCATTGAACCGTTGAACCGGTTCAACTAATTAGTTCAATCATTTAGTTCACTCGCTTGGTTCATCGGGCTTAGTTCAAAGGGCTCGGCATGCAGTGATTGAACCGTTGAACCAATTTTGGTTCAACGGCTTGGTTCAACGGCTTGGTTCAAGGGTGTGCCCTACAACTAGAGGGCAGTCAAGGGTCCAAAAGCCCTTGTAGAGGGTAGTTCAAGATCCAAAAGCCCTTGTAGAGGGTAGAGAACATTTCTAAGAGCCTGAAGAAAAGGACAAAGAGTGGCCAATTCCTGCAGACTTTTTATCTGCGAGAAAAGGCCCAAAACAAAACCTGTGAAGTAGAAAAGCCGCAAAAAAGACCCAATGAATTTTGTCGAGGAGGGTGACGTCCCAAAGGTTTTCAAATTTAAGCAGATGAACTAGTCATTAGGTGATGACCACATGAACGTCAAATTTAACACAATAAAATAGCCATTATTTTTGAACTACCTTAGCGCCAAATCATGGAAATAGCCAAAGGAATGTAGCGACCCACCAGAAGATTTCCCTTGAGGGCTGAAAGAGTAGGAAGAAGACAAGGAGTAGAAATGACAAAGCATTCAAGTAGCAAAGAGATGGAGAGTTATTACAGATGAGCGGTGCGACCTATTTTTCTCCAAGTTGGCATTGATGAGGGGACAAACTGTAGTCTATTGGCAGAAAAGAGGTGCATCCATGTTCTTACATTAATGTTTGAATGCCAAAGTCAATTTGGGTGATTGTGCAGCATGGTTCCAATAGGCCTCTTCTAGAAGAATGACATCAGTAACAGTGGTTTCCTCTTCCCAAGATTCAAAACGCACATGGGCCACTTGCAAAATTGAGTGCCAAAATCCTTCCCAGGAAGTGCCAAGTTCTCTTCCTCTTCCTATAAATTGTAAACTTCTCTTTTGAGAAAAAATAATCTGCTCTCAGCCTTAAGGCAAAACTCTGCCCAAAAATCTCTTGGGGCTTGTAAGGCAGAGCTGCCAAATTTTTACCTTGAATCAGAACTTAGCTATTTTTACCTCCATTCTGAGTTTTGCATCTTTAGTACGTGTCTATGCCTTGATTCTATGTTAAGTCATTTTCTTAAATGCTTTTGCAGAATGATTTCAGCATGTCTGGTGCATTTTTGAGTTTCCTTTTACAGGTCTGTCAGAAGTGTCCCTAGAGGAGTGTAGGTGAAGTGGATAGGCTGCTGCAATGTGTCCCAGAATGCCTCTAGTAGTTATTCCCTCTCTGTATCCCCACATACCCCTGACCCACTGATGTAGAAGGTTTTCTCACTTCAGATGAAGTGTATAGGCACTTCCTTTTGGTGAAATGTGTATATTCAGGCTGGGTGGATCACATTTTCTGGTGTATCACCTTTTCTTTTTTAAGCTTAGGCTTTGTTTTCAGCATCTCTCTCTCCCTTTTCATCCCCCCCCTTTTTTACTTTTTATTTGTTAGCAGTAGGAGAGGCCATGGCCTAAATGATACATCAGAGGGAGATAGCCCTTATCTAGAGACTCTCCCCTCCAGCTTCGCCAGTCCCACAGGCGAGAGGGGAGTTTCCATTGTTGCGTGAAGAAGGCAGGAGCTCAGCCTCCTGCCAAGGGTGCAATCTTCTGCATCAAAACTAAGAATGCATGAAAGAAATGTATCTCTTACATCACACTCATATACCTTGTGAAATGTACGTGTGTTTGAAAAATAATATTTTATTTACCAAACATGTGATAAGTAACATATGCAAAGAAGTACATTACCAAATTTTGTCATGCTTAGGTTTTTATTTTACTTTTTTGAGATTTTTTTGAATGTCTTCTGTGTTTTTGTAATATTTAACTTTTTTGGATTTTTTTTTTGAAATATTTGATTTTTTTTGTATTTTTGATATTTTGTGAGAAGGAAACTAACCTATGATCCCATAAATGGGAGGACCATAGTGCATACTTGGATCAAATATGTCGAATATGAATTTTTATATATGAAAAGTGTTGTAAGTAGGTGTATCTAAAGCTGAAAAGGCACCAAGTGCAGTAATTTAACTGCCCTGATCATTAATTATAGAATATGTTGCCCATGTGTAACTTGAGAAGGTGTAAGACTTGGTAAAGTTTCCTATATAATAGGAGAATGCCTTACTAGTATTTGCTATGGAACATGTTGAATCATTAGAGGTGCTACCTTATAACATTTTGTAAAATATTTTTGTATTTGAATCTTGACTAAATATTTGATATGAATTTTGATGCTTAGGAAGTTGTACCCTTTAGTTTGAACTAAATGTATATAAATATTTCATATAGATGCCACAACTTATTCTGCATTATTCTCTTGAATGGCTCCACTAATTATCTCTATACTATACTGTTGAGTAGGTGCCATTGTTGTTTTTAACCATGTTCCCAAAAATATCCTATGATTAACTGTAGTGGTTGTGGGGAAAGAGGAGTTACCAATGATTTTAGAGGGTACTCATATTGAATTCTTGTAAATTCAACCACTTTATTACAATGTATGTACTTGAGGCATCTATGCACTATAGATGGTACTATAAAAAATTTATGTATCTAAGGGCATTTGAATAACATGTTAAAGACCCCTATGTTTGGAAGGAATAGAGATGAAGCTACTATTGTTTCTAAACCAACTTGGAGAGGTAACACTATATGCCCAAGAGTATTTTATGTGCGTCTATCAAATGATTTTACTACTCTTGATATAGCTTGTAAATCTTTTTTTGTGTATCAAAGAATATGAAGGGGTGTCATGGTAAAATAATTTTCGCTTGACCCATTGTCAATCATTACTCTATAGATATGTTTCTTGTTGATGTATGCTCTAACAAAGAGTGCATTCTTATCTGAATCATCATCATTATTTTTCATTGTCATCAAATGTGATTACTAGACATGGTGATGATGTGCATATAAATGGACCAATAATTTCATATATTAGATGCCCATATGAATTAAGGGGAAGATGTGCATGATACACATGATGTACTTATAAATTATTTGTATTCTCTATTGTACCATGATTTGGAAATGGATTTCTATTAAAAAATTTAAGCATTACATTATCATTTTCTTTGAGTTATTTGACACTATAGCTGTGCAGCGATGTACTTTAATTTAATATGTCTTTATTGCTATTAGTCATGGAAAGATTAAAGTTTAATGAAACAATGAAATATTTATTTTTTTGTTATATGATTTTAATGATGATGTTTAGTTTTAAAAATGCATAGTTATGATATTTATTCCTATCATTTGGATCCATATTTTTATTTTAAGGCACAACTTGATCTTATGGTAGTAAATCTAACTAAATGTTGTACATTTCTAAGTAATTTATGCACTACCTCAGATTGACTATTACACTTTGAAATATCATATCAGATAAAGCTAATAATGACTACATATTAAAATTATGTTTATTAGTACTTTTCAACTAACAAAGGTGAAAAAACAACCAATAAAAAGTATATAAAATTAAGTGTAAGCAAACCATAACAAACCAATAAGAAATGAGAGTAATAATAAGCATAGGTGGTAGAGGATCATCTAGTTTATCAACCCAATCACCCACCAAGAATTTGAATAAGAGGATCTGTATAATTAAGTACTGTATCCCAACCATTAGCCTCATTTTTTTATTTTTATCCTTTGCATGATCTCACCTATTTGGAAAAATTACAAGTGCCAATCAAGGAAATTTATTTGTTGAGGCACCATCCATCCAATAGGGTCACCACCACCACTACCATTAGCTTGAAAGATATGAGTTGAGGACCAAAAATGCCACCATGGGGAGGCACTATGACTTTATTACGAGATTGATTCCTTTCACGTTGTCTAAACCCATGGTCCCATGGGGGTGACTAGCAGTAAGGTGAGTCTGGAGGGACTTGAATAACTACACATGGGGCATTACCCAATGATCCAATAGAGTATTTTAGGTGAGTTACCATCAATTGAACATTTTATGTTTGAACCTAAATTTGAAGCATGACATTAGACATTACATGAACCTTGCTAGAAACATAAAATATTTCCTCTAAAATAGCATGATGAAAATGTTTCATCATTTTTGTCCTTCCATAACTAAAAGAGAATCTCAAAATAAAAAATATGCCAAATTTGTGTGTATTTTATAGGTATCATGGCTGATTCCCCTAAAATTTTGATTCTTGAATTAAATTAATCTTTTGGGTTGGTGTGTATTAGGGGATAATTTTGGTATTGTATGTTTTGTTGAAAATGATGTTGAAATGTATTTGAATGATAATTTTGTGAATGGATCTCAAATAGATAATACTTATGATAGTGATCAACATGATTAAATTTAAAAGTCTCACAATTATCAATTTATCAAGAAATTGATATGCTTTTAAACATTCACGTTTATTTACAAGTGCATTCAAGATGTTGACATCAAAGCATTCAAGTAGCTTTATTTGAAATCAAGACATTTATATAGATATCAAAGAGAAAAGGTTTTTTATTTTACAAGTTGTTGGTCCTTGACTCTTATATAACATAATTATTTTATCCTATTTTTGATAAAGCAATTAAAATGTTTAGTGATTATAGGTGTAAAACTAAAGAATATCAAAATGTTAAAAATGTAAAATAATAAACAATTTTGATTTTAATTTTTTTATAAATATGAAAAATTTCTATTTTTTATATTATAAGAACATTTACATAAGTCTATACATCTGAAGATCAAAAATCAACAAAACCAACCGTGAAGGCCATTAGTCAACATAAACCATAAATTAGTATCCATGAAACATTTATACAATATAAAAGGCTGCAACACATGACAGCAATAAAAAGGAAACAAAAACATAAGACAAAACCCAAAGAGAACCACCATAGAATAGTCCTCAACATGGACCACCAGCAAACAACTTAATATGAACCATACTCAACCTCAGTATGCTTCCCCACAGGCCCATTACAAACCACAGGTCCTGGTCAGCTTTCCAAACTAGCAGGTCCCTATTGAGTATAAATCGCAGGTGGTGGAAATCATTTAATTTTTCTAGACTACTCCACATTATAATTATTCATAAAGTCCAATAGGTCCTCAATATCCTTCATGTTACCCTTATCAATCACCTTTTTGAGCTTTAAAATGGCCTCATTAACAAATTCATAAATGATTTTACCATACTTAGGGCTTAGACCACTCCCAATCATAAGAATAACACTCCCAATAACAAGATTAGTGGGCACCAAAACATCAAGAACATATTCCAAAGGCAAAACAAAATTAGACTCAAACCCACTGACAGATGCCCCTCCACAACTGATACCTCATTATAGTTATACTCTTGTAAGGTAGAAATCACCTCCCTATTTATAGACAACCAAACATTAGTCCCATTGTTATCTAAACCTAAAGACCCAACCCATCAAATAAAAAGATCATCTTCTTGATCAAAGTAGGTTGAATTCATGATTTCCCATTCAAATTTTGACACTTGAACCTATACAATAGTATCATGACTAATTCTTTAGTTAGGAGGAGTCACTATTGGATACATGCCTGCATCTAACAAATAGTTAGAATATATATTTAACATGCCAGTATTTAAAAAATTCTCCAACTTAGATTGCATAATTTTGTGTTGTAAGTAAATTTGCAAAGAGACAAAATTAGAGGAAAATTCAACATTGAAGTTAGTAAGCACCCTACCTTTATATTGAAAAACATACAAGTTCCTTTGCTTCCAAATGTACCATAGTATTTTAGTAGAAAAAACCAACCATAATTTATGGAAAAAATAATGGACGTTCTTTCCAGAATAAACATAACCAAAAGTAATGTTGACCCACATAATATCACACCCCAAAAAACAACACCAAGTTTTAAGATAATAGTTCCAAATCTTAGCAAAAAATGGACATTTAATTAAAAGGTGCTCAATAGTTTCCAATTCACCACATAAAAAATAATGGGGATGACCATAACCAAAGTTCAAAATGATAGATCCAATAATAAGCTTATTATACAATAAAATCCATTTAAAGTATGACTTCTTAGGTTCAAGGCAAGAAGCCCAAATCACTTAAAATCTAAACATCCAACTGCAAAAAGGATTAAATTTTTTCCAAATACAGTTAAGACTAAAGTAAATTATTTTGGATCAATCAAGTTTATTATACAACATATTAGTGGTGAACTCATTGAGAAACAGTCTGTTAATCCATTTAATGTTATCTCAAAACTCATCCTCCTCATCAAAGACATAAACACCTTTAGATGACTAGAGAGCCATAAATACAAGGGTGTAAATCCTTCATTGTGAAGAAGGAATTTGAAACCTACTTTTAATTTCAACCCAAGAGGCCCAATCATTTTGAGAAAAAATGTCCCTGAAACTCTTTAGACCCTTGGAAACCCAAAGAAAGGTAGTGCACCCCCTAATTAATTTAAGAGGCCGTTTGTTGATAGTAAAGTTCTAGCATATAGACTTATACCCTTGGCACCTTGATCTCGATCAACTTAAAACTGGAGGAACAACAACCAAGCGCTTGGCAATTTACCAAGCCTTCCATATAGAGCATAAAATAGGAGACCCCACAACATTGATAGAGAAGGAACCAAATAAAAGGTTGGAAATACGTAGTCCTTTCCAATTCAGCTTGCCTTTAGGGAAATCTCAAAAAATTATATTCTTTATCAATACTTTTCAAGGCTTATCCCCTTTCAAGGCTCTATTGATCCATTTACCAACAAGAGTTATACCTTAAATCCCCAGGTCCTTCAGCCCAAGGCCCCCAAGTTTTCTAGGTGAACATCAAACCTTCCAAGCCACAATGTGCCTTTTATTATTACCCTTTCCATCAAACCAAATAAAGTACTTAATGATCTTGTGTAACAGATTAATCTAAGATTTATTGAAGAGCCAACATGAGGCATAATAGATGCTATACAAGGAAAACACCTTTTGGAAAAAATGAATTATTATTGGGAGTAAAAGAAGATTACCATGCCATTTACCAATTTTATTATTAATCTTGACATATAAACAGTCCCACATCTATTTAAAAGAGGGTGATAAGGCAAGAAAATTGTTATTTTAGGATAAACACTAGAGATAAAACAACTTAGCTCAAATTGGGATCTTAGTTGATTATTCTGACTATATAACATTGAAAATTAGTGAAAGAGATGATTTTTCAAGTTTAGGATCAGGAACAAGATCATAAAATACTTCTGGACAAGTCCATTGTAAGTGGATTATAGTGCAACATGTTCCTGATCATTGACTATGGACTCATCCCAATTGACTGTGATGACTAATTGATAGGAAAATGATAGATAAGGTAGAATAAGAGAATATTCTTAGACATGACCATAATAAGTGGATAACAATTTAAGTCTCTTCAGTCTATTGACGACAGATTTATCTTGGTTGACTGTGACAAAAAAAGATTGTTGCACCTTCTACGCCTGCATATCTAAGCTATATGAGATATCACACTTTGAATTATATCCCATAAAAATAAATATTTGTCTTATTTTTACTTTAAAACCCTAAAATCACTTTGATAGCTTGAAAACCTAGAAAAAAGAGGGGATTATAATGGGCTAAACTAACCTCAATCACCCCTTTGATGTTTGAATGTTTCCTAGGTCCCCAATATTTCAAGGAGGGAAAGTTGGGTCAAATTTTCAATTGAAAATGATCAATCTAACTATGACACAAGTAATTTTTAATTAAAATTATAACATGTTTATAAATTCTATCTCTTAATTTCAAAAAATATAAAATAAAATTATTTTGTTATTGGTGACTTTATGCTTCATACCTAGTAAGTTGGGTCTACCAGAAGGGACTGGGCTCGACGCTACACGTATCAAGTCTCAATCTGATTTATCCTCCAATCTTCCCCTAGTATGTATTGGGCATGCTAAAGTTTGTCCTTGGATGAACCAAGGGTTCCTAGATAGGATTAATATATGTCCCAAAATATAAAATGGGTAAGATATTTTTTTAATATAACTAAAAAAAAATCAAATTAAACTTTAAAAGACAATTAAAAACTAATAAAAAGCATGGAAAATCCTAAAAGGTGCTCTGACATTATTTATTTTAATACAATTATTATTAATGAGAGAAATTGTAGTTGTTTCCTCGGAGAAAAATTATTTCATCTTTATTTTCTACTTGAATACGGTTACATATAGTACTTGAAACATTGGTTTTTTTCTTTGAAAACTATGAATCAAAAAACCAATAGCTCAAATCTTTTACTATGGAAATTTTAATAATATTATACTCACATTTCAATTCACATTTGCTCTCTCACTTTCATTTTTCCAATTGCTTGAGGCAAAACTCCATTCTTTTACTAATTATATGTCACTACAAATGCCCATTTGGTGGCAAATAGTTTGTAACAAAGGAAATTGTTGATTGAAGGCAAGTTTTATGTGTTCCCGCCTCCCCAACCCCCACAAAATATGATTATTTCCCCCTTAATAGTAACATTTCACTTTTTTACTAAGTAGCTACAAGTATTTTCTAAAATGGAAAGTGCTAGCTTTGTAGGCCAAGGGGCAACACTATATTGTAAAACCATTTTTTTCTAATCCCTTTGGAAGCATGTCATGATATTAGAACATGTTACAAGTGGATAGGGTTTTATTTAGTGTTGCTCAAAGTATTATGTGACATAAGAGCTCATATAGTTAGGTAAAAACTATTTTTGAGTGATTCATGGCCAAATCATCAAAACTTGCATTGGGCCGAGTGGATGGTGGTTACAAACACCAAAGATATTTTTAGTACCAACTATTTGGTGAAAGTAAAATAACATGTAAATAATTTATTTAAATTCATTATATATTCATGGATTGAAGTATGGATATCCATCCTTTTCAATGAATAGAAAGATATAAATAATAGGCCATTGATTAATGTGGTTGCAGTGTGCCCTGAAGAAGCAATGTTTCTCAAGGGCAGGTGAAGGATGCACATGCATCCCAACATACTCATATAATCCATTGAGGTGGTGTAACATTAAAAAATTATTTAAGTTATAATGGACAATGCTAAAAATTGTGATTTTATTTGGATGTTAGTTGAGGCAAGGCACATGCACATATTTTAGACACCTTGTGTCGTTTATTCTCTTAATCAAATGCTAAAATTATTGGGTAGCAAAATTATATAGATAAAATAAGTGTCACACAAGGTAAGTGTGATCCAAATGTTCATCACTGACCATCACATCCCAAGCCACCTTTAGGGTCTTCTTGAAGTTTTAGTTGTTAAAAGTAAATATATATTTTTTAATTTATTAATTTATAAATTTATATTTTATGTTCCAAGTTTATAAATTGACAAATTTTGAACATTTATTTAATTTCACTTGTTTAAATTTTTTATTAGGACTCAATTTGCCTTGCACAAAATTATTTTGAGATGACATGTAAAGGTGTGAGAGACATTGAGGAACACAATTATCAATTAGATTTGGGATGTATGGAGGCAGTCAAACTTAGAGAGGTCTTCAAGAGTGAGGGTTGATCCTAGATTATGGTTTTGGGATCATGTGGATTAATTTCTTAGTTTTATTGAGTCTATTGTGTAAATGCTTATATTTGTTGACCTATTGATCATCTATGTTCTAGGGAGATTTAGAATGGAATCTATTCAATGATTGAGAAGATTAGGTCCATTGTAAGCCCAAAGAGAGCCTCTTCAAGCGAGTGAACTCAAATCTCATTGATCGGTGGAACAAAATGACCCTCAAAATTCTACATTTATTTGTCTTTGACTTAACTCCAAAATATTACTACACTAAGATCTTTTATTTACCCACGAGGGTCACACCGTATAAAGGATATTCACTAGACACTTCCCTAATTTAGAATTAGAACATGGTTATGGGGGAGTTTGAGAATTGCATAGCCTCCATAGGGCACACCCTTATTTCTATTTGAGATAGGTATAAGGATGACACTTGTACGTGGTGGTACCTCCATAAGAATGTATCCAACATCTTGTGACAATTTTTTAATCACAAATAAGATTTTTATTTTTAAATCTTAACTTTCTTTTCATTTTAAGTTTTACTATTTATTATCATATATTTAGTTTTAGTTTTAATTTTAATAAATTTTAATTTTACATTGAATTTGTATCTATAGGTTGTGAGTTCCTCTTCAACTAAGTGTAATTAGAGTACATGCACATTTATTTTTACTCAGTTAGGCATAATAAGTTGGAAGAATAAAAGGTGAAGGACTTGGTTTATGTACATTCCAACTTGTGCATAGTATCATAAAAATAGACCAAGTACAAACATAGGGTGACTAAGGGTTGGGATGTAAACCCAAATCACTTTGACTTTGATTATTCCACTACCTACCTTTTATTACTTGACATAAAACTAGAGAGTTCTTCCTAGGACTTGCATAACACAACTAATGAGAATGATATTAATACCATTTATGGTTTCAATGAATGACATGATAATGTGGATGCTCTTAATGAAGATAAATATGTCTATTTATTTTAATTTTTGATGATACATTTCAACTATGTACTTATTATAAGTTCAACCATTGACATTGACTATTAGTCTATTAATCTATTCATATTTATACCATGCCATTTGACATTGAATTATCACTTGTGTTTTCCATTATTTTGTGTTTATTTAAATTGTTTTATTTCCTTAGTACATATTATGTGATTAGTTTTTATTATTTAGATATATTATTTTAATATTTAAGTTGTACATTACATAAAAATTATCATACCAAAGTATTTGAACCTTATACTAGTACCAAGATTAGCTACTTAGATTTATATTATATTATTAAAAAAAATTCATTTTATTAAGAATGTCAACTCATTTCACTATTATCAGAACACTTCAATATATATTTATTCAAAATATTAAAGTATAAAAGGTTATAAAGTAAATCCGCTAGTAGGTATTCACGATTCACACTCCACACCAGAAAATACTAGCTCAAAAAATTAAAATAAAAAATATGGAACAATAAATGTCAGATAAAACATAGGAACAACAAAGAATTATTAATATCCCAACATCATTTAATTACATGCTTCCACACCTAAAGGAGGAGGTGAAGGATCATCCTTGGGTGACACAGTAGTTCAAGTGGAAGGCTCTACCAAAAGAGGGTCCAGATCCACCCATCCATCCATGGGGTCTAGAGTCACAACAATAGTCATATCCCATCTATCAAGATGCTACATAATAGTTTTGGAAGGGATAGCTAGTGAATCCCTCTGTGAAGGTTCAACATCTATTTTTCCATGTGGTAGTGATGATCTCTACCCCCCTCACTGAATAGGAGGTGAGAAGTGGTTGTGGCTAATGAATTTGATGTCTTTTTAGGGGTGGATGTGGAGGTCCTTGAGGAAAATTATCCAATGGGATGTAGATCACTATACAAGGAGCACACCTCCAATGCTCAAGCAAATCTCAAAGATGATGAACCTCCATGGCAACTTTTCAGATTGAACTTGAATCTACATGCAAGATGATGAGATCATAATAAACTTGTCATTAATATAAAACAAGCAAAAAGAAGCTTCATTGTTAAATATAAAAAAAAATTTGGATTTTAATTCATTTCATTCAAAAGATACACCTATCATGTTTTCGGGTAAGGTTCATAGTGAAAGACAAGACATTCAATAAAGCCTTAAATTTTAGAGATCTTTTAGGTATGTGTGTTGAGTTTAATATTTCATAGGTTGTTAAATCAAGGGTGATTTTTTTTATAGATTGATATTTTATATGTTAATGTAAACAAGAATAATATAATTGATCAATACAATAAGAGGTGATTTATACACATTTTCAGCAACCAAGTGAATTTATTTTTAATGGTTGTATTCCTCAGATATGTTTTGGATTTTGGCAGGGATTGTAATAATTATTTGGATCAAATAATGTTCTTTGGGATATTTGACACTATAGTTATGCAATGATGTACTTTATATTCAATATGGCATTATTTCTATTAGTCGTAGAAACATTAAAGGTCAATGAAACAATGAAATATTCACCATACTGCAATAGGATTTTAGTTGCGATGTTCGGTTTTAAAAATGCATAGTTATGATATTTGTTCTTCCCATTTGGATGCATATTCTTATTTTAAGGCACAACCTGATCTTGTGGTAGTAAATATAACTAAATGTTATACATTTATAAGTAACTTTTGTGCTACCTCAAATTAAGTATGTAATTTCTATTTATGTTGTATCTTAGTTATAATTTTAAATTGTGATAGATCTATATAACTGTTATCTATGATTCTCATTATAAGTTAATTTTTGTTATTTTCAATGTTGTTTGAAAAGTTTTCCCACATATTAATAATATAACGTGTTACAATAATTAGTCATACATAAAAATAAATGGATGGTATCACACTCCAAAATATCATATTGAATGAAGATGAGAGTGATTACATATTAAACTTATAAATATAAGTAGTACTTTTCAAATAAAAAAGGTGAAAAACAACAAAAAAAATCATATAAAATTAAGTGTTAGTAAACCATAACAAACCACTAAGCACTAAAATAAATAATAAGTATAAGTGGTGGAGGATCATTTGGTTTATCACCCCAACCACTTCTAGTAGGTGGATATATAGAATTAGGCACTAGATCCCAACCATTGGCCTCATTTTTTTAATCCTTTGCATGATTTTACCTATTTGGAAAACTTATAAGTGCCAAGTAATGGAATTTCCTTTTCTAAGACACCATCCATCCAGTAGGGCCACCACCACCACTACCACCATATTGAAATCTACAAGTCAAGGATGAAAAACACCCCCACTAGGAGGCACTATGACCCTATTAAGATATTGATTCATATTACTTTGTGAAAATCCATGGTCCCATGGGGGAAATTGGTGGTAAGATGAATCCATAGGGACTTTAATAACAATGCATGGGGCACTATCCAATGATCCAATAAAGTATTTAGGTGAGTTACCTTCAAATGGACCTTTTATGTTTGAACCTAAATTTGAAGCATGACATTTGAGATTACATGAAACTTGTTAATAAAAAATGAATTCCTATAAAATAACATGATGAAATGTTACATCATTTTTGTTCTTCCATAACTAAAAAAGAATCTCATAATAGAAAATATGCCAAATTTATGTGTATTTTATAGGTATCATGGCCAAACCCCCTAAATTTTTTATTTTTGAGTTAATTTAATCTTTTGGGTTGGTGCATAATATCTAGGGGATACTTTTGGTATTACATATTTTGTTGTAAATGGCGTTGAATTGTATTTGAATGATAATTTTGTGAATGGATCTCAAATAGATAATCTTTATGGTAGTGATCAACATGATGAAATTGATAGGCATAAAGACTTGTAGCATTAAGGAAACACATCATAACTAACACCAATGACATAATACAAATGGTGTATGTTTAAATTCTCACATTATCTATTTATCAAGACATTGATATGCTTGTAAACATTCATGCTTTTCTACAAGTGCAGTCAAGATGTTGACATAAAAAAATTCATGTATATTTATTGGAAAGGTTTTAAAAGTTGTTGGTGCTTGATTATTATATAATAGAATTTTATTACCCTATTTTTGATGAAACAAATAAATTGTTTAGTGATTATAGGTGTAAAACTAGAGAATATCAGAATGTTAAAGATGTAAAATAATCAAAAAATTTGGTTTTGACAATTTGATAAATATTAAAATTTATTATTTTAGGAAAATAATAAAAAGAAATCAACTTAGATCAAATATGGATCTCATTTGATTGATCTGACTATATGATAGTGAAGACTAGTGAAAGAGATGACTTTGCAAGTTTAGGACTAGGAGAAAGACTAGAAACTACTTTTGGATAGGTTCACTATAAGAGGATTGCAGTGCAATGCATTCCTATTTGTTGACTACAAATTCATTCTGATTAACTATGATAATTGATTGACATGAAAATATATAAAGAAGCATAATTATGCAAATGACAGATGAGAGGAAGAATATTCCTAAACATGACTATAGTAAGTGGACAACAATGCAAGTCACTTTAGTTTGTTCATCATAGATTTATCCTAGTTGACTATGATAAAAAAATGATCACTACAATTTCTACATCTGCATCTACTGAACAATATGAGATATCATACTTTGAATTATACCATGCAAAAATTATAATTTTTTCTTCTTTTGCCTTTGAAATGCTAAGGGCACTTTGATAGTTTGAAATCTTATGAAAAATAGGGTATTATAATGGGCTAAACTAACCTTAATTACTCCCTTGATGGTTGGTTGTTACCTTGGTATCCAATATTTCAAGGAGGAAAATTAATCCCACATAGTTCTTCCATTGAGAGTGAATGTGTAATTATGCTAATTAGATTATATGTATGAAACTAGAAAATAGATTTGATACCTAACAATGATATTTCTTGATTTATTTTGAGGGGATCTTGACTTAGATTATGGTTTCTCTTTGTGAGTTATCTTGAATTTGGAAATAATAGGGAAAATTTTCTCAATGTGTAGAAGTGTATAAACTTGAACCAAGTGAATAACAAGTGGGGTAATGAATGAATCTTGATATATAATTATAGGTGAATATTTTGAATTTTTCATTTAACTAACCTTATAAAACATGTGAAAAGAACCAAAAAGAAGTTTTAAATTTTAAAAACTATCCCTTGTTTAGCATGGGACATGGCTGACCTAAGTGGATAGAAGCACAAAGCACTCTTTTTTGCTTAGCACTAACTCATCCAAAATGATCGAGAACACGTGTCCTGAGTTGGAGATAGTTTGAGGGTGATTTTAAGTAGCTCAATAATTTGAAATTGAAATTTATGTATAGTAATGATGAAAGATAAGGGTCAAGTCCACACACATATAAAAATATTAGATGAATTACAAATAATATTCATGTAATTGGGTGCAAGTCATGTGGTTTAGGATGTTTCAAGAATTAACATTTTCAAGTATCTATGAACAAATTTATGTGTCTATATTTTTCTCCCCTTTGTTATAGTAATGAAATTTCTAGACAAATTAGAAATAATTTGAACCTGAGTTTTCACAACACACTTTGTCTTTGAGAAGATACATTGGTTGTGTAGGGCAATCAAAATTAACAAACCCTATAACAACTCATGAAGCAGTCATTTGTGCATTTTGAAATTTGGAAAATATAAACTTTTAAAATTGAAAAATTGAAATGAGAGCAAGGAAAGAGTATACCTAAATGAAAATGAAACCAAATTTATCTGTAACCTATAACTAATGATGGATAAATATATCCCTTGTTGAAGTATTTAGTGAATTTAAACCAATGCCGAATTGAGAGTGAACAAGTCCCAATTTTGAATAACTAATCAAACTCTTGAGTTGGAAAGATGTACTATTACAACTCTCACAAAAAAAATAATAATACTCAATGTACTAATCTAAAAAGGTTGAACCATGAAAGGTTCACCACAAGTAATGTTAAGGCCATTAAATATCACTATAATAGAACACACATCACTTGCAACAAAAGATAAGAACCATACAATGGGTTCACCACAAGTAATGGCATGGACATTGAGTGTTGTTAAACCTCAACATGCATTACCTATAAAAGATTTAAATCACACCACTACAAATAGATCTAGATTATATTTTACATGGTTGAAAGAGAATGAATAATATTCATGCCCCCATAATTACCACATTAATCATAGAAATGTAAATTTTTAATTTTGAAATTTTAACTTTTATCTTTTGAAACTTTAAACTTTGTTATTTGAAAATGTGCATGACAAGTATCATGCCTTTTGTAACTTTGAAACTTTGAATTTTGAAAATGTGCCTGAACAATTATCATGTATTTTTCAACTTCAAAAATTTGAACTCTTGAAATATGTAAATTAGCTTGAACAAGCATCATTCCCCCTAAATCTATGCCAAATGATATAAAATGCTATGCACCTATATGTTCAACTATAACAATATTTTTAAACTATAATTTTGATATTGTAACTATTTTTCACATGCCCATGCATATGCATTCAAGTGTGAAAAGTTTTATACTTTTGAGTCTCTGAAAAAGTGAGTGCATCTACATGCCATATGTCCAATGTGCCCATGTTTTAATTTGGAATTTATTTGAATCTTTGAAAAACTTGTACTCTATTTTTATCTTTAAAAACTTATATTCTATATCTTTGAAACCTATATTCTATCCCAATTCTAGTTTTTTATGTTCGTAGAGGCTTCTCTAAGATAAGCCCATTATGCTTTCCCAGTTTAAGATGAGGGATGTGTATACACATAACATTTTCAAACTTTTATCAATTACTAATGCTCTTTATCTTGCAAGAACCCATTGAGTCTCAATCTATCAGAGTGCATACCTTAAGGGGTGTCCTGGAAAAGGGGTGGATAGCCCATTGGTGCTTCATAGGTTTGTTGTCCTTTTTTCCACTTATTATCTCCCTAATTATCTCTTGAAAAGCATATCCTTAAGATTTTTATTCTCTCTTGTATACTCATCCAATAATTTACCACCTTTCATCCCCATTTTCCTAACCTAAAACCCCTTTTGACAGTTTACAGTACTATGTTGACTAGGTTGACCTTCTACTCTTATGGGTGAAATTCATTTAGGGTCTAGGTCGAATCTTGACCGACTTAGCCCATGACCTAGTAAATTTTTATCCATAATAGTACTATGTCGATTGGGTCGACCCTGTTGACAGAAACTTTAAGAAGGGTTTAGGGTTAAATCTACCTATATATACAAGATCATTTCACCATTATTAAGAGAAGAAGTAAAATCTTTTGTGCATCTAGTTATGCACCATTCTACTTGACGAATAAGCATAGGGTTTCATACTTTCTTTAGAGATATGGTTCTTATCTTGTTGATAAGTCTTTTGGATGCATTGATAGGTTGTGTATCCTAGAGCGGATTTATCCTTGTCATCCTTACATACCACAACAACATCTTGCAAAACACCTTGGACAAGGGAGAGATTGAGGCACGACAGGTTTGTCTTCAAAGGTAAGTATTTCTAACTTTGTTCCTCTTTTATAAGAGTATATAGATATGAATTTGTACTTCTCTTCCATGCATTAGGATTTCATGTACATTGACGTGAGTATATGTCTTCTATGCATGTTTAATTTTATTATTTATTACACCCACTTTATGCCACAAGATTTGGTGAGCACTAGATTAGACTTTACTTGTTATTAGTTTAGTGAATATGAAAACATAGGGCTTAGTTAGGGTTATTGATTTATTTTTATTGATTGGAGGTTTTGTAACCCTCCCTAGTATTATTATTGTGATAAGAGATTCCCTAATTGGGTCTAGTGGATCCACATATTAGTCATGTTCTCATTTATCTAATGTATCCCCAATCAAAAGTGTAAGTAGGATCTATCTTCTCTGAGTTAGGATTGATTTATAGACTTGATGCATTTTTGATTGCATATATTTTGGTGAACCCAACATGAATCTAACCCTTGCATGTTTTCTTTCATATTTTTCATTTTCTATCATTTTATTTATTATTTTTCTATATTTGCGATACTAGGTCAACAAGGTCGGTATAGTTTCTAACTTATATGTGCATGTTTAACATATAATCACACCATTTTTTTGGTAGGTATTCATCAGATACAAGCCACTAGGTCAAATAGGTCGACACAATTTTCCAGACAGCTTCTAAAAAACATACTAGGTTGACCAGGCTAGTATAGTCATCTTCACAGGGTTCAACAAATAAGAAATTATGGAACTAGGTCAACTCAATCAACATAATTGGTAGAATTTGTAAATAACATTCAAGATAATTCAACATAAATCTCACATTCCTCTACATATTCCAACCCACCAAGGTTCCTTTCTCTTTTTTTATCATTTTAGTTATCCCTTACAGTTCTTTTTTACATAGATTGTAGTCATTAAAACTTCCCCCATACAATAAACTAGGTCGACCTAGTTATGTGTTATGTATTCTATATAAAATACTAGGTCAAACCTATTGACATAGTTATTAAATACCCTTACTTCAATAGTACATTAGCAAAACTGTCAACTCTGTATTATAATGTCTACATACACTTTCATATGAACCAACACTATATTCTGTTTTAAATCAGAATTAACATCTATATGATAGTAATTAATTCACGCTTTCATTTTTAGTTGTTTGTATGCTTAGAATAAATCACATTTTCTAATTAGGTGGATTTTCAATAAACCATTTAGTTGTACTATTTTTCTCTTTCTTTTACACACCACCAAATCACATAATTTCAAAATGCATTTAAACAATATTCTACCCAAGGCCTACCTACTTGGATTTCATCACCAAAGAGGAAGCCAAATTGGTTTTCTAGCCAAGTATAAACACATGGTTAATGGTATATATTGTCAATGCACCTAACACACTTTTCGTTGAAGGATTGTGAAGTGAGGGGGTAGGCCCCAATACCAAGCTAGTACCATTGCCAACATAGATCCTTTTTAGCCTAAATGTCCTGAAACCATCCATAGATTACTTTCTAGTTCCCTAATTTTAGCCAAATTATCTATCATATTTAAAATAATACTCTAATAATCTAACAACATTTAGTATGACCACTTAGTTAACACTTACTTTCCAAGTTGATTGCTTGCTCTTTTCTCATTGTATATTGTATTACAAAAACTTACATTGGTTAGCATTGGTGCAAGGTTATGTGTTATGTGCCTCAATTGGATCATCCTCATTGACCCAATTGATTGTGTGTTTACTTTCATTTATTTATTTCAAAGTATATTGCAATTTTTTTCCCTATTTTATTACATTGTCATTCTATAAGACACAATATCTTATAGACTGTATGTTTTCCTTGTCTACAATATTGAGCTGACCTGGTTGACCTAGTATTCTTTTTTGTCTCTCAGGATACAGTACTAAGTTGATCCTATCGACTCTGTATCCTTAGCAAGCTACTTTCTATCCTAGTTTATAGTAATAGGTCGATCCTATCAACTATGTATCCTTATTTTCTTAGTTTTTAGACCCTATTTTTAGTACTAAGTTGACCCAATCAAATTTTTACTCTTATCAGTCCCTTTATATTTCCTTGCTTTTTCATCACCTTTGCCTTTCTTAATCCCCCTCATTCATCATGAGTTTCCTAGTTGAAGACAACACTAAGTTGAATTCATATGGATATGATGATTCTTACTAACCCTAATAGGGTCTCCCATAAGTAGTTGGTGGATAAAATCAATGTTCATATAGCCACTTGCACAAAAAGCTATGGGACCCATCCTCATTCCTCTTTACTTCACAATCTTCTCTTCTCACTTGAAGATATACCCCAATTATAGTATACACCTTAAATTCTCTTCTTTATCTCTAAGTTTCCTCAACATCAAGGAAATGATCCTTCTACCATTTACCAACTCATGATAAGTGGTCAAACTAAACAACCTCTTTCACCTTCTCCCACATTCTCACACAAATTTGGGGATACTAACTTATTTGTTTCTCTATTTTGACCCCTTATTATACCATGACTTATTCTTCTTTGGCTTCCTCTACCTTCATGCCGAGTATCTCTACAAATATGGCAGGTTCTATATCTAGTGGGCCTCCTTCGAGACCCACTCATCTCAATTCTTCCACTAGTGCATTGTTTGCTACCCATGGTAACCATGCCTCTAGTGTTGGTTCTTCTCATCCATTTACTATTCCATCTTTTTCCACATAAGAAAATTATGCCACTAGTGCCTCACTTGCTAATATTTATTCTCAAGCTCCTACTAACACTCATAGTGGTACCCATGCCACTAATACCAATTCTAATGCCTTAAACAATGCAAACAATACAAACCAAACCCATCAAATCCTATCACAAAACCTTAATAAAGTGAATGATTTTCAAGATAAAAATGCAAATACAAAATCACCTTATCCATCTTCAAACCCACCCCCAATAGATGTCATGGGGCATGCATAATCAACATGATCCCCCACCTCCTCTTCAAGATTCTTATGGTAATCTTATACCTCAACCTAATATTGTCAACAATACAATCAAGAATCTTCAAAATGAACCTCTCACATCTCAAATTATTAATATTAATATAGGAGGTATCACCCCTACCATTTCTTACAATGGGTCAACTGATCCTACTCTTCATCTAAAAACATTTGGAAATCTATATAAAGACTAGGTCAAATTAAATACCTTTGCCACTACCAAGCTATTATCCAAAATTGTCATGGGTGATGCATCAGATTGGTATAACCAACATAAAACTAATTTTATTACTAGTTTTGAAGATTTAGTAAATGTTTTGGTCTAAGAGTTCCAAACTAGTCATCTTCTTGAGAATACCTTAGCCCATTTTATAAATTGTAATTAACTTGAGACTAAAACTACCTAAGATTTCGTTAAATGATGGAAGACTTTGTCTAACAAATGTGAACATAACATGGCTGATGATAAAATTTTCCATCTCGTTACTAATTTTAGTTTTCCCATGTTACAATATTGGGTCTAAACTCTCTCTCTATGTACTTTATAAGTGGCTATTGACCAAGATAAATGTCAAGATTTCCTTATGCATCAATTCAAACCATCTCAGCCTTCTATGTGTAATCACATGTTACTTAAGAATAAGAATCATCATGCTACTACTGATGGTGTCATGGAATCTTATGACACCATCCACACTATTTAAGTTGTTGTTCCTAAACAAACTTCATAACACACTTAGCCTCTTAACCGCATCACCAATCCTCATTTCTCTTCAACTAATAACATCAATGTTCATAAAAATTTATACTCAATAGAATTACTAAAACATCTACCAAGGCCTCTCCCATGAGAAATCGATCCCACTCACCCTATGAAATTTTGGTATGATCCCAACAAATTTTATTGGTTTCATGTCAGTTGGGGTCATTCTCATGAGACTTGTAGGCAACCTCACAATTTGGCTATGCATTTTCTTCTTGGTCCCAATTTTGACCATGACTCTATCATTCATCAATGCCAATAATCCTATGGCATTGATTTCAAATCTCATGAAACACATACTAAATCTCAAGATTTGAATCAAGCTAATACTCATTTGGCGATCTATAAAGATCCTCTTCCAAATCACCAAGATACCCAAGATAAACCCACCCCTTCTACCAATAATCTTGATAGTCTTATTGACCCAATTCCTGAAGAGAATGTGGTTAATATGACTAATATATGAATATTGGTCGCTTTCATTGATCCTCAACCCATCTACACCCCTCTATTATCTCACACATTTTGTGTTATCCAAGATTCTTCTCCAACTCACTTTAATGAGTTGAGGCAGGATGACCTTATATATTTTGATGAACCAATTCTAACCCCTCCCTTGGATAAAACTTCCCATTCTTTTTCTACCATCCCTCTATCTTCTTTACCTAACACCAGTGACACTCAAGCTTTTAGGAACACTTGTTCTAATACTTCTCAAACCCAACTTGCATCAACTACTCCATCCTCTCAACATAA
This sequence comes from Torreya grandis, assembly GCA_037957365.1. Classification (NCBI taxonomy): domain Eukaryota; kingdom Viridiplantae; phylum Streptophyta; class Pinopsida; order Cupressales; family Taxaceae; genus Torreya; species Torreya grandis. The sequence continues at coordinate 824,592 of JARHVA010001321.1, forward strand.
TCTACAAACTTGTCCTCTAACCGAACCTTCTCCCTCTCATCAACCTAAATTCACATGTACTTCAACTCCTCCTTTTGAGGACCTCCTTCAACACTATGCACCTCTTTCCAACAATATTCTTATGGGTTATGATGAGTGTGATCTTATCATGGAAATCACCAATCTCTCGTCCCAAATCCCATTTATAAAACTTATGAGGACCTCTCCACATCATCATAAACATCTTATGCATATTTTGTTCAAAATGAACATCCCTTATCCTCCTCTAGCAAGATGCAAAGTAATATTATTTGGATCTAAAGATAACATTCTCTAACAGTGAGAAGAGATGTCCATACATGTTGATGAAACAATGGACACTTCTCTTTCCCTCAAATTCCTGATTACTTCCATGATCTATGATGAGATTTTGCTTCGTGCAGATGATCCTCCTCTTTTCATTAGTGTCTAAATTAGTAATATCCAAGTCAAGCATGCCATTATTGATGAGGGTTAAGGTACTTGTGTTTCCTCTCTTAATTTTATCAAAACCCATGGATATTCTAAATGTCATCTTAAATCCACATACAACACATGTCAAGGCTATGATCGAAGGCAAATGTCTCCTTTAGGTTTTGTGTGGCTCTCCATTACCATCCCACCTATCATTGTTCATGTGAAGGTTATGATATTTAACTTTCCTCTATCTTACAACATTTTTCTTGGTAGGCCATGGACTGATCTTATGAGAGAAATTGCCTCTTCTGCTTACCAATGCATCAAATTTCCTTACAATGGAGCCATCCATAGGATTTAGGGTGACACCAATCCTTGTAATTTTAAACAATTATAAGACTAGGTGTATTCAAGATTCCTACCCTTTAACCCTTGAAAAATGTTCCATTTTGTGAATCTCAATGATTTAACTTTCTCATCATTTCCACTTGAGGTTACAATGGTCATCCCAAACTCATTAGGAATATTCCTCCTAACCTCCTAGATTTTGATGATGATAAGCTTGATGAGATCAATCTCAATATTAAAACTTTTGATCTCTCACCTCACCTCATCTCTCAATATCTTACTTCTTTACAACCTCATTCTCATCAATCACCTTGTGATGGCATCCCTATTGTATTAAGTAAGACTTGACATTCCATTCATCACACCAAATCAGATGATAATGTCATCCCTACCTATTCTATTGATCTTCATACACTTGATTATGATCATGGTTATACCTTAGATGATCCATTATTAGAAGGTCTAGTTCAGGTCTACGATGCTGATATTATTCATTATCATTCCTCTTTACTTCAATCTTTTAGTATATCTTCCCATGTTCCATCGTATATCATTCCTAATTTTAGTATTTTATCTCTTTATCATTTGGTAAAGATGATGCAGACACCTCCAATTTATGAATAACCTCATAAGAGTATGCTTATGGATCATAATATGATTGGAACCTATCACTTTGCTAGGTATCATGACCCTTATAACCTACTTATACCTAGGATGCATGTAAATCCCCTTCAACCTTTTGTAGACCCTGCCCATCCCTCAATAGAGCCTAGTTTGGATCCCACTCCTACACCTACTTTAGCTAAGTCTATTCCTACTTTCGATCCTATTTCTCCTTCAGTTGAGTCTTGTTCAATCTCTTCACCAAACCTACCTTCTCTTATGGTTTACTCCCTTTACTGTAGCTAGATCCTTCACCCACCAAATGGGCTGATCAACCTTATTGTGACATTTATAAAGTTGTCAGTCATTAGATTAGAGATTGTTCCCTATATCAAGCTCCTTCCACTTTTGTTAAACTCATCCTATGATTACACTTACCAAGACTACTCACATGCATATCTGTTGCTTCCATGGCACAAATAACCATTCATCCACACATTATCACAATCTATGATAATATAATGACACTTTGTGTTCTACTACTCACTAGTCCTTAGACAAGGCTATACCTCCCCTGAAACTATTACTTGAGTATCTTCCTAAGTATGGAAAGGTATATTGTCTCTAGCATTGATGTGACACACATCACACTGATCATTGTTGCATCCTTCAACAACATCTTAAAGATCACCTTTTAATTATTCTTGCACCTTTTATCATTGTTCCCATAGGTCATTCTAACAAGAAGGCTTCCCATTCTTCCCCCATGGTTCCACCTCCTATGGTTCCATCTCATCTTATGGTCCCTTCTTCACCTCTTATTCCTCCACCCATGAATCCTCCACCTATGGACCTTTCCTCACTTGTGGATCCTTCTCCACCTGTGAGTCCCTCACTTGTGGTATCTTCCCCACTAGTGACCCCTTCATCTCTTGTAGAGTCCATTCCTATGCATTATCCTGAGTATACCTTTAATGATATCCTTCATCAAAATGATCCTTCAAGCATTCATACCTTTTTCATTAAAGAGATTCAACATGAAATATTTTCCTAGCTTTCACTGAAGATCGATGAAACCTCAGTTACAGTTTGCATTCAAATCCATAGAGACTTTCAGATGTTATGGCTAATGTGTGTGGATAAATATATCATTACTTATGAGCACATGCATGGTGTTATTAAATTTTCACTTGGTTTGGATGTGTGCTCAAACTTTATCTTTATCTATTTGTTATATCATTTGACATTGTGTTAAATTCTTATCTATCTTACATGGTGACTTTTGTTTTGCACTTTATATTGCTTATGTTGTCATTATGTTCTCTTATGGATTTATTATTTATCATTGTATTATTTTTCTTCATGAGTTAATTAATTATGTTTTCCTTGTTCTTTTTCATGATTGTTTTCTATTTTATCTCTATAAACATGGATAATAATTATTCTGACTTGGTTATACAAACCTTGCTATCTTTAGTCATTCATTCTATACCATGTGATCAATTAACACAATTTATCTCATTATAATCTCCCTCTACTAGTCAAATTTGGATCTCCTCTTATTCTCCTTTATTCCCTTTTTCAAAATAAGCATATACATGGTTGAGACTTGAGATAACATGTTGGTTCATAGTTAAGTCTAAGTGTCATAGTTAGTCTTATCTTTGGTTAATTAGTTTCCTTTATCCAAAGCCTAAAGATCATTCATGTATATCACTCTATCTCTCATTATTGGTCATTCCAAGTTTGTATGGAGGAGGAATATTAAAAGCCATAAAAATATGTAAAATCAAAATCATTTAACAAAAGGCAATGATCCAAAAGGCAACATTCAAAATTCTTAAAAGTTAAATCACACTAAAAGAGTGATTCTAAGCACATCTCCTTCTTTTAATCGAAGCTTAAAATCCATAGTTGGCGTAAAGATAGAGATGAGGTCCATTGGGGTGTGGTAGGCTAGTAGATTAGGAAAGGAGAATAAAAAAATATTTTAGTGCTACCTACTTTTTCATGGAAGTACCCAATTTTCACATTAGACTGATGGCTCTATAAGGGGTCTTGAGGAATGGGGAACACGTTGTGGGGAGGAAGGTCCATTTTAATTTTATTTTTTAAATTTAACTTCATGATTTGATCTTAGTAGCACACTTATTTACCTACACAACGTTGTGTCTATAGCGAATGGGTATCCTTTGTACAATGATGGTCACTAGACACTTAGTGTCTTCTCATGTCCATAGTATGGTTCATGTAACCTAAGGTCTTCTCATAAGATGCCTAAGTTAGGATTTTTAAATTCCCTTTTTCACTTCCTAAAATCCTAATATTTCCCCTTGAAAAATATTGTTTTGTTCACTGATCACTCCCCTAGGGATTCCATTTGTGAGTTGCATTGTAATACCATGGATAGGACCTGGCCTTCCTAAAAAATTACCAAATTTTTTGCATTACCATTACCAACATCCCCTTTTACCATATTTTCAATTATTTCTACCTCATCAGTGTTCCCTTTGTGAGTTGTAGTGTAAGACCACAAATAGGACCTAGCCTTCCTCACAAAATTTTATAATATTCAAGTCACAACAAAATTACATTTGTCAAATATGAGATAAGATATGATTGATTATGAGTTACACATCATTGACATGCTTTCCATCTTGATTTAGTATGTTTTATGCTTACTTCATTAATATTTCACCTTTATTTCTTATTTTTCGATTGTATGTAAGAATCCAACCATTTCTTGAGTTTTTCATACTTCCCAACTTGAATTAGTGTGATTAATTTAAGACCATTTTTTCCAATTTTGTCTCTTTTATACTTCCCAGTGTGATCTAGTATGCTTGATTGACTTAATTGATTTATTTTTATACCATTGTTATTTCATGTGCTTTCCATTTTATTATATTAATTTCTTACTTTCCAATGTGATTTAGTGTGATTTTACTATTTTAATTTGGTGCCAAAAGCTCTTTCTCTTGGTTTAAAAATAACTTGTTGCCCTCTTGTTTACCATTCTTTGGTTTCTTATACTTTGCCATTTTTTGTTATTACACATTTCCTAACATGACATAGTGTGTAGTACATTTGTTTTTGATTAATTATATTTTACCAAAGTCTTTTTCACCTGTTTCTTTTTAACCATGCATGTGTATTACTTAATGCTAGAAAAGAAAACATAACACATATATTTCCTATAACATATTCATCAAAAGCAAAATACATGTGCTAAAAATAAATATATCCATGCATCCACAACCAAAACCATAATATAAACACATAAGATCAACATCCAACTATCAAAATAAGATATCTCTATATATATAGTTTTTTTGATATAATAGTACACAAAGACATCACTCCACCTTTAAGGTTGGGATCTATCATGTCTATCTTGTGACCTCACCATGCTTCCCATAGATGCCTCATACAATACCCTCTAAATGGTATGTTGTAAATAGGATGTCTAGGATTTTAAGCCTATCACCTATCGCTATAGGTTGGCCACCAGGGCCTATACCTATGTTATCTAACTCATGTTAGTCATATGTACAACTCTCTCCTAATCCAAGGCTTGCCACACATGTGTCTCTCTTGCTCCCACCCCTAATAGTGGATGTAGGTCATCTCTTCACACCAATAATTGCCTTATATCTTCTCATAGTAATATGAACCAGTTCACCTGAGTTGGGGCAGATGGTATCATAGGATCATCTAAGGTGTAAGGTCATATGGCATTAGTGCCTCATCTAGGATATCATGGAGTGTTCCCCTCACTATAGATCCCCATCTGGTTTCCTCCTCCTTCATAGGATCTATAATCAATAAGCTAGATAGATGTTACAACATAAATATATCTCAAAATCTATCTACAATCTATCAATTAAATCTTACATAACTAGTGTTTTATTTTCAAAACTTACAAAAATTTCAACCATTTATTACCTATTTGAATATTGCCTATCACCATCTCCCCATCTGCATAATCATTGAGCACAGTCTCTCCATCAGCTCATCTTTTGAGTACCTTGTCTATGGGATGCCTTCTAACCAATGTAAACCCCAAGGTTACCGCCCATGCCCATCTCAAGCCTCACCTCAATGGTGCCTTTATGGACCAACTCTACCCTAGGCTGACTGATGGGTCATCTTAAATGACTACCCTATGTGTTCTCTCTTGTCACTAGCATCTCTATCAATGGTATGATTGAGGTGATCATTGTTCCTCCTACTATGGTGTTAGATGTGGTAACTATAACATGCCTGTATCTAGATCCATCTCCTCTCTAGTTCTTGGCCATCATGCTTGACCTATCCATGGTCTCTCACACCGTAGTCTAATCTCTGGTCTCATGATTGGTGGTCCCTTTCCTCTTCTCCCTCTCAGCTCTATCACATATCTAGCCCAAAATGTGGGCACCACTATATGAGCCATTGAGTAAGGGAGTCTCAACTATCTTGGTACATGTTCCAGTAGATGTGACTCTATCCACTAGCTATAGTAGCCCATAATTTGTGCTCATGCCAACTCTGGTACCACCATCCTTCAACTCAGCCATAATGTCATAATAATCCCATACGACTGCCACATAATATTTGATTCCATTACTATCTATAGTGCTGGAATGTGGGGTACAGCCCACACCACTCAATCTTACCTCCACATTTGTACTTGTGGTAATCAATCATTAACCACATGGGGCAACCCAGTTGGTCAGTATATTGAGAACCTCTCGTATATCTAAGCACTCAATAATATCACTAGTCCTATAGTATTTTACCCTCTAGAAAACATCACATACATATCAAGCATGAGCTAAACCTAGATGACTGAACCTATATCATATAGTTTCTCTAATCCAAAATAGATTAGCACAAGGCTATTACATATAGTGGTACCTTGCCATTTGACTTATGACACAACTCTCATGTTATCACAAATCATATCATTACCTTATATATATCCAGAATCTAAGCTATATAGATATCAAAAATGCTCACCCTTAGCCTTGGATAAATCCTATATGAGTAAATCACCCATCGAGCTAAATCTCATTTCTCCTTCTACCCATCTGATATCCTCATGATCACTGGTATCCCTCACATCAGAAGTTCAAGAATATCATGGACATCATTTAATGTGATACCCACCTTGATGGTATCCCCATCCATCACCCACCTAAAGGTATTAGTTAAGCACTTTCATACTTCTAGAAACATGACTACTAGATCTGCACTTAGTGGCACTCGACACATATCCATAATGCCTCTTAAGCCTAGTGTGACTAACCTAGCTTAATCCTCTGTTGTTAATCAATCTAATAGATATGGTAGCCAAGAAGAATATACTAATAGTCAAAATCTATAATGCCCCTATAACCATCAAATAATAAAGGATGTATTAGACCTCCATGTCACTTATAATCAAATACATTCTTTTTAAATTTTTACAAAAATAAACCCTAATTTATTCATTTTTAAAATCAATTTCACCTATTCTTAGCCTACTTGGCCATATCAGTACTCAATCAATCAACCTGGGCCTTCAACACTATATCAACTATTTTCCTATATTTCAGTAATATATTGACCACTTAGTCACATACTAAGTTGACCTAATGGTACCAGGTTAACCATTTAGACTTAACAAACTAAGTTGACCCTTTCATTTCCCACTTAGTACTAAGTTGGTAGAGTGGATTAATCAACTAACTCAGCACATGGGTACTAAGTCATCACTCTACCTAAATAAACTAAGTTGACCCATGCCTACTAAGTTGGCAGTATTAAAAGCTGATTTTCAACCTACTAGGTGAACTGGGTTGACCTAGTTGGTTTAAGTTGGTGACTATTTTCCTTGCTTGTAATAAATGCCTTGAACATTTATTACTCTGATTCCTTTTAACCCATTTCCATATTTAGCCTATTATACCCTTAGAAACTATCTAAGGTTCATTTCAATTTTTAGAAATGGTCTAAATTTACAAATTTTAATAAAACACTTAATTGCAACTAAAATACTCAAAACAAGTTTGAAATTCTCAGTTGCCTACTTGTGTTACACTCACTACAGTCGCTAGGCATCCTCCTCATCTCAGCTGTCATCTCCTCACCATCCTAGCTCTTTTGGATTTTGGTTGGTCTCTTAGAGCTCTATTTTTTTCCAAATAAGTCAAACAATAAGAAAATGACTTTCTTTTCACCCTATTTAAACTCACTATTCATAATTCTTTACCTTTTAAATATTTACCATCAGATTCCTTATTTTGATCATAGCTTTATTTTTAATCACTCATTTTTTGAACTATAAAAAGTTCTAAAATCATGACATCGTAGAGAATATTTTCCACTATTAAATGCCTATATTCCATTTTTTTAAATTTTTTGCTCTGTTTTGCACTAATCTCTATAGGGTCACCTAATGTTCCTCACATTAGATGCCTTCACATCTCTTGCAGTATACTTATTTATCTACAACACTAAGGTAAGTAAAGATATGTGTTTTTAAATTTTATCCTTTCATTTATATTATTTTCTCCTTACAACATTTTACTTAGCATCAATGTTATGTGTCATTATGTTCTATTCCTGAAACACCATCCTGTGTAATATTTATGTGACACATGATGAGTTTCAAGTGGGGCATATGTATACACATAATATTTTCAAAATTTTATCAATTATTGATGCTCTTTATCTTGAAAGAACCCATCAATTCTCAATCTCTTTGAGTGCATGCCTTAAGGGGTACACCAAAAAAAGGGTGGGTAGAGCATTGGTACTTCGCAGGATTGTTGTCCCTTTTTCCATTTGTTATTTACACAATTTTCTTCTAAAAACTATATCCCTAAGCTTGTCTTCTCTCTTGTATACTCCTCTAATAATTTACCACCTTCCATCCCCATTTTCCTGATCTAAAACCCTTTTTGACAATTTACAGTACTAAGTCGACCGGGTCGACCATATACTCTTATGGGTGAAATTCATTTAGGGTCTAGGTCAGCTCTTGGCCAACCTAGCCTGTGACCTAGTGAATTTTTGTCCATAATAGTACTATGTTGATTGGGTCAACCCTGTCAGCCAATTTTTTTGGAAGGGTTTAGGGTCAAATCTTCCTATATATATAAGATCATTTTGCCATTATTAAGGGAATAAAAAGTAAGATTTATTGCATATCTGCTTATCCACCATTTTACTTGAGGAGTAATCTTAGGGTTTCATACTTTTTTTGGAGATACAGATCTTGTCTTGTGGATAAGTCTTTTGTATGCATTGATAGGTTGTGTAGCCTAGATCTAATTTATCTTTGTCATCCTTACATACCATAATAACCTCTTGTGACACACCTAGGCTAAGAGAGAGATTGAGGCTCAGTGGGTTCATCTTCAAAAGTAAGTATTCCTAACTTTGTTTCTCCTTTATAAGAGTAGATAGATATGCATTTTTACTTTTCTTCCATGTATTAGGATTTTGTATACATTGATGTGAGTATATGTATTCTATGCATGTTTATTTTTATTATTTATTAACCCTACTTTGTAACACAAGCTTTGGTGAGCACTATATTAGACTTTACTTTACTTGTTATTAGTTTAGTGATTATGAAAACATAAGGCTTAGTTAAGGTTATTACTTGACTTTGCTTGACTAGAGGCTTTGAAACCCTCCCTAGTATTATTATTGTGATAAGATATCCCCTAATTGGGTCTAGTAGATCCACATATTGGTCATGTTCCTAATTATCTAATGTATCCCTAATCGAAAGTGTAAATAAGATCTCTCTTCTCTGAGTTAGGATTGATTTATAGACTTGATGCATTTTTGATTGCATACAAGATGTAGCTTACAAGTCACTCATCTCAAAGTAAGAATTAATTGTATCATGTGATAATGTACTATTACGTCAACATGTAGAGAGTATTCCATCATAGAAATGCAATTGTCATTGAAGCATGTATATAACATATTGAATGTAAGCCATAAAAATGTTTGTCTAGATAGATATCAAATTGGAGCATGTTGTAAGGTAACCATATTTAAATTAGATTATATAGTAAAAGTTCATGACATGTATCATGACACCACTAATAAAGCTCAACAAACATAAAAATTAAAACACATAATGTTATGTAATAAGGCCAAGAGCTACATACAATGGGTATGAATATGTCACAACCAACAAGGCCAAATGGAAATTAATTATGTCACAAACAAAGGACATATTCAAATGTCACACAAGCATGATGGCTAAGGGTCATAAGTAATGGACACGTTCAAATGTTGCACATACCAAGCAAAGATATAATAGATATTCCCAAATAATTTACACACTCAAGGGCCAAGGGACACACACAATAAACTTGCAATGTCTAGCTTATTATGTGAGAAAGTAAAAAATATTGAAAGAGCATGGAATAAGAGAAAAGTAGTTTATTCCATCTGTATGTATCAATTTCACATCATATCAAAGTAGTATATCCATGTATCATAATGTAAGATATGAGTGATTAACAAGACACTTGAATGATTTGTAGCTCAATGTTGCATTTAAAGTCATAAATAGATATAACCTATTAAAGTGTAACTTGTAGATTTAGATTCCCCAAACATAGGCATGGCCATTGGGTAGAAGGGAGTCTAACATCTAAACATGTATTTAATATATGTATGTCCTACATCACACTCATATACCTTATGAAATGTATGTGTGTTTAGAAAATAATATGTTATCTACCAAATATGTGATAAATAACATATGCAAAGAAGCAAACTATCAAATTTTGTCATGCTTAGGTATTTATTTTTATTTTTTGAGAATATTTTTGTATTTTTGCAATATTTTACTTTTTTGGATTTTCTTTGCCATATTTGATTTATTTGTATTTTTTGTAATATCTATAATTTTTTTGGTATTTTTAATATTTTGTGGAAGGGAAAATAACCTATGATCCCATAAATGGGAGGACCATTTTACATGATTGTATTAAATATGTTGAAGATGAATTTTACTTTATGAAAAGTGTTGTAAGTAGGTGTATCTAAAGCTGAAAAGGCATCAAGAGATGTAGTGTAATTTTCTTCATCACTACTTATAAAATCTATTGCCACATATTTAACTTGAGAAGTGCAAGACTTGGTGGAGCATCCTAGTATAATAGGATAATTCCTTATTTCTTGTGTTTACTATGGAACATGTTGAATCGTCAAAGATGCTACCTTAGATAATGTTGTGGAATAGTTATATGTTTTTAAATATTGAGTAACTCTTTGATATGAATTTTTATGTGTAGGGAAGTGTACCATAATAAATATTATTTATAGGTGGCCCAATTGATTCTACACTATGCTCTTTAATGGGTACACTAATTATCTTTGTACTACACTTTTAAGTCAGTGACATTGTTGTTCTTATACTATGCTCTTGAAAACATACCATGACAAATTACGGTGGTGGGAGGGGAAGGAAGAGGAGTTATGAATGACTATATAGGGTACTCATATTTAATGCCCTGAACTTTGACTATTTTATTGAAATGTATGTACTTGAGGCATATATGCACTATAGATGGTACTATGTGGAGTTTTTGTATCTAAGGGAATCTTAATAACTTTTTAAAGACCCTTGTGTTTAGTACATATAGAAATGGATTTTCCATAGTTTCTAAAACAACTTGGAGAGGCAACACTATATCCCTAAGAGTATTTTATGTGTGTCCACCGAATGCTTTTACTACTCTTGATCTAGATTGTAAATCTTATTTTGTGTATTCGGGAATATGAAGGGGTGCCATGGTATAATAATTTTTGATTCACCCATTTTCAATCATTACACTGTGGATAGATTTATTATTGATGTATGCTCTAACAAAGAGTGCATTCTTATATGAAAAATCATCATTGATTTCACTATAATCGAATGTTATTACTAGATGTGGTGATGATGTGCTTGTAAATATAAAATTAATTTCATTTACTATATGCCCATATGACTTAATGGGAGGGTGTGCATTATACACATGATGTAATTATAAATTATATATTTTACCATGATTTTTAAAGGGATATTTGGATTTTTTCACGTTACATTGTTATTTTGTTGTGGTCTTGCTTCCTTTGTGGGTATGTTTAAGTCAACAATATTATCATCAATAGGATCTTGTATCTTATGCCATAACTTGTAACACTTGTTTGTATATGTCTAATACATATATGGTAATCACAATAGACAATACTATCAAAGCCCTTAGGTTTAGGCTTGGTTAAATAAAGCTCAAATGGTGGAGGTAAAGATATAAGATTACAATCAATTATTTTTGGTGATTTTCAAATTTGTAGAGGATCATTTTTTGTGTGGGATAATGTTCCATGGTTTATTGGGAAGCATGGAATATATATTTATCCATGGTATCCCTTATTCAACCCTAAAATAACAATCATTACAGAGGTTCCACTTTGGGTTTAACGCTACAATCTTCCATTGGTGATGAGAAAATTTAGTTTTATTCAACATTTTGTAGGGTTTTAGGAGATTTTGTTTGAATTGATAAGGAATCTAAAGCCCAACCAAATATATTTGTAAGAGTGTGTGTTATTATAGATTTGTCTAAACCTCTTCATCATTGGGTAAGTGTAGAAATCTTGGGGATAAAAAGGGGCCTATTCGTGGACATCTTTTTTCTAAAAATCAAGAAATCTCAGCTTTTGTAGATTATTTGAGATGGCTACACTCAAAATTTGAAGATGGTATAAGAACATGAATTATATAATTTAAAGTCTAGTTTCTAAAACACTATTTTAAAAAAAAAAGGTATATAAGCAGCTCAAACAACTAAAATTTGAAAAGGAACTCTTTTTTAAAAAAAAATAGAGTAGATAGCCGATTGTATGGTGCATCATTTTTTTAGCATTGTTTAGTATTGTTTACAATCCTTTGGTGGAAACTTAGATAAAACCATCTAATTTGTAAATTATATTTTTTAAAAATAAGTAATATATTTATTTTATTAATTTTACAAGTAAATAGATCATGAAAATTGACAAAAAATGGATAGATGGTTGTACAACCTCTATAACTACCATAAAAAATGACTTTTTTTTGAGTGCATATAGAATTAGGGTTAATGTGTGGCCATATAATTGTTTTTTGTATTTTTATCAATGAAGAAAAAACATATATAGGCATGTAGTGGCCTAAAAAATCCATAGTTAGAAATCATCATAGATGAAAACATTAAAATAGCCAAAAAATTAAAATATATATATTTGGAAAGAGGAAAGCATGCTTGATGTCATAGTAATAATATATTGACTTGTTTCATTTAAATTCATATTGTTTATGATGATGAAATTTTTTTTTTCAAGACACTCGAATTCGAATGTGTGTTAGCAAGTCCAAGCCTCAGGCTTAGGAATTCAAGACATTTCCAAGCCAAAAGGTAGGGTTTTTAAATTAAAACATAAAAAAACACATACACATTATAATTCATATGCTCTATAACATGTATTTATTACATTAAAATTACACAAAAAAATAAAATGAATCTATGTATATGTGTTTTTGTTCATGCATCTATCTATTCACATTTATATTTTTATTTTAAAGTAGAGTGTGTCAATATACACACTACCACAAAAAAGATATAATGGATATAGTGATACAATTTTGGTATGTTTACACCCATGAATGTAATTTCAACTATATATAATATGATTTAGGGTTCAACCATTCCCAATTTCATTAAAAATGAATGAAAGAGTCAATTTTTTCAATGGTGGAGGTAATTAGGGATAATTTGAACTCCTTGAATGTGATTGTGACTATAGGATGTGATTTGGGGCTAAATTAGCTTAGATTTCTTGACATATTGAGTGAATGAGTGAATAGGTGCACTCAATGATATAATTTGAGTGAAATTGAGCCTCGTGAACCTAATTATGACTATGAAGGATGTAAGTTGGGGATCTCGACCCTAATGTCATAACAAAATAAAATAAATAGTCCATTGGTTCAATCCAAAGGCAATTGGGGATAATATGAGACCCTTAAACCTAACTATGACTCTAAAATATGATTAGGGATTAATCAACTCCAATTTTATTAGAAAATGAAGCAAATAATCATTTAGTTTAATGATGAATGCAAGTTTGACATGCATAAGATATGGTTTGGGGATTAATAAACTCAAATTGCATTATATAATGATTGAAATAGTCGATTGGTTCAATTATGGAGGTAATTAGGGTCAATATGAGCCCGTTTCACCTAATTTTGACTATAAAATGTTATTTGAGGCTAGGTTGGCTTTGATTTCATCATAGATTGAGATAATTAGTCAAATGGTGTAATTAGTGACATGATTTTAGAAATATTGAACCACATAAACCTAGTTTCAATTGTATATGATGTGATTTGGAGTGAAATTGACCCTGAAGTCATCATATAATGAACTAAATAGTTGATTCATTTAATTAAGGATGTAATTAAGGTCAATTTGAGCCCTTCAACCTAACTTCAAGAGTAGGACATGATTTTAGGCTATATTAGCTCTGATTCCATCATGAATTTATCCAATTAGTCAACTGGGGCAATTATAAACATGAATTAGGCTGAATTGAGCCTCATGAACCTAAATTATGGCTCAATCAATTATATAGGATGCAACATATGGCTTAATCAATCATAATTTTATTATAAATACAAATATGGGTTCATTGAACTCATTAAACCTAACTGCGAGTCTATGAAGTGATTTGGGGCTAAATTAGCTCATATTTCTTAACATATTGAGCCAATTAGTTGATTATTACAATAAGTGATTTAATTTGGATGAAATTGAACCCCACAAACTTAATTTTGATTATGTAGCATGTAATTTAGGGGTCAATTGACCCCACTATAATAACAAAATAAATAAATAAAATAGTTCACCAATTCAATCAAAAATAAAATTGGGCCAAATTTGATCGCCTTCAACCTAATTACAAGAGTAAGATGTGATTTGGGTTTAAATTAGCTCTGATTCCATCATGAATTGATCCACTTAGTTAATTGGCGTAATTAGAGGCAATTTAGGCAAATTTGAGCCCTATTAACCTAAATTATGGCTCAATAAAATGTATAAGATGAAATATTTGGATTAGTTGACCCTAATTTTATCACAAATATAAATATGAAGGTAATTAGGGCCAATCTAAACCCATTAAACCTAATTGCAAGTCTAGGATGTGAGTTGGGGATAAATTAGCTCATATTTCCTGACATATTGAGCCAATTAGTCTATTGTTACAATCAGTGATGCAATTTGGATGAAATTAAACCTTGTGAACCTAATTTTGAATATGTAAGATGTAATTTTGGGGTCAATAAATCCCACTATCATAAAAAAATAAATCAAATAGTCCACCAATTAAATAATGAAGGAAATTGAGGCTAATTTGGGCACCTTCAACCTAAATGCAAGAGCACAATGTGCTTTAGGGATAAACTAGATATGATTCCATCATGAATTGATCTAATTACTCAATTAGTGAAATTATAGATGTGATTTAGGCCAAATTAAGCTTCGTGAACCTAAATTATGCCTTAATCAATTATATAGGATGCAAGCTTAATCAACCTTAATTTTATCACAAATGTAAATATAGAGGTAATAATGGCGTATATGAACCTATTGATCCTAACTAAAATTTTAGGGTGTGATTTGGGGTTAAATTATCTCATATTCCTTGATATATCAAGCTAATTAGTCAATTATTATAATCAATGATGCAAGTTGGACAAAATTGAACTCTATGAACCTAATTTTGACTATATAAGATGTAATTTAGGGGTCAATTGACCACACTATCATAAAAAATAAAATAAAATAGTACACTAATTAAATTATGAAGGAAAATTGGGCCAATTTGAGCCCCTTCAACCTAATTATGACTATAAAATGTGATTTGGGGCTCAATTTACCATAATTTTATTGCAAAATCAATCATAAAGGTAATTGGGGCTAATCTGAACACCTTGAACCAAAATAGGTGTATAGGATGTTATTTGAGGCTAATTTAACTATTTGTGAACCTAATATCAACTATATGGGATGTGATTTGGACATCAATCAGCCCCAATTTCACCACATAATAATCATATAACATAGTAATATGGTATATAACTATGTAGAAATAATGTGTATGTGCAAATTTAACAAAATAAAAAATTAGTCCTCCATTTATTTTTAACCTGTTTCAATAATTTTGTCCCCACTTACAATCTCTACATCATTTTTCGCCCTACACATTGAAGACAAAAGGAATCAAATTGTTTTTTAAGACCTCACCATAAAAAGCTATCACATTTATCTAGTCATTATTAGAGGTTTGTCAATGATGTCTCCAAGGTCATCGAGGATGTTGATGAGGTGTCATGTATGCTAAAATGATAATGACAAAGTGTGATTCAGTATTCGTGCATGGTTATTTAGTATTTGTCTTGAATAGGCAATTCATCGATGATATTGATCATATGGACATGTTTTAGAGACCTGATGAGATGTTAAGAATGGTTGGAGTGCTTTTAGAAGTGAAAGGAATTCATTAAAGCAATCATAAATATGTCTATGTTCAAGTAGTCATTCTTGACAAATTAAGCTAAGTGAGTAGATTGATGATGCTATATTTCACACATGTGAAGGTTTCAAGAGTAAATTGATATTTGAATGGATTCTCTTATGTGAGGAAATCTTATGGTTCAAATTTTAGGTCATAAGGTTGAGTGTAGTAAAATTTATTAAGCTGAAAAGTTAGCTTCTTAGATAGAATTTACTAAGTTCCCATACCTAGCCAAATTTGTAATATCGAAGATCTATGGTTAGCATTAATCGGATCAAGATCTAACAATGAGCATTTCATCAAAATTAATAATGATCCAACAGTGTGTATGATCATGTCATAAGTGATTCAATGGTGAATATTTAGTCAATATTTCAAAGTTTCTTAGAAAATGTGTGAGGTTGCCAAGTGGCAGAAGCTCATTGGAGTTAACAAGTCAATATGCACAAAAGGCATGTGGAGATACCAAAGGATTTTAGATAAATGATGAGCATTACAAGATAAAGACTGGGCTAATCCACAGAGATTGATGGAGTGCATTTGTTCAACATTTCCAGGGTGCATGATATGAAGTCAACATACTCGATGTTTAACATATGCTCAGTGATCGTTAGAATTTAAATTTTCAAATTTATAAGTGAGAACTATTGCTTAGTTTTTGAACTATATTTTTTGATCCAGGATGAATTTATTGATGCATTGAAAATCAAAGTTGTAGAGGACTTCAAGATGCATCTAGTAAATCTAGTTAAAAGGTTTAAATGTTTATATAGGTGAATATATGGAGCGTAAAAATTGACTATTTGTTCATTCATGGCATTATTGCATATAGAATCATGTTTGAGCATTTGTGATTTAGCAAAAGGGTGTTTTGGTGGGAGCAATCACTTGAAGATGTCTTAGAGATTATTTGGAGTGGATATATATGGTTGA
Organism: Torreya grandis; assembly: GCA_037957365.1. NCBI lineage: Eukaryota > Viridiplantae > Streptophyta > Pinopsida > Cupressales > Taxaceae > Torreya > Torreya grandis. Next base: position 841,509 of record JARHVA010001321.1, read on the forward strand.
AAGTGATTCTATGTTCTTAATTTGATTGATAGATTGTTAAATGGGTGAATACGTCTCTATGAGACATAAGAGGTCTACCAAGGCCTAATTGAAAGGCATATTTGCTTAAGTGTGATCCATAAATGCTATGGATGACCTGTGAAAAGGAATTTGAGATATGTGTTAGCATGTTAGATGTCTTAAGGGTTAAAACATGTCTTATGGGTGACCAAGAAGCTAATATTCATGAAGACTCTTTAAATAGTGGAAACCAAGGCAATGGTTTCTAGACTTGCATAAATGTGTGTTATGAGAGCATAATATAGAGGTGAAGGAAAGAGATCAGAGAAAGTGTGCTCAGTGGATGAACTAAAGTACAAAGCAGATTGAAGATGAGCGAAGAAGACTAGAGAGATCCAAAAGAGTGTCTCGATGCATTGATTGTATGAGCAAGTTCATGTGTGTGATGAGTTGAAAGAGAAGTGTTATACAATGTTTCTCTAATCAGATTGAAAGGCAATCATATTTTTGGAGTTGTTATTGTCATAGGTGTTGTGTGGGTGCTCAACATCTAGAATAAGTTGGCGTTTATTCATATTTATGGGTGGGTGATCCTTGTGAAGTGGGTGCTTCACTAAAAAGTCTCATGTTTGTGATCATCTTATAGGACAAATAGTCCATGTGTCTATAGGATTGAGAGTGGGTTTTATTCCCCATGAGGGTTTCCCACATAATTCATTTATTGTGTGTTTGATCTTGAATTATCTTTCTTATTATTATGAATATCTTCTATGCTCTATGAATGCTTATGGTATTTTATTAAAGAGTTTAAAAGGATTAAATTTAAATTTAATTATCTGGCATCATTGATTCATCCCCCCTCTTAGTGACTATACCTCTAACAGTCATGGGTGACAAATCTTGTTCAAAGAAGAGGAAGAATTTAAAGCATAAAACACTTGAGTAATTACAAGTGTTGAGAAAAAATAAAGGGTATGAATTCAAAAATTTCACTCAAGACAAGGTACAAACACTATTTGTAATGAACCCTATAAAAACCCTTCACAGACTCTACTGCTGAACTGTGTTTTTTTTTGTTTGTCTAATTTTTTTTGTGTTTTTACAAGGGTTTTGAACAAGAAGCAAATGAAAAATAATATGAAATTTCAAAAATAAATAAAATACTGCTGCAACTTTGAATTAAATTCCCAATGAATTGACAACTACAATGATTTCTCAATTTCCAATAGAATTCTAAAATTAAAGCAACATTTACAAGGCATGCAATTGATAACTCTTTTATTAGATGCAACCCCAAACACAATGATATTAATAAATACCAAGTCTCTTGGCCTAAATGTGAAACTAATACAATGCCCAATCTGATTACAATGATCATCTATAGCGGCATACTAAGTGACATGTAATGATAAATACAACTACTTCCAATTATTATGCCAAAGGATTATGATGGAAAGCTATCACAAAATGATGAATTTAATAAAAATAACATCAAGTATGAGAACCTGGAAAATGATGGCTTCCAAGGCAAACTTATTCGATTCTTTTTGTGTTTAATGAATTTTCCTCCAAAAGTGTAGCACCCAACCTTCTCATCAACCAAGGGAAGGAGTCCCTTCCAAACCCAAATTGAAACCTTCCCTCAGTTGCTATGTACTATAGCGTTATTGTTCACATACACTTAGCATTTCACTATTCATGGGTACTGTAGCATGAAACTATTCACACCACTGCAGCATTTCACTATTCACAGGTACTATAGTAGCCAACAATAAATGTATTCCACAATGAATTCTTAATACCCTGACTATCTGCAAATAGATATACACTATTTATTCCTTTCTGATTGCTAAAACCAATACTACTGAAGCACAATCAGAACCTTTGAATGAGATTCCCTCAGAATTATCGAATTCACTAGATATTTCACTGGCTCAAATGATGAACACATAGAAGAACTACGCTCTATAATGGCAGAAGTTGTAAACCCTTCTCAAAGCTCAAAACAATCAATGATCAATTAGCAAAATAACAAATGGATGATTTCTTCATTCTTTTCCAAGCATAAATATGCCTTTCAAACCCTAAATCAAATTTTTCTAAAGAGCTATGATTTTTCATCATAAAATCATTTAAAAATAAATCATTAAAACATTTAATGATTTTAGACTTAGGAATAAACATTTAATTTTTCTCTTTCAATTAATTCAGTCAACTGGCCCCATTCGATGAGAAATCGACCCATACTTAAGTGATTTAATATAAAGTTAACTTAAATTTAATATTAAATCATTAATCATTAATTAATATTGGAATCCACTAGAAATGCAATAACTCTCTCAAAACTGAGAATTTGACCCTGTCGTCTGAAACTAGAGTCTGAGTAATTATTTTCTATGTGATCAAATAAGCTTGCTAAAAATATCAACTAATAAAAATAGAAAAACTAATAAAAAATTAGTCTAAATCAATTCTCCAAGCCCAATCAAAGCCACTGAACTCTGAGGACATCAAATCACTAAACAATCAAAGTATCTTATGCTCAAACTGACCCCCTATCCAACTATATTAGCCTACGAGGGTCCAATGATAGGCTAAACAACTGCTAGAATAGAGTCTCTATCTAAAAGGGGACATCACAGTCTGCCCCTCCTAAAATTTCTTGTCTTCAAGCAATCTCAACTCAGGATGCTGTAAAATCTCCTTGCTCTCCCAAGTAGCATCCTCAACTAGCATGTCCTTCCATTTCACCAAGTACTTCCTGATGGTACATCTCAAATTCCTCTCCCTGAACTCAATGATAGCCTCAGGCACTAAAACCAAATTTCTATCATCATTAAAGGGTGGAAGCACTGTAAAAGGAACAATATGATGTCCTAATGCCTTCTTAAGATGTGACACATGAAACACATTATGGACCTTACTCTCTGCCAGTAAATCCAACTCATAAGCCACCTCTCCAACTCTCTTGACTACCCTGAAAGGCCCATAGTAACGTGGCTTAAGCTTATCGGCACCACTCTTTTTGAGAGTGGACTGGCGGTAAGGCTGTAGCATCAAATATACCATATCACCTACCTCAAAAGTTTGATTAGTCCTATTCTAATATGCATACTGATTCTATTGATTTTGTGCATTAGTAATATTCTCCTTAAGAGCCTTTACAATGTCCTAACTCTCATGTAACAAGTCTCTATCACTAGGCATTCTACAATATGATAACAATAGATCCATGAAATTGAGTGCCTCATACCCATATAATGCCATGAATGGTGACATCTAGATAGACATGTGATAAGTGGAACTATAACAATACTCACATAAATATATCCACTTAACCCAAGCCTTCTGCTACCCTGCTATGTACTTCCTGAGGTATCCCTCCACCCATTTATTGACTATCTCAGTCTGTCCATCTATATGGGGGTGGTATCTAGTACTCGAGGTGAGATTTATTCCACATAATCTAAAAAACTCTTGCCAGAAGTGACTGATAAACCTGTTGTCCGTATCACTGAAAATGATCCAAGGTAAGCCATGCAACTTGAATACCTCTCTAAAGAATAAGTCTGCCACCTATGTAGCAGTGTATATAGTAGTGATAAAAAAAAGTGGGAAAACTTCATAAGTTGATCAACAACAACAACATATATATATATATATATATATTGTCCTACTTGTCAACAAAACAAATAGGATGTCAGGGAAACCTAGAACAATAAACATGCTCTGATCCCTACTTAGTCAGGATCTTGCTCTACCAATTAGAACACATATGATTACTTCTTGTATTAGCAACTAAACACGGAATTTAACCAGAATCAATAAGTAACTAGAAATATGAAACAACACACGAATTGAGAGACAATACACAATTGTATTAATAATCACTCAGAAGAATATACAATAAAGAAGATGCCACTTCTTCTTCCACCTCAAAGGTTCTCCACACCTCAAGACCTTCTTCCCTCTCTCTCTTGGTCACAACACTCAACTCTAATACAGAATTGATGTTCACCTCTCCAACCAGTCAATAACACGCTGCCAGTTCATCAAGTACAAAACCGTACTCCAAGTAGATCTCCTGCTCTCTGCTGCTACCTGCAAATCACTAGGCCTTACTCACCATTGTAGATCTCCTATAGAAAGTCATGCCCACATGCTGACCAAGATCATACACACATGAAGAACCTTTCTGATTCTCCAATCCAGTACCCACCTTGGTACTGTGGCACTAGGAGGAACGCACCATTACTCTCTTCTCTTTGAAGGAGCTTATTGCTCTCTTACTCACTAGCTACAAGTTTATAATACAGCCCATGAGTCCATATATAGATCTCATGCTTACAATAATTAGACTAACCTGATTACAATAATTAGATGCGCAAATCAAGTCTACAACTAGCCTTTGACATGCAAACAACCAGTCCAAAAATAGACTCTCTGGGATCAACATGCGAACTGCCTGTTCTCGCATAGGATGCCGATGTCGACCGACTGGTAACCGATGTTGGTTGCTTCCTCTTTGTTATCTGACCAACGTCAATTGATTAGATCGATGCCGGTTTCCCTGCAACTGATTTTGCAACTCCCCACAACTCTGCATCCTCTGTAACTTCTCTTGTTTGCATCTTGATGAAGCTTTTAGCTCCACAACCTAACAATCTCCCACTTGGAGATAAATAGCTGCACCTATACCTGTACCTATACACCATCTAAATTATTCCCTGGCTTGTATCCCTCTTCAAGATCAACCCTAAATACCAACCACCACACAACCTGTGATGTTACACCTGTCATCAAAGTAACCTGCCATATCCGAACCTACATATCCATGTAGTAAAGAACTTGACCCTGCATAACAAGAATCCCTACTGCTAGTCCCACTAAACTGCCCTCCAGTACTCCTTCCTCAAATTGGCTCCAAACTTTTTGACAACCCCCACTGATTGGGAAAACTTAGGTCTACACTAGACCTCATGTGATTTTAAACCCTGTTCCAAGCTAAGCTTGAACTGTCCAGCCCTTGGTGTGCTTTCTAATTCTGCATCCTGCATCATGAACCCCACCAACACCGTCTTCACATCAGCTCCCACTGGAGATAAAATCTCCATGTCTCTTATGCCAAAGAATTTCGTTGCTTCAAATTCTTCATGACACGCCTCTGAACTAACCTTACCTTTAGCTCAACAAATCCCTATATGTATAAACCTACTAGTAAATAACCCACATACAGTAACAAGATGATGTTGCGAACATCATCTACCTGGTAAGATAAAATCACAATAGTTACACTGACATTAACTGAAGCCATGCTTAGTCATCCACCTATCAAAACCTGTACCACTATCCTGCAGCTTCTTCAAGACCATATGCCTTGGCTTTTTGTCTCTTGTATCCATCCACTCTCTTCTTTAACTTGGGAATCTATTTCGTCTCTCAGTGCTTACTTCCAGCTGACAACTATACCAAAAAATACCTGTTTGGTTCTTCTCCAAGGACTCACACTCCTCATCCATGCCAAGCTCCCACTGTATCTGGATTCTACCTGCATTGCTTCTTCCATCTTCCTAGTTCTTGACCATCAATAAGAAATATAAAGAAGGTGAACAATGAATATGAGGTTCACTTACCCTTTCTGACCTCATCATGAGCGTTTGAGACTTGTTAACAGCTTGTTGTTTGCCCCCCATCCATACCAGTGACCAATCTCGACCATCTCCCAGTCTATTTCCAACCGATGTTGGCTCCCTGTACTAACCCTGACTGCCGACGCCATTTCCCTGGCCGACGCTGATGTCCCTCCTACCGACGTCAGTTTCTTCATGACCAACATCAGTCTTCCTATTGCTAACGTCAATTACTGTCTAACTGACACCGGTACCTGTGGTCATCTGTGAGTGATAATGTTTTACCCGCGAGCTCTCCATGGATCAAAATCCTAATCAAATCAACCCTGCTCTACTCAAAATAATTTAGTTTTCTCACCTGATCTCTGTCCATCATCTCCTCCATGAACACCAAGGCTTTCCAGTTCTTTAGCTTGTCAGAGACATCTGACTTCCACTTCAAACCCTGCATTCTCCTTCTACATATGTGACTAAGCCTATGAAGCCACATCTCTACAAAAGAAGGTGAATCAGCAATATAAGTAGATAGATAAAGGATACCTACTTTCTTACCACCATCTAATTCAAGTGTATCCACTGTGAGAGTTACAGTGCATCTCTCATCATCCAAATTTCCTAAAGAAATTAGACTCATCTCCAAGACTGGTACCTGCATGACTTCCTTCAACCATTGTGTGTCATCTGCCTGCAATTTCAGCTTCACTTCCCCTTCATCAATCATCTAACAAGGCTCTCCAACCCCTAAATAAGTCTCTCCAAGGTCTCCAAAGACATACCCATGAAAAGATGCTCTATTTCGGGTTGCATGGAAAGAGGCAAAAGAACTTGTAAACAAAGATTCCACTTTATCCAGAACATCCTGTGCAATATTACCTGCAACATATGCTTCCACACGCTGATCTTCTGCCGACCAACAATCTCTTTTTACCTGCTCCTTCTTTCCATCAATCAGACCATTCATGCTATTCAATTTCTCCATTCGTAGCTTACTTTCTTCTGCCATTGCTATACTCCCACTCAATCTGAAACCCCTGTGAGTGACCTGTAATCAAAAACACTACCATATCTGAAACCACCTGTTAGTCAACCCAACCAAAAGCTTTGATACCACTTGTTGGTATCAGCTCTTGAACCTACAACCAAGGCTCTGATACCACTTGTCAGGAAAACATAGAACAATAAACATGCTCTGATCCCTACTTAGTCAAGATCTTGCTCTACCAATTAGAGCACATATGATTACTTCTTGTATTAGCAACTAAACAAGAAATTTAACCAGAATCAATAAGTAACTAAAAATATGAAACAACACAAGAATTGAGAGACAATACACAATTATATTAATAATCACTTAGAAGAATATACAATAAAGAAGATGCCACTTCTTCTTCCACCTCAAAGGTTCGCCACACCTCAAGACCTTCTTCCCTCTCTCTCTTGGTCACAACACTCAACTCTAATATAGAATTGATGTTCACCTCTCTAACCAGTCAGTAACACGCTGCCAGTTCACCAAGTACACAACTGTACTCCAAGTAGATCTCCTGCTCTCTGCTGCTACCTGCAAATCACTAGATCTTACTCACCATTATAGATCTCCTATAGAAAGTCATGCCCACATGCTGACCAAAATCATACACACACGAAGAACCCTTCTGATTCTCCAATCCAGTAACCACCTTGGTACTGTGGCACTAGGAAGAGCGCACCATTACTCTCTTCTCTCTGAAGGAGCTTATTGCTCTCTTACTCACTAGCTACAAGTTTACAATACAGCCCATGAGTCCATATGTAGATCTCATGCTTACAATAATTAGACTAACCTAATTACAATAATTAGATACGCAACTCAAGACTACAACTAGCCTTTGACATGCAAATAACCAGTCCAAAAATAGACTCTCCGAGATCAACATGCGAACTGCCTGTTCTTGCACAGGCTGCTGACGTTGGCTCCTCCATGACCGATGTCGGCCGACTTGTAACCGACGCCGATTGCTTCCTCTTTGCTATCTGACTGACGTCGGTTGATCAGACCAATGTCGGTTTCTTTGCAACTAATTTTGCAACTCCATGCAACTCTGTATCCTCCATAACTTCTCCTGTTTGCATCCTGGTGAAGCTTTTAGCTCCACAACCTAACATAGGAACATTCTTATCCAGTCAGTTTACTACAACCACTTCAAATTCTTGATAAGAAGTGGGAGTGTTTGTCCATGGATTTCATTATAGGACTGTCAAAAGCCCAAGGTAGAGACTATATGGATTTCATTATAGGACTGTCAAAAGCCCAAGGTAGAGACTATATATATATATAGTCTCTACCTTGGGCTTTTGACAGTCCTATAATGAAATCCATGGACAAACACTCCCACTTCTTATCAAGAATTTGAAGTGGTTGTAGTAAACCGACTGGATAAGAATGTTCCTATTTGTTTTGTTGAAAAGTAGGACAATCTCTAACATACTACAATACCTTAACCTTGAGCCCTTTCCAAAAAAAGTGCTCATGAATCTGCTGGTAGGTTTTATAAAACCCTTGATGTCCTACCATAGGTGAATCATGATAAAATTTCAACATGATCCTCTTCACCTTTGACCCTAGTACCAAATAAATATGCCCTTTGTAAATGATGAGCTCATTCACAAGGGTAAAATCACTATCTTGCATGGATCCATCAATGAATCTTGATGCCCAAGTATCCTTTGCATACTCTGCAAGGATCAAATGCCTCTAGTCCTCTGATATGCCTGTCATCAAGCTCATATGAGATCTCCATGACAAGGCATCTGCTATAACATTTTGTGTCCCTTTGAAATAGGTAATATCAAAATCATATGCCTGTAATTTACTTACCCATTTCTGCTACCTGTCATTAAGATCTTGATGCCCCAGGAAATGTTTTAGGCTGTTGTGGTTTGTTTTTATGCTAAATTTGCTGCCCACTAAGTATGCCTAAATTTGGCCAAAGCATGCATTATGGCCAACATTTCCTTTTCATAAATGTTGAAGATCCTCTTAGGTCCCTTGAGATTCCTACTTTCATACACAATTGGGTGCTTTGTTAGGATTGTGGAGCTAAAAGCTTCACTGATGCAAATAGGAGAGGAGGTTGCTGAGTTGCAGAGAAGTTGGGGTCGGTCTGATCAGCCGACGTCGGCAGGATAGCAAAGGGAAGCAACCGACGTCGGTCATATATCGGCCGACGTCGGTCACCTCCAGGCAGACAGGGACCGACGTCGGTCGCCTGTGTGGTTCGACTGTGAGCTATTTATGGGCAGTTAGCTAACGAACCAAGTGTTTGCATGAAGAGAACTAATTTTAGACTGAGAGCTGCGGATCTAATTATTGTAATTAGATGTCTAATTATTGTTTGGATGAGATCTATATAATAGACTCATGGTTGTATTGGAAAAGTGTGCTAGGGAGTAAGAGAGCATAATTATAAGCTCCTTCTGTGTGTGAGGTAGAGCAATGGTGCGTTCCTCCTAGTGCCTCAGTACTAGGTGTGTTGGTGCTGGATTGGAGAGCCAGCTGGGTTCTTCAGGAGTGTAGGATCTTGGTCACAGTTACATGGCCTATATATAGGAGATCTACATGGTAAGTAAGATCATTGATCTGCAGGTGTATGTGTGTGCAAGGTCGAGGTTCACAGGTGAGCAGAACCGTTGTTTGATTTGCAGGTGTGTAAGGTCATATAGACAGCAACACAACAGGGAGCAGTATCAGGCAGGATCTACTTGGAGTATAGGTGTGTACTCGGATAGTGCAAGAGAGGAAGGCAAGGGAGTTCCTTCCATAAGTATGGTCTGTTGAAGTGCAAGTTATTGAAGGTTCATGGGAGATCTACTTGAAGTACCTTGAGTACTTGTGGAGCACGTGGAGTGCTTGTGGAGTGCGTGGAGCACTTGTGGTGTGCGTGGAGCACGGGAGGTGAACACCAACTCTGTATTTGAGTTGGGTGTTGGGACCTGTGAGAGGGAGAGCTTTGGGGAGAAGAAGTACTGTTCACTTGAGGTGTGGGAAACCTCTGTAAGGTGGTGGAGAAGAAGTGGCATCTTCTTTATTGTATTCTTTTCTGTATAAAGTGTTAATACAAGTTGTGTATTGTCTCTCATATGCTGTGTTATTCTGAATTCTAGTTACTTGTTGATTCTGGTTATTTCAGCATATTTAAGTTGCTTGAAGTTTGGTAATCAATTGTATGCTTCCGATTTCGCATCTTGACAAGTGGGATCAGAGCATGTTTGTTGTTCTAGATTCCTGACAAGTGGTATCAGAGCTAAGGTTGCAGGAAGCAGGTTGTGTTTGGTTACAGGGCACTCTCAGGGGTTTCTGATCGAGTGGGAGTAGAGCAATGGCAGATCAAAGTAAGCTAAGAATGGAGGAGTTGAAAAGCACAGACGATTACTCACGGTCTGATGGAAAGAAAGAGCAGGTAAAAGAACATTGCTGGTTGGTAACAGATCAGCATGAAGAAACTGAAGATACAGATGTAGCAGGTGTTGTTGCACAGGATGTGTTTACAGGTTTCTTGGATAAAGTTGAATCTTGGATAAAAGATTCGGTTGCCTCTTTCTATGCAGCCCCAGGTAGAGGAGCTGGTAAGCCTTGCCAAAGAATTGGCAAAGGGGAAGTGAAGCTGAAATTGCAGGCGGCCAACACACAGGTGTTGATGAAGGTCATGCAGGTCCCAAGTTTGGAGATATGGCTAATTTCTTCAGAAAGATTGGGTGATGAGAGATGCACAAGAACTCTCACAGCGATAGCACTTGAATTAGCTGGTGGTAAGAAAATAGGTATACTTTATCTACTTGTTTATATTACTGATTCTTCTTCTGTTGCGGAGACGTGGCTTTGTAGGCTTGGTCACATGAGCAGGAAGGAGATGCATGTTCTTAAGCGGAAGACAGATATATTTGACAGGCTTAAGAACTGGAAAGCCTTGGTGTTCTTGGAGGAGATGGCGGACAGAGTTCAGTGGATGAGGCTGGATACATCTGAGCAGGGCAGTTTGGACATGGAGATTGATCCAAAGGAGCTCGCGGGTAAAAAGTCATCACTCACAGGCGAATACAGACACCGATGTCAGTCAGGAGGAACTGGCGTCAAACAGATAGGTGCCGATGTCGGTCATGTGCAGACCGAAGCCGGCGATGTCGGGCAGAGTAAGACCGACGTCGGTCATAAGACCGACGTCGGCAGTATGTAAGACCGATGTCGGTCAGGAGGACCGACGTCAGCAGCAGGGACACCAGCGCTGGCAGGTTGGTAGTCAGGTACAGACGCATGGAACCGACGTCGGTCGGATGCAGACTGTGGAGTGACCGAGGTCGGTCACTGTAACGAATTTTGGGTGGACAGCATGTTGTCAAGGAGTCTCAAACACCCATATGGAGGACTGAAGGCGTAAGTAGGCCCTCAAATTTGTGTTCCTCTTCTTCATACTTGTTGCTGATTGTATAGCAGGAAGGATCCAGGAAACAGGTGGGAGCTAGGTAGGGTTATGATGCAGAACCAGACGGGAGTTTTGGTAGGTTTGCCAGCTGGATGAAAGCACAGAGACGAATGGATGCCTTAGTAGAAGAATAGAGAGAATGGATACGTGAGACGGAAGACCAGGCATATGGTCTTGAGGTAGCTGTAGGATAGTGGTACAAGTTTTGACAGGTGGAGGACGAAGCATGGCTTCAGTCAGTGTCAGGTAACTACTGTGGTTTGACTTACTAGGGGGATGATGATTGCAACATCATTCTATTGCTATATGTGGATAGTATGCTAGCTAGCAGGGGTGTACATACAGGGTTTTGCTGAGCTAAGGGTAAGATTAGTTTAGTGGCATGTCAGGAGGAGTTTGGAGCAGCGGAATTCTTTGACATGGGAGGCATGGAGATCACAGGTTGATTTTGTCTCGAGTGGGAGCTGATGTGAATCAGGTGTTGGCGAGGTTCGGGATGCAGAATCGGAGCACACTAAGGGCTGGACAGGTACAGTGTCCGAAATCACATGAGGTCTGGTATAGACCTGAGTATTCCCATGCAGTGGGAGCTGTCAGAGTTAGGAGCCAATTCGGGGAAGTGGGTTCTCAGGTTTCTAAGAGGGACCGGCAGCAGGTGTTGCTATGCAAGGTCAAGACTTCACTACAGGTGTTGTAGGTTCGGATGTAGCAGGGTACTCAGATGACAGGTGGTACATCACAGGTTGTGTGGTGTGTTGTCTTCAGGTGGGAGCTTAAAGAGGGATACAAACCAAGAAACAGATTAGACAGAGTACAGGTATAGGTACAATGCAGCTGTTTATCTCCAAGTGGGAGATTGTTAGGATTGTGGAGCTAAAAGCTTCACTGATGCAAACAGGAGAGGAGGTTGTTGAAGGTTGCTGAGTTGCAGAGAAGTTGGGGTCGGTCTGATCAGCCGACGTCGGCAGAATAGCAAAGGGAAGCAACCGACGTCGGTCATATATCAGCCGACGTCGGTCACCTCCAGGCAGACAGGGACCGACGTCGGTCGCCTGTGTGGTTCGACTGCGAGCTATTTACGGGCAGTTAGCTAACGAACCAAGTGTTTGCATGAAGAGATCTAATTTTAGACTGAGAGCTGCGGATCTAATTATTGTAATTAGATGTCTAATTATTGTTTGGATGAGATCTATATAATAGACTCATGGTTGTATTGGAAAAGTGTGCTAGGGAGTAAGAGAGCATAATTATAAGCTCCTTCTGTGTGTGAGGTAGAGCAATGGTGTGTTCCTCCTAGTGCCTCAGTACCAGGTGTGTTGGTGCTGGATTGGAGAGCCAGCTGGGTTCTTCAGGAGTGTAGGATCTTGGTCACAGTTACATGGCCTATATATAGGAGATCTACATGGTAAGTAAGATCGTTGATTTGCAGGTGTATGTGTGTGCAAGGTCGAGGTTCACAGGTGAGCAGAACCGTTGTTTGATTTGCAGGTGTGCAAGGTCATATAGACAGCAACACAACAGGGAGCAGTATCAGGTAGGATCTACTTGGAGTACAGGTGTGTACTCGGATAGTGCAAGAGAGGAAGGCAAGGGAGTTCCTTCCATAAGTATGGTCTGTTGAAGTGCAGGTTATTGCAGGTTCATGGGAGATCTACTTGAAGTACCTTGAGTACTTGTGGAGCACGTGGAGTGCTTGTGGAGTGCGTGGAGCACTTGTGGTGTGCGTGGAGCACGGGAAGTGAACACCAACTCTGTATTTGAGTTGGGTGTTGGGACCTGTGAGAGGGAGAGCTTTGGGGAGAAGAAGTACTGTTCACTTGAGGTGTGGGAAACCTCTGAAAGGTGGTGGAGAAGAAGTGGCATCTTCTTTATTGTATTCTTTTCTGTATAAAGTGTTAATACAAGTTGTGTATTGTCTCTCATATGCTGTGTTATTCTGAATTCTAGTTACTTGTTGATTTTGGTTATTTCAGCATATTTAAGTTGCTTGAAGTTTGGTAATCAATTGTATGCTTCCGGTTTTGCATCCTGACAAGTGGGATTAGAGCATGTTTGTTGTTCTAGATTCCTGACATGCTTGTCCTGCATAAGCACCACTCCAACACCCTCAACAGATGCATCACAATGTAGCTCAAATGGTTTGCTAAAATCTAGTAATGCTAGTGTTGGACAAGAAGTGATCAACTCCTTGAATTTGTCAAAACACTCCTGTACCTCAGGAGTCCATAAGAAAGCCCCTTTCCTTATCAAATCCATTAAGGGTGCTACATGCCTAGAATAACCACTAACAAACCTCTTGTAGAACCCACACAAGCCCAAATATCCCCTCAACTATGTAAGGTTCACTAGAGTAGGCCACTCAACAATAACATGAATCTTTTTAGGATCCATGCATACCCCCTGTGTACTAATAATGTGACCTAGATATAATAATTCAAATAATCCCATCTCACATTTGGACTCTTTGCATACAAAGACCCCGGCTCAGAATTCTCAACATTGTATCCAAGTGTCACAAGTGCTCATCCCATGTCCTACTATACATAAGAATGTCATCAAAGAAGACCAATACAAATTTCCTCAACTAATGTTGAAAGACCTTGTTCATCATGGATTAAAAGATAGCTGGAGCATTAATTAATCCAAATGGCATAACTACAAACTCAAAGTGGCCATAATGACACCTAAATGTTGTCTTCTCTATATCCTACTCTCTAACTCTGATATGATGATAGCCTGATCTCAAATCAATTTTGGAGAAGAAACATGATCCATGTAGTTCATCTAACAACTCATCAATCCATGGGATGGGGTACTTATTTTTTATTGTCTTTCTATTCAGGACCCTATAATCAATGCACATCCTAAGAGTACCATCCTTCTTCTTCACTAAAACCATAGAAGAAGCAAAAGGAGATTTACTCGGTCTAATATGCCCCGTAGGAAGTAGTTCCTTGATGGTTTTCTCAATCTCATCCTTCAATCTCTTCGAATGCCTATAGGGTGTAATCATGATGGGTTTAACACCCTCCTCTAACTCAATGATGTTCTCAATACCTCTATCTAGAGTTATAACTAGTGGAATTTCACTAAAAACCTTGTGATGCTTGATTCTTAGCTCCTTTATGTCTAGATGGTGTTGTTTCCAAAATTTGCCACTCATTTTTGGGACAACATATGAACTATTTTGGTCCTACAAGACCAAAATTCTCTCTTCCCTTCTCAAAAATTGTTCTGAGCATTCAAATTATTCATTATTCAAGCTTTTTTAGTTAAGGGACTAGCAGGTTCAATAGGTTTAATGAATTCAATAGATGAGCTCTCTCAAAGGAACAAGTTTCCAACACTTAGGTAATTTCAAGGTTGGTTCAATGCCTCGATTCAACCAAAAATGTCCATCGGCAAGCTTCAAACAAAGGATTGAACCATTGAACCATTGAACCCTACTTCCAAAAGGTTCAAAGGTTCAATGGAATCGGTAAGCTTAAAGAGTTAAGTGCTTCAGCAAAAGTTCAAAGTTCAACGACTTCAGGCAAGTTCAACGGCTTAGAGAGACTTAGAAGAAAAGAATGCTTCAAAGAGTAAAGAATGAACCGTTGAACCATTGAACCTTGAACCATTTTGGTTCAACGAGTTCAAAGGTTCAATGAGTTCAATCAGATCAAAAGACTTAAATGAAAGAAGGCTTCAAATAAAAGATTGAACTGTTGAACCGTTGGACCGTTGAACCAAAGTTGGTTCAATGCGGTTGGTTCAAGTGGTCAATTGAATGAGTGAAACACAAGATTGAACTGTTGAACTATTACACAGTTCAATCAAATGGTTCAAAGGAGTGCCCCAAAGCCCAAAGGGCAAGTGCCCTTGTGAAGGGTAGTGAACAAAAGCAGACAAAGAGATATCTTTTGAAAAGCGGCTAAGGCAAGGAAAGGCTTCCTTTAGACAAAATGTCCAAAGGAATTCCTTTAGACATTTTATCCAAAGGAATTGAAGATGAAGACCACCCAAAGGACCCTGAAGGGTAGGTACCCTTGTGGGTGTTGGGAGATCAATCCAATAATAGATTACAATTATGACAGCAATAAACTCAGAATTAAACTAGATTGACAAGTAATTAGAATGATAATAGCAAGAACAAGAGATACAAGAAAACACCCTAAAAACTTGTATTAACAAAACTCTTTACAAAGGAATACAATTGAAGAAAGCTTCTTTCTTTCACACCTCTCCTAGGTGTATAGATCTCTCACTAGATCTCTATTCCTCAAGAGCTCTCTCTCTCAAGAACAATCAACTCCAACAGGCCTGGATTGATTCAATTCTGTACTGTTCTTCTCACACAATGAATTACAATAATTCACTACAAAACTTTTACAAAGCTAAGAAGATCTAATTCTACATATAGAATTAGGAGACTTGAGCATGTACAACCAACAAGCAGTTAAGCCACTTAAACAAGGGCTCTAAAAATAGTAATGCCAATAATAGAGACGCGAAATTGAGTCTTTAACTCAAACTTATCATGCAAACACTCGCTTTTGTCCACAAAAATAGCTTTCTAGACATGCAGGTAACCGACGTCGGTTCCTGCTGCTTGTCTGTGACCGCCGTCGGCCGATCTTCTGTCGACGTCGATGCCTTTGCAATTGCCTGTGACCAACGTCGGTCACTCCTGACCGATGCCGGTGTCTGTGTAGACCCGAACCTGATAATGAATGCTCATTGGTGAAATTTTTAGCTCCACACCCTAACAATCTCCCACTTGGAGATAAACAGCTGCACCAGTACCTGTACAGCAACATCTTCTAGCTCCTCCATCTTCAACTCAATCATGAAGACCAATAGAAGTTGAATGAAGATTCAACTTCTCCTTTGTAACCGGCTTTGTTAGCATATCAGCAGGATTCCTATCTGTATGGATCTTCTCCAGCTTCAACTCACCATCTTCCAATATCTGTCATATGAAGTGATACCTTAGCTGTATGTGCTTTATTCTTGAATGAAAGGCCAAATTCTTGGCCAAATGGATTGCACTCTGACTGTCACTATACAATCTGCAACTCTCATGTTCCCTACCAAGCTCATCCATGAATTGTGTCATCCATATCATCTCCTTGCTAGCTTCTGTGGCTGCAATATACTCTGCTTCTATAGTTGACAAGGCAACAACCTTCTGCAACTTAGATATCCAGCTAACCGCCATTCCACCTACAGTAAAAACATAACCTGTAATGCTCCTCCTACCATCCAAATCACCTGCCATATCTGAATCTACATAACCATGTAGAGAAGTATCTGAACCTCCATAGCACAAGTGCCTACTACTGGTTCCTCTCAGATATCTAAGGATCCACTAAACTACTTTCCAATGTTCCTTACCTGGATTGGCCATATACTTACTTACCACTCCCACTGCTTGGGCAATATCCGGTCTAGTACACACCATTGCATACATCAAACTCCCTACTGCAGAAGAATATGGAACCTTACTCATGTACTCTACCTCCTCATATGAATTAGGACATTGTTCTTTACTCAACTTAAAATGTCCAGCCAAAGGTGTGCTTATCGGTTTAGCATCCTGCATATTGAACCGTTTCAACACCTTGTCCACATAATCTTCTTGAGACAATATCAACCTGTGATTTTTCCTGTCTCTCTTAATGCTCATGCCAAGGATTTTCTTTGCTGCTCCCAAATCCTTCATAGCGAACGTTTGAGCTAATTTCACTTTAAGCTCTGAGATATCCTGCATGTGAGACCCTGCAACCAGCATGTCATCTACATACAACAATAGAATAATATATCTACCATTATCAAATATCTTGAAATACATACAATGGTTTGATTGACACCTACTGTAGCCATGCTCAGTCATAAACCTGTCAAATTTTAAGTACCATTGCCTAGGAGCTTGCTTGAGGCCATACAAGCTTTTCTTCAACCTGCACACAAACTTCTCCTTACCCTTGACCTCGAATCTTTCTGGCTGTTCCATATAAATTTCTTCATCCAAATCTCCATGAAGAAATGTTGTCTTAACATCTAGCTGCTCAAGATGCAGATCCTCAAAAGCAACCAAAGACAATACAACCCTTATAGAAGTCATTTTAACAACTAGAGAAAAAATCTCACCAAAGTCAATACCTGGCTTTTATGCAAATCTTTTTACCACTAATCTGGCCTTATATCTCATCTGTCCATTCTCGCCTTCTTTCAGCCTGTAGGTCCATCTGTTCTTAAGTGTTCTCTTACCAGCTGGCAATTCAACCAAATCCCATGTTTGGTTCTCTCTTAAGGACTCCAACTCCTCAACCATGCCACGCTCCCACTCACTCTTGGACTCCACCTGTATTGCTTCTTCAAAACTCTCTGGTTCTCCACCATCAGTTAGCAATAAATAAAATAAAGAAGGAGAATATCTAATTGGAGGCTTACTCACCCTTTCTGACCTCCTGATGGGTGTCTGAGACTCGTCTACAACACGCTGTCCACCCAAATTCTCTGACAGTGACCGACCTCGGTCACCTACAGACTTATTACTGGCCGACGTCGATTCTGCCTGACCGACCTCAGTACCTGTACGGCCGACGTCGGTCTCTGTATGGCCGACGCCAGTTTTTGTCCTATCGATGCCAGTTCCTAACCTGCCGACGTTGGTCTCTGTGTTTTCCTGTAAGTGATTATTTCTTTTTCCCGCGAGCTCATCTTGGATTTTCACCTCATCCAATTCACCATTGCTCTGCTCAGACTGATTCAACTTCCTTAGCTGATCACAATACATCACTCTTTCGTTGAAAACAACATCACAGCTTCTGATTACCTTGTTAGTTTCTAGATTCCATAATCTGTAACCAAAATCATCTGAGCCATAGCCAATAAACGTGCATCTCATAGACTTAGCATCAAGCTTCTTTCTATTTTCCTTATCTATATGCACAAAGGCTTCACAACCAAAAACTTTGAGATATGAGAGATCAACCTTTTTACCTGTCCATGCCTCTTCTGGAATACCACCATCCAATGCTATAGAGGGTCCTCTGTTAATCAGGTATACTGCAGTGTCAACAGCTTGTGCCCAAAACTGTAAGGGCAAACTGGCATGCAATCTCATACATCTTACACGCTCCATTATTATCCTATTCATCCTTTCAGCAATACCATTCTGCTGAGGTGTTCTTGGAACCGTCCTTTGCCTACGGATTCCATGCATGTAACAATAATCTCTGAACTTATGACTGCAGAACTCACCACCATTGTCTGATCTCAGGCACTTTAATCTTTTACCTGTTTCATTCTCAACCAAAGCTTTTCAAACTTTAAAAGTATCAAATACATCAGATTTTCTTCTAATACAATAGATCCATACCTTCCTTGTGGCATCATCTATGAAAGATACATAGTACTGTGATCCTCCAATGGAAGCAACCTGAGCTGGTCCCCACACGTCTGTGTGAATAAGCTCCAACTTGTGCCTCTTCTTAGTAGACCCAGTTTTGAGAAAACTAACCCTTTTCTGTTTTCCAAATACACAGTGCTCACAAAACTCTAGATTTATGCCTTTTAAATTTGAAAGCATACCTTTGGACTTAAGAATTGACATCCCCTTCTCACTCATGTGGCCAAGCCTTGAGTGCCATAATTTAGCGTCCACATCTGAAGTAGATAATACAGAAGGAGATTTGTTAGTAACACAATTACACAAATAGAGAGTACCTTCTCTCTTACCTCTGGCCATAACAAGTGCACCCTTGGTCACCTTCCAAGATTCTGATGTGAGAGTTACTGGACAACCCTCATCCCCTAACTTTCCTGCGGAAATCAAATTTCTCTTTAAGCTAGGAACATGCATCACATCTCTCAACACCCATGTGTTGCTATTCTGCATCTTCAGCTGCACTTTACCTTTGCCAATTATTTTACAGGGCTCATCATCCCCTAGATACACTATTCCAAAATCTCCATGGATATAGTCACTGAAATATTCCCTGTTAGGAGTAGCATGAAAAGATGCACCAGAATCTAATACCCAGGATTCTATATTATTATGCAGAGAGAAAATTAAAGCATCCTGTGCAATACCTGCAATCTTGGCTTCTTCCTTTCCTTTGTGCTGATTGTCCTCCTTAGGCTTTGACCAACAATCTCTGCTTATGTGCCCCATCTTTCCACAATTCCAGCATTGTGGCTTCCTGCCATTTTTGGATTTAGATCTGTCTTTCCCTTTTGACTTGGATCTTGCTCTGCCTTTCTTGCTCTTCTCTTTTTGGGTTCCCCTGCTCTCAAAACTTAAAGCGTTCCCAGATGTCTCTTCTGTGCTTTTCCTGCATATTTCCTCATTCAAGATAACACTAATAACATCCTCTACTTTCAAAATATTTGATGCAGATGCAGTATTACTTACTGCCATTACTAAGCCATGCCAACTTTCAGGCAAAGAACATAATATTAAAAGAGCTTTTATCTCATCATCAAACACTATATTCACTGAACTTAATTGATTCACAATACCATTGAAATCATTTAAATGAGTAGAAACAGATCCACCTTCATTCATATGCAAATTAAATAACTGCTTCATAAGATATACCTTATTGGAAGCTGAGGGTTTTTCATACAAATTTGCTAACGTAGTCATCAACTCTATCGTGGACTTTGCCTGTGATAAATTAGATATCACAGTGGATGCTAGACTCAGTCTTATAGACCCCAGAGCCTTTCTGTCAAGAACTTCCCATTCTTCATCCTCCATGTCTTTGGGCTTCTTTGCAATACCTCCTAACGGTAAGTAGAGATCTTTTTGATACAGATAATCCTCTATCTGCATTCTCCAGTGTTGGTAATTTTTGCCATTGAACTTTTCCATTCTCAATTTACTTTCATCTGCCATTGCTTCTCCCACTCAAATAGAAATCCCTGCAGAAACTCCTGTGAGAACCTGTAATCAATACCACTACACAGATCTGAACCACCTATTAGTGAACCTGAACTTTGATACCAATTATCAAGCTCTGAACCTGTAACCAAGGCTCTGATACCACTTGTTGGGAGATCAATCCAATAATAGATTACAATTATGACAACAATAAATGTAGAATTAAACCAGATTGACAAGTAATTAGAATGATAATAGCAAGAACAAGAGATACAATAAAACACCTTGAAAACTTGTATTAACAAAACTCTTTACAAAGGAATACAATTGAAGAAAGCTTCTTTCTTCCACACCTCTCCTAGGTGTATAGATCTCTCACTAGATCTCTATTCCTCAAGAGCTCTCTCTCTCAAGAATAATCAACTCCAACAGGCCTGGATTGATTCAATTCTGTACTGTTCTTCTCACACAATGAATTACAATAATTCACTACAAAACTTCTACAAAGCTAAGAAGATCTAATTCTACATATAGAATTAGGAGACTTGAGCATGTACAACCAACAAGCAGTTAAGCCACTTAAACAAGGGCTCTAAAAATAGTAATGCCAATAATAGAGACGCGAGCTTGAGTCTTTAACTCAAACTTATCATGCAAACACTCGCTTCTGTCCACAGAAATAGCTTTCTGGACACGTAGGTAACCGACGTCGATTCCTGCTGCTTGTCTGTGACCGCCGTCGGCTGACCTTCTATCGACGTCGGTGCCTCTGCAACTGCCTGTGATCGACGTCGGTCGCTCCTGACCGATGCCAGTGTCTGTGTAGACCCGAACCTGATAATGAATGCTCCTTGGTGAAGTTTTTAGCTCCACACCCTAACAGTGGGGGGATCTTAACGACTAGGAAATGGACCTTCTCAAGGCCTGAAGGGACACCTTCCCTTTGGCAGGTTCTAAAGACATTAAGCCAAAGGAATATTTCTACAGACTAGTTTCTATAGAATTTTTAGGCTAGATTCTATGGACTCTTTCAAAGCTTGAGAGACTTAGAGAAAATAAAGGCTACTAAGAAAGATGATGAACCGTTGAACCTTGAACCAAAATGGTTCAAGGGTTTAATGGATTCGACGGTTCAAAAAAGCTCCAAGAAGAAGAAAGAGGCAGAATATTCTAGAGACTAGTTCAAAGAGATGGTTCAACTAACGAGCAAAGAAGGGATTGAACCGGGAAAGTGAATGAACCAAAGAAGCAATAAAACCAAGGAGTTGATAAGAATACCTGAATCATTGAACCATTAAACCAATGAACTTTCAAAGGTTCATGGTTCAAAGTGGTTAAGCGACCAACAACCAATGACATCCTCGTGGACGTCAAATTTAGGGTAATGAAATATCTGTTGATTTTCAAATATGGCACAAAACTTGAAGACCAACTTAGCGACCAGCTAAAGGAGAAGCTGAAGGAGCTAGCAGAAAGAGAGAAGATAGATCGAGAGCTTAGATCACCAAAAAAAGGACAAAATACAACAAGATGTGGTGAGAAAAGAGGGAATGATGTAGAAAGGCTAGAAATATCTACGTAGAAGTTATTCCAGTAGGTGAAACAATCCACCAGGTGGACATCAAAGAGTGTGAGAACTCAAAGACACGGCCTATTTTTCTCCATCGAGTAAAGGTGAAGTGGATTGTTATGCACATATCAGGAAAAAGGCTAGAAAATCCATGCTAAGGAGAAGACATTTGAGATGAATCGACATGTCACAATTAAGGCAGACACCTTGTTCCAATATGGCCCTCTTTGACAAAATTAAAAATGCATTCAAGGCATTGAATGCAACATGGGTCATTCCATGAAACAAATCACCAAGCCTTTCTTAGCTGCTATATATTGTAATCTCTTATTTTGTGCAAGAGAGATCTTTTGGGTATAGAAGTGAAAATTTTCTAAAATTGAAAGGTGATTACTGAGACTTTAAGCTCAAATTGTTGATCATATTTCTTTGCTTGAATGAGAAAGGAAGTTACTTTCAGACTTTGTGCTATTATAGCTTGTGTCATTTAGGGGATTGTTCTTACGTCTGTTTTTTGAATGTGTTCTTGTCCATTTTAATGAAATAAGCAGAACTAGTGGACGTAATCAGGAAGGTGTCCAGAAGCCAACTGTGGAGAGACTTTGTGCTGCCACAATTGTCTTTAGTGTGTGTGTGTGTGTGTTTAGTTTATTTCTATGTAAAGGATCTTGGGATGGCTTTGTGCCACCATTATCCTTCATATTTCACTCTTGGGCAGTTGAGGTGGAGACTTTGTGCTACACCTCATCCTACTGTGTTACTGCGCCCTATTACTTATCACTACCAAAAAGAATCCCTACTGTTTGTTGCAGACCACTTCTGAAAGAAGAGAAGTGTCTTCTATCATTTCACTAGGACTTCTCATTTATTTGTGAACATCATCTATGAAAAAAGAGAGATGGATGGTGTTATCCTACCCCTGAGTGTTATTTTTTGCTTATAGATATAGTATATAGCTCCTCATATTTATAGGGAACCTGATGAAAGGAGAGATTTGTCCCCTTATGATGTGGTAAATCTGCACATTTGGCCGACCAATCTCCTTATGTTATGGTTGAAACAAACCATTTTTCCCATCAGTTATTTGGTGACAAAATATTCACCCAACAATTTTTGGTGACTCCGCTGGGGAAGAATGAGCAGTTTTAGTTCTTTTCCTTATCCATTTTCTCCGCTGGGGACACAATAATTTTGCACAATTTGAAGCCTCAAGCTTCAGATTGAAGCATCACCTATGTCTTATCCATTATTATTATAGCCTTATCCATTTCTATTATATACTCTGAGCTACAAAACCTAAGATGCTGAAGATCAAACGTTTCATTTCAAAAGTCAGTTCTCTACCAGCTCCATGCCAACAATTTTTTGGCAACTTCGTTGGAGACATTTTGTGCAATTTGAAGCCTCAAGCTTCAAATTGAAGTAGTCCCTATCCTTATCCATTCAAGTCTTCCACTCTAGCAACTCCATGTTATACTAGAAGCCAGAGAGCCCAAGGTGTTGTGGACCCAATTTTTTAGTTAGAGCAATAAGACAATTTTGATTTGTTTCCTCCACAACTTCAAGTTCAACAAACTAGGAGTTTTTCTCCTACCAATATCAGGTCACCAATACAAGGTAGAGTTTATTTTTTTGCTGTAAGCAAATCTTGGCCTATACACACTCCACCTAGATTTGTTAGTCCCCATTTTCATAATCAAATCATGGCAGTTCAAGGCCCTTGGGGTAAATCTTTTGGCCCACTCAATCTGACTCCACCTCTACATGAACTACCTCATAATTTAAGGAAGAATTTCTCTAAATTATTTGGTGATGGGAGAGTTCATCCTAATGAACATATTGTAGCTTTCAACATAGCCTGTGGTGTGATAGGCTTGAAGTATGAGGATGTGGCAATTAGGCTGTTTGTGAAGACATTACAAGGTGTTGCTGCAGACTGGTTCTACCACCTACAGGCTCAGTCAGTGACTGACTGGGACACTCTTAAAGCTAAATTTGAAGCCAGGCTCAAGCCTACAGAAGATGCACATGCCCTACTGGTCTAGCTCACTCAAATGAAGAAGGAACCTCATGAACCTATGAGGGATTTCATAGCCAAAATTATCAAGCTAAGGAATAAGATCCCTATCATTGCTCAACCTATAGCTGAGAATCTCAAATGCTTCTTCATCAACTCTCAGCTACATGAAGTGAGTTTTTTACTGAGACATGTTGGTCACATAGATCTTGCTATTGCTCAAGATTTGGCTACTGAGGTGGAAGATGACCTTATCTTGGCAGGAAAGATAAGGAGGGATCCTAATAGAGGTAAATCCTCTTCATCTTTTGAGAATTTATCTATAGGCACCACTGATCCAATGGTGTAAAAGCTGGAAAATGAGTTGCTGGCTCTCAAAAAGTAAATGGCACAAGGGATGTCTTTTACTCCTTTGTATAAAGATATACCAAGGAGGACATTCCCCCATCATACATACCAAGGCAATGCTGCCAAGAATTAAGGGCAGCTAAATAACCTTCCTCCCCAATAGGGGAAACTTACCATTGAAGCACCTCCAACTAATACAGTAGTTGGATATCTTGATTTAGAATTAGATTTCTCCTTTTAGCTTGA
Source organism: Torreya grandis (assembly GCA_037957365.1). NCBI lineage: Eukaryota > Viridiplantae > Streptophyta > Pinopsida > Cupressales > Taxaceae > Torreya > Torreya grandis. The sequence goes on from JARHVA010001321.1 coordinate 865,651, forward strand.
GTTGAACCTAGAAGATGATGCTAATCTCTTCACTGAGGGAGAAGAAGAATTAGCTGGCAACTCCAACATTGGTTTCCTAAATTACTAGGATGAACCCAGAAGTAAAGGTAAAGCAGCTAAGGGATCATATGCTATGTTCACTTGGTCCAAGAATCAGTCAGCCCAGCAAGTTGATAAAGAAAAAATAGAGGAATGAGCTCAGCCAGCAATTTCAATTGCTAAATAAGGGACTACTCTGCCTTTCCAATCAAAGGACCCGATAATCACTAAAAAAGTAAGTACCCCAAATGTTCTTGCACCTTCTGCTTCAAATTCATAGATCAGTACCCCCTTATAAAAACTAGAAGGATGAACTACCTTCCTCTATTCCTAGTCCATTTTAGTCATTTGACATAATTGATGATGTCAAGAAATCCAAAATTCAAATCACTGAATTTGAATTCCTACAATCCAACCCTGAGCAATTGGATAAGTTAGTTTAATGTGTAAAGAATAAAGTCATCCCTGTAGGACAAGCAATTTTGAAAGTAACTCTTGGTCCCTCCAAGAACACATCCACCTAGAATAACCTTGTGATTACTCCCCCTACTAATCCCAGGAGGATGAAACCATTTTATGTCTCCCTGTTGATACATGGGCACCAGCTAAACAACTGCATCATTGATTCTAGAGCTTCAGATAATGTCATGCCTACCAAAGTTGTAGAATCTCTTGGTCTCACACTAATAAAGACATTTGGGAGATGTTTCTCCATGGAGAACAAACAAGTGCCACTGCTGGGACAAATCAAGGACACCCAATTTACATTTACGGCATTCTCGGATAAAAGGGTCAAGATGACAGTCATAGTGGCCAATGTCCCAGCCTCCTATGGCATCCTTTTTGAGCAAAATTTTTGCAAGGATGTTGGTGGTGAATTGAGCATGGACTTGTCCAAGGTGAGGATCCTAGTCAAAGGCGTCATGAAGAGACTGCTCCCTAAGAAGGAGGCAAAATATGTTGTCACTCAAACATCGGTGCCTGAAGCTCAAATTCTATTTGAGTCTTCAGGCAGGGGTAATTACTTCTTGACCATAGAGGATGTTCATGTTTCTAAAAATGAAAGTCCTATAGATGGCAATCCCAAAATTGATTCAAATAGAACACTAGAAGGATTGGTAGAACACAGTAAAAGTGTAGAAGAAGCCTCCCCTCCAAATGAAGAAGAATCTAAGGTGTTTGATGCTGACAATCAAATCATGTGCTTCACTAAACCAGAAGAGCAATAAGCCATGGTAGTGGACCATACTGCTACACGTCAAACTCAAGAAAAGAAGCTCTTTTTCAAGAGCAAAGATTTATGGTTTTCAGATTGGAGACCACGTCTTGCCATGGGGAAAGAAGAGAGAACCAAAAGGAGTGCATAGAAAATGTGATTCCTAGTGGAGAGCTCCATTCACCCATCATTGATTCTGGGAATAAAATGGCTTCTTCCTAGTTTATCAGAATGAAATGCCATTTTTATTACCTCACAGTGGGCAACATCTGAAGCACTTCAATTCTTGAAGTATCAGATAAGTCAGTTGTACATATGTATATTTGTATAGTCTTTCATTCTATTTTGTGTTGTTCATTTTCATTTCTTTTTGGCACCTTTCTTTTTGGGTAGCATGACTCCATAACCCAATGGCATACTTGAAGGCACTAGAGATTCTAGTTTCTACTCCCCTCAGCTATTCCAAAATTTCAAACTAACAGAAGTTCTCCAACTGGAACCAGCTGTTGTTCCCAAAATTTGCCACTCATTTTTGGGACAACATATGAACTATTTTAGTCCTACAGGACCAAAATTCTCTCTTCCCTTCTCAAAAATTGTTCTGAGCATTCAAATTCTTCATTATTCAAGCTTTTTCAGTTAAGGGACTAGCAGGTTCAATGACTTCAATAGGTGAGCTCTATCAAAGGAACAAGTTTCCAACACTTAGGTGATTTCAAGGTTGGTTCAACGCCTCGGTTCAACCAAAAATGTCCATTGGCAAGCTTCAAACAAAGGATTGAACCATTGAACCATTAAACCCCACTTCCAAAAGGTTCAAAGGTTCAACAGGTTCAAAGGTTCAATGGTGTCGGCAAGCTTAAAGAGTTAAGCACTTCGGCAAAAGTTCAAAGTTCAATCGCTTCAGGCAAGTTCAACGGCTTAGAGAGACTTAAAAGAAAAGAAGGCTTTAAAGAGTAAAGAATGAATTGTTGAACCTTGAACCATTTTGGTTCAACAAGTTCAAAGGTTCAACGAGGTCAATCGGATCAAAATACTTAAATGAAAGAAGGCTTCAAACAAAAGATTGAACTGTTGAACCGTTGTACCATTGAACCAAAGTTGGTTCAATCGGTTGGTTCAAAGTGGTTGGTTCAAGCGATCAATTGAATGAGCGAAACACAAGATTGAACCATTGAACCATTGGTCAGTTCAATCGAATGGATCAAAGGAGTGCCCCAAAGCCCAAAGGGCAAGTGCCCTTATGGAGGGTAGTGAATAAAAGTGGACAAAGAGATATATTTTAGAAAGCGGCTAAGGCAAGGAAAGGTTTCCTTCAGACCAAATGTCTGAAGGAATTCCTTCAGACATCTTGTCTGAAGTAATTGAAGATGAAGACCCCCTGAAGGACCCCGAAGGGCGGGTACCCTTATAGGGGGCTCTTAGCGACTAGGAAATGGACCATATCAAGGCCTAAAGGGATGCCTTCTCTTTGGGAGGTTCCAAAGACATTAAGCCAAAGGAATATTTCTACAGACTAGTTTCTACGGACTCTGCAGGCTAGATTCTATGGACTCTTTCAAAGCTCGAGAGACTTAGATAAAATAAAGGATACAAAGAAAGAATATGAACCGTTGAACCTTGAACCAAAATGGTTCAAGGGTTCAATGGTTCAAAGAAGCTCTGAGCAGAAGAAAGAAGCGGAAGATTCCAGAGACTAGTTCAAAGAGATGGTTCAACTGATGAGCAAAGAAGGGGTTGAACCAGGAAAGCAAATGAACCAAAGAAGTGATAAAACCAAGGATTCAATAAGACTGCCTAAACTATTGAACCATTAAACCAATGAACTTTCAAAGGTTCATGGTTCAAAGTGGTTCAAGTGACCAGTGACTAATGATGTCCCTGCGGATTTCAAATTTAGGGTAATGAAATATTTGTTGATTTTCAAATATGGTGTGGAACCTGAAAACCAACTCAATGACCAGCTGAAGGAGAAATTGAGGAGCCAGCAGAAAGTGAGAAGATAGCCTGAGAGCTCAGATTGCCAAGAAAAGGAAAAAATACAACAAGACGTCGTGAAGAAAGAGGGAATGATGCAAAAAGACCAAAAATATCTACATAGAAGTTATTTCAGTTGGTGAAATAATCCATTAGGTGGACATCAGAGAGCGTGAGAACTCAAATACATGGCCTATTTTTCTCCATCAAGTAAAGGTGAAGTAGACACCTACGCACATATCAAGTAAAAGACTAGATAACCCATCATAAGGAGAAGACATTTGAGATGAATCGACATGCCACAATTAAGGCAGATGCCCTATTCCATCATGGCCCTCTTTGACAAAACTAAAAATGCATTCAAGGCATTGAATGCAGCATGGGTCGTTCCATGAAACAAAGTGCAAAGCCTTTCTTGGCTACTATATATTGTTAGCTCTTATTTTGTGCAAGAGAGATCTTTTGGGTTATAGAAGTGAAACTCTGCCAAAATTGAAAGGTGATTATTGAGACTTTGAGCTCAAATTGTTGATCATATTTCTTTGTTTGAATGAGAAAGTAGGTTACTTTCAGACTTTGTGCTATTATAGCTTTTGTCATTTAGTGGATTGTTCTTATGTCTATTTCTTGAATGTGGTCTTGTCCATTTTAATGAAATAAGCAAAACTAGTGAAAGTAATCAGGAAGGTGTCCTGAAGCCAACTGTGAAGAGACTTTATGCTACCACAATTGTCTTTGTGTGTGTGTGTGTGTGTGTGTGTGTGTGTGTGTGTGTGTGTGTGTGTTTAGTTTATTTCTGTGTAAAGGATCTTGGGATGACTTTGTGCCCCCATTATCCTTCATATTTCACTCTTAGGTAGTTGAGGTGGAGACTTTGTGCTACATCTCATCCTGTTGTGTTACTGCACCCTGTTACTTATCACTATCAAAAAGAATCCCTGTTATTTGTTGTAGACCACTTGTGAAAGAAGAGAAGTGTCTTCTGTCATTTCACCAGGACTTATCCTTTGTTTGTGAACATCATCTTGAAAAAAGAGAGATGGATGGTGTTATCCTACCCCTAAGTGTTATTTTCTACTTATATATATAGTATATAGCTCCTCATATTTATAGGAAACCTCCCCTTGATGAGAGGAGAGATTTGTCTGCTTTTGATGTGGTAAACCTACACATTTGGCTGACCAATCTCCTTATGCTGTGGTTGAAACAACCTATTTTCCCCATCAATTAGCAGGTGACAAAATATTCACCCAACAGATGGTATTTTGATTATTGCTACCCCTGTGATGGCATCAACATGCAATGGGAAGCCCACTCAACCTTGTCATGACACAACAAACTCTCCATGCACCTGCAAGACATCATTCTAAAATCATCGTCTCGAATGGCCTTAAGTATGTGAGTTTTACCATCAATCTAAAATTTCATTGCCATTTCTCTCAAATTGACAGTGAACTCTCCAATATCATGCAACCAAGTCATACCCAGTACTAAATCTGTGTCACCCATGTTAACCACATAAAATTTAGCATTGAATTTAAAGTTATTTATTATCAATGATAAACTTGTGATATTTATATCACATTTGAGGATGTAGCCATCAACTAACCTCACTCTCAAGCCCTCAAACTACTTAGTCTGGATCCCACGTCTCTCAACCAACTTGAAATTGATGAAATTATGCATGGCACCTTTATCTAGCAATGTAATAACTCATTGTCTAGCCAACGCTCCTCTCATTCTAAATGATCCTTCTTACTGCACACTAATGAGACGTGCTTATTTAAGCCTACCCTCAAACTTATCTTCATCGGTAGACATTTGCTTAAGTTTTTCATCATCCAGACTCTCTTTTTCTTCACTGGATTCCTCATTTTTAGTTTGCTAGTCCAAATTTTTAGAATCAGAATCCTTATAATAGGCCCACATAACTCTATTTGCTTTACCCTTGGGTCTCAATGGAAAATCATGGTTCATTTCATAGGGTCCTTTGCAATAGAAACATAATTTTTTCTTCCTCAAAGTATTCAATGTTTCTCTATCAAGTGTTGCAAAAGATTTTTCCTTATTCTCAGTTTTTGATTCATTCCTCTCTGGTTTTTTGAAGAATTGTTTAGTATCTTTGCTAAAAGAAGCACCCTTCTACTAAAATTTATTTGTTGGGGCTACATTCTCCATACTCCTAGCCTTTTTAATTTCTTCTTAAAAATTAAATGGATCAAAGGCTTTTATCCAACCCTTCAGTGGTTTGGATAATCCCTCAATGAACAAAATTACCAATCTCCTATCTAAGATGTCTGGTACCATAATAGATAAATGTTAAAATTCACTGATGAAGTACTCTTATCCTCCTATTTGTCTAAGCTGGGCCAACTCTCTAAAATAAACTTATGGATCCTTTTTGTCAAACCTCTCTACTAACCTGTCCATGAAGTCTTGATATGAAGTCACTTGATTATGCTATAGGGTAACCATCCCATGGTACCACCAATCATGTGCAGCTCCCTCTAAATGTATCATGGCATATTTTATTGCCTCCAATTTTGTCATAGGTCTTAGTGCTAATAAGGTATCAAGCTTGTGAATCCAAGCCTACGCTATCATTCTGCTACTACCATCAAATGTAGTCAAGGAAAGCTTGCCTGTAGCGTGCTTTACTTCATTATTCTAGCTACAAGTTCTATCCTATCTTTCTACCCTATAATGCTCTCTCCTCTGATTAAAAAACCTCTCGAATGTCATCCTCTCATGCACCTATGGATGTAATAATTCCCATTTGTCATTTTCATCCATGAAGATATCTACGAACATCTCCCCTTTAGCGTCCTTTGTAGTTCTACCTCAGGCTCATCTCTAATGAAGGTAGGATGAGTAGGCATGTAAATGGTATGAGTGGCAGTTCTATGAGCTCTAGGAGTCCCAAAAACACTCCTATCATCATCTAGAACTCAATTTTGTCTTATTTATGGGTTCATTTCTTGCATCATTATAGTAAGTGCCCTTAAATCATCTATAACCTGCTGCTACCCTATTGCCATGTTTCTAAAAATGTCCTTGGCTTCCCTATCCTCATTGTTTCCTTCATTTCTTGGTGGAGTTCCTTCTCTTCTGTCACCCATTAGATCCTACTGAATATCCAAATTCTAATTTCTCTGTAGTAAGGCCCTCCTGCATGTGTAATACTTGTGAGGACCAACTTTTGGTGGCTGCATGCGAAGCCTCTAACCCTGAGGATGGTAGGATTGTGGCTCTGATACCAATGTAAAAACCCTTCACAAGCTCTCCTGCTGAACTATGTTTTTTTTTTTTTTGTTTTTTTTTTAATGTTTTTGCAAGGGTTTTGAACAAGAAGCAAATGAACAATAATCTAAAATTTCAAAAATAAATAAACTACTACTACAAATTTAAATTAAATTCCCAATGAATTAACAACTACAATGATTTCTCAATTTCCAATAGAATTTTGTAATTTTTGCAACATTTACAAGGCATACAATTAATAACTCTTTTATTAGATACAACCTCAAACATAATGATATTAAGAAATACCAAGTCTCTTGGCTTCAATGTGAAACTAATACAAGGCCCAATTTGGTTACAATGATCATCTATAGTAGCATACCAAGTGACATGTAATTATAAGTGCAACTACTTCCAATTATTATGCCAAAGGATGCTGATGGAAAGCTATCACAGAATGATGAATTTAATACAAATAACATCAAGTATGAGAACCTAGAAAATGATGGCTGTCATGGCAAACTGATTCGATTCTCTTTGTGTTTAATGTATTTGCCTCCAAAAGTGTAGCACCCAACCTTCTCATCAACCAAGGGAAGGAGTCCCTTCTAAACCCAAATTGAAACCTTTGCCCAGCTGCTTTGTACTATAACATTACTGTTCACATGCATTGTAACATTTCACTATTCATGGGTATTGTAACATGACACTATTCACGCCACTATAGCATTTCACTATTCATGGGTACTGTAGCAGCCAACAATAAATGTATTCTACAATGAATTCTTAATACCCTGACTACACTGTTTATTCCTTTTCGAATGCTAAAACTAATACTGCTAAAACACAATTAGAACCTCTGAATGAGATTCCTTAAGAATTATCGAATTCACTAGATATTTCACTGGTCCAAATGATGAACACATAGAAGAACTGCATTCTCCAATGGCAGAAGTTGTAAACCCTTCTCAGAGCTCAAAACAATCAATGATCAATTAGAAAAATAATAAATGGATGATTTCTTCATTCTTTTCCAAGCATAACTATGCCTTTCAAACCCTAAATCAAATTCTTCTAGAGAGCTGTGATTTTTACTCATAAAATCATTTAAAAATAAATCATTAAAACATTTAATGATTTTAGATTTAGAAAAAAACAATTAATTTTTCTCTTTCAATTAATTTAGTCAACTAGCCCCATTCGATGAGAAATAGACCCATACTTAAGTGATTTAATATAAAGTTAACTTAACTTTAATATCAAATAATTAATCATTAATAAATGTTGAAATCCACTAGAAATGCAATAACTCTCTCAAAACTAAGAATCTGACCTTGCCGTCTGAAACTGGAGTCCAGGTAATTATTTTCCATGTGACCAAATAACCTTGCTAAAAAACAACAAATGCTAAAAATAAAAAAACTCATCAAAAAGTAGTCTAAATCAACTCTTCAAGCCCAATCAAAGCCATTGAACTCTGAGGATGTCAATCATTGAATAACCAAACTCTCTTGTGCTCAAACTAACCCCTTATCCAACTGTATTAGCCTACAAGGGTCCAATGATAGGCTAAATAACTGCTAGAATGGAGCCTCTAGCTAGAAGGGGACATCACAAACCCAAAGTCATAGATAATGACAAAATTGATAAAAATGAATTAAATAATGATGATGAATGTTTACCTAAAAGTCTAACTTATGTTGCAAATCCACATTCAAAGTATCAAGTTTTTAATTTTGTTGGTGATTAATCTATGCATGATGATTTACACCCTAAAAATGAAGAGAATTACATGGAAACACAAAATGATGGAAAAAACAATGAAAAAAATCCCATGGAAACACTAAATAATGAAAGTAACAATGAACAAACTAGTAATGAATATAACGACATGGAAACACCATCTCAACAAATTCCATCATTTGTAACATGTCCAAGGATTTTTCCTAGAAAAGGTAAGCACTTAATTAAAGTTGATGAAAACATTTTGAAACCAATGCCTAATAAAATGTATGACTGCCATTCAAGAGTATTAGCTTAAATAATTTAGGATATTTTTTTTGAAAAAATAGAGTTTGATAGTCAAAAATGTCAATTGTTTGTTTCATTGATGAAATTGATTAGGATAAGACCTAATGCACACCTTAGGACTGATAGCATATAACATAGTTCATGAAAACAAGGAAATTGATGAAATTGTAGATGATTCATATCATACTATAGGTGTGAAAATACACAACGAATATTATATTGCAGCCTGATGCATAATTACAACTTGTGCAATAAGTTGTCAAACAAGAAAAAAATGCTTGACTTGAAAAAGTAGCTGAGCAATGGACACAATTACAAAAATAACAATGAAAACAATTGGAATATGTAAAATACTTAATGATTTCAATATCAGTGAGTTCCAGTCATAGACTTCTATGAAAGGACAAGGCTATAGTTGATGTTCTCAAAGATTTATTTGCACAATTTTGGAAAGACAATACAAGAGTTTCAACCAATTCAAAATATGTAGTGAAAAGAAGAGTTGGTTCTTGTAACTGTGAACTGCATCTAAAACATTTCTTGGATATGACCCCCAAAAAATGGTACTCTTAAGTTTTTACAAAAAAATTCACAAATTATTATTAGTTAAATATATTTTGAGATGGCCAAACCCTTTTATGTAAAAATAAATCACACACACCACTTGTTGTTGTGGCAAACATGACCATTTTTTGATGCATTATGATGTTTTTCACCATATACAGTGTACTTTGCATACTGATAATATTTTTTAGGACTGTGACATGGAATTTCTACAAAAATAAGTAAGGGAATTTATTCCAACCATTTATGGTGAAAAACTAGATGGACAATTTTAATCACAAAACATGTTTGGATGGAAATCACAACATTTGTGGTGGATTACCAAAATTAAAAAAATGTTACCCATGAGGAGAGTACAAGTGCAAGTGGAAAATAACTAGTTGGTTTGAGCAAATACAAAGCTATGACATATCAAGTAAAAGATGGAAAAAAATCTAAAAGGTGTGAGCTTGTTACAAAACAAATACCTGTTTCAAAAATTATGGTCAAATTTAAGGAAGAAAATGTTTATGAGTATGCAAGGCACACATATAGGTCTAGATGGTTGGATGGACATTTCAAGTTAATCAAGGACACATTCCCACTTGGTTCTATTATTTCAATAGTTAAATTTACTAAGAATTAGACATTCAAACTACAAATGAAAGTTCAGTCATAGTATTATAACTCAGCACATGTTGCCATATTCTTGTATATAACATTCATGCATGCACCTAATAGTATATAGAAGATCAAAAATATTAAGGGAGTACCATTTATATGTCAATGACAATTTATCACATTATATAGAGTATATGTAAGGTTGTTTTAATATGTTCTATGGAAATTTGACTAAGAGGAACATTACTTTTAATCAACATTACATTTGGTCAGACAATTGCACATCACAATTCAAGAATGCACATATGTTTACTAGTTGAGTAGGATGCACATTACCACTGGTGTAGCACTTATTTAGAGTTTCATTGAGGATATCCATGGAAAAGGCGAGTATGATGGTGCTATATCATGTGTAAAAAAAGTCACTGCAAGAGAAGAGTTGAAGTTTGAATATGGAATTATTTTAACTCATGTAAAAACCATTGTTGAATAGTGTAATGACAAAATGGGCCATGGTGCTCAAGAAAATTCTAGGTGTTCATAGATATTTATATTTGATGGAAGAGTAAAAATTGTAAAATTATGAGGATTATATGAATGTAACGGGCTCAAGTGAGATCCAATCATTTATTATCTCAAATGTAGGTTCGTGGACTATTCATATGAGATTCTTGACATGTTTTTGTTCTACATGTACATAATTTTTTAGAATGAGTGTGTCACAAGAGTGGGTGGATGAATGGATTTGTAGACCTCTAATTCCAATCAATGCATATAAGGTTCCACCAACATTATAACTTACAAATATGACATTGTCACATGACTTTGATCATGTATTTGATTTAGTGTAACCAAGTTGTTGATTAATCATTATGTACTATTTATTATCATTATCTATCTTGACATCATCATTAAAAATTTATCTTTTATTATACATGGCATGTTTTTGTAGTTATTGATGATGAGGAGAATGTAGAGGGAACATATTACTACTTATGTAGGCATGTAGAGTAAAAAAATAAATTGAATTCCATAGTCATAGATGGGGAGAACATTGATTATCCCACTGGCCCTGTTGTAGTCACTAAAACTTGGCTTCAATGATATCCTTTCATAAATGTAGATGTTTGGTTTTTTGAAGATTATGAAACACATAGGAAGATATTGCACTATTCAAATTTGGTTCTTGAAACAAATATTCAATTACTCAAATATCATGGGAGGCCATTAAAAAAGAATCTATGGAAAATTTGTGAGTTAGATCATGAAGCTATCCTTGATACTATCAAGATTAGATCATATCCTAGTCATTTGTTGTATTAAAATTCTAAAATATATTGAGTTCTCAAATGTATAAGTATTTAATTTTACCAAATTTAATTGATTTTTTAGGTAGTACATATAAATTTTATTTTTAATTACTTACAAACAATTTTTTTATAGGTTAGTGGTTCCAAATAAGCTTTCATCTTCACATGATTGGCACTATTAGTAAATAATTTAATATTATTAAAGCTAATAACATCTTAATAAAATTATTCTATTATTACAAAAAGGGCATTCTTAAGGTTAGAATGGGTACTCTGTCTCTCAATCGGGCATGATCGAAGGCTAAGAACTTGTCTCTTCATCATAAAAAAGTTGCGTTTTAGGAATTATTAATGCAATGAATGCCACATATTCATCTCCAAGGTTACATTGATGTGCTTTAAGGTGAAATTAGATGAATTTGACATGTAAATGAGGGTTATTTTGGTTTGTGTAAATGACTTATGGTTTATATTTGACACAAGTATGAAGTTACCCTTAAAATTATAATTTTATTTTATTGGGAAGAGTGTTATTGAGGCCTAAATGGGTACTCTATCTTTTGATCAGGTGTGATCAAAGGAAAAAAACCTAGTCCTAGATGTTACCTACCACCCCAGATGTTTTGGTAGTGTTATTTTCCAACCATGAAGCACCAAAGGTGGAGATCTTGAACTACTACATTAACTTAGACAACATTTGTTGTCAATGTTTCCAAGCTCCTAAACATTTGTGAAAACATGAATCCGAGTGGATTTTGAGGTCATGGTCTTTGAAGCACATGTAATTTGTCTATTAAAACATGTTTTAAGTGATAGATTTGCATGTGGAGGTCCCAGAGGTAGAAATCCCAGCTAAAGGACAAAAACATGTCTCTTCACTACAAAAAAGTTACATTTTAGGATTGATTATTGTAGTGTGTGCCACATATTCATCTCAAAGCTTACATAAATGTGCCTAGGGTGAAATTATATAGATTATGTATTCACATGAGGGTTATTTTAGTTTGTGAAAATGACTTATAAATTTTATTTTATGAACATCTAAAGCGACCCTAAAAAATTCAATTTTCTCATATTGGGAAGAGCATTTTTGAGTCAAAATGGGTAATTAGTCTCTCAATTGAGCATGATCAGAGGCTAATAAATTGATCCTATATGTTATTTACCACCTTGGATGTGTTGGTAGTTCCAATTTCTATCCATGAAGCATTGGAGGTGGAGATATTGAATTATCACTTTAACTTTGATAACATTTGTTTTCAGTGTTTCCAATCTCTTAGATAGTTGTGAAAACCTGTATCTAGGTGGATTTAGAGGTCATGATCTTTGGATCATGTGTCGTTTGTCTATATAGATGCACTTAAAGTTATATATTTTCATGTGGAGGTCTCGAAGGCAGAAATGTAAGTTGGAGGGCAAGAACTTGTCTTGTCACTACAAAAAATTACATTCTAGGACTGATTATTACATGTGCCACATATTTATTTCCAAGGTTCCATCAACATGATCCAAGGTGAAATTAGAGGTCAAAACACACACATGAGGGTTTTTTTCAATTCATAAAAATGAATTATAATCTTTTTTATTTGTCTAAAGCTATCCTAAAAATTACAATTTTCTCATATTGGGAAGGGCATTCTTGAGGCTAGAATGGGTAGTTTATCTCTTGACCAAGCATGATAAAAGGCCAATAACCTAGTATTATATGTTACCTACTACCCCAGATGTGTTGGTAATTTCATTTTACAACCACAAATCACTAGAGGTAGATATCTCAAAAAATTGATTTATATTTGATAATATTTATTATCAGTGTTTCCAAGCTCCAAAACATCTGTGAAAACACACATCCAAGTGGATTTGGAGGTCATGGTATTTTAAACATGTTTAATTTTCCTATTCATATATGATTAAATTAATGTATGTGTATGTGGAGGTCCCAGAGGCATAAAATGGCTTGGCAAGAATGGGTAAGGAATGACAAATCCTATAAATATTACATAAAGGGCTCCATATGTAGGGTTGGGGTATATTGGTGGAAAATAAGTTGGAGAAAGCTCCACAATATTTGAAGCATGACAATCTTGTCAATACAAAATCACAAGTCACTAACTCAACAAAAACATAATTATAAGGTTAATCCATTAGTTTTTTTGTCAAATCTAATGAGGAATTGGAGTGTCTAAATAATGGACAAGTTTCTAATGAAGAGGAAGGAATCATTGCACTACTTGAAATGACCAAAGAAGATTATCTAATATAAGGTCAAAAACTCTATGAAGAAGGAGATAACACAACATCACTTCATGATTACATGGGTGAATGCAAGTTGAATTTAAGAAGAGGATAACCTTCCAATAAAGGCATAAGCATTAAATAATAATGCAAATCATCTCGAAAGAGATAACATCCCAAAGGAAGAGGTAAAACATAATCACTTCATCAATCTTGCATAAGTAAAATGTGTAAGGGCATCCCAATAAGGTATGCAAGAGATGATTATTCCATTGTTTACTTCAATTGTATAAAGGAAGGCCATATAACACAATAATGTTGGAAAACCTATACATGTTAATTTTGTTTGATAAAAAATCATTCCAAAGGAAAAGGTAAAACATAATCACTTCATCAAACTTGCACAAGTAAAGTGTATAAGGGCATCCCAAGAAGGTATGCAAGAGATGATTATTCCATTGTTTAATTCAATTGTATAAAGGAAGGCCATATAGCACAATAATGTTGGAAAACCTATCCATGTTAATTTTGTTTGATGAATAATTAATGATTGGCCATGTGTTGGAATAATAAATCTACCACTAAAAATCCAAAGTATTTCAAAAGGAATAAAAATTGTTTACACCACTCTCCAATCCAAAGAAGAGATCAAGGTGTAAGAATAAATAAGGATGAAATTTGTAAATATCACTATCTAAATCAGTATTAGAAGAAGGGAAACAATAAGTAAATGTTATCCAAGGACATAGGCAAGATTTATCTCACTCATTGCAACATGTGTCGACATTGGCATACAAAATGTTATAAATTTCATTCACAACTTGATGCAGAGGCATCTTTAAATGGTTTCCATTTTGAGTTTTTACAGTTATTAGAAGTCAAATATAATGTTTTTGTCCTAGTTAGGAGTCTTAGAGGTCTTTATAATTTGAATTTTGGCTTAAAAATCATTTTACTACCAATTTCCTTATTTAAATGTTCAAACTTCTTGTCAAACTTTGGAGTTGGTAATCATGTCTACAAGAAGCTTCAATGTTGTAATTGGTTTGTGTTAGAACTATATAATGGTCAAGGTTGTCCAAATATACATGGATCACATATTAAGACATTTTTATAGTCATGTTAGAAAGGTAGTTAGACTCTCCCAATGTACATGAAGGAGTTAGAAGTTAGTTAGATCAGTTATGAGGAATAAAAGAAATTGTAAATGTCTTTGTTAGCAGTCGAGTTATGGGTTTGGATTAGAAGGAGGAATGGATATTTACCCCAAGAAATATAATATAAATTTCCTTGTGTTTGATAACAAAAGATTGTAAAACCCTATTTTTTTGTATATATGCAATGACGAGGACTGAGTATACAGAGTAATGGTGAAAGGTATAATAATGAAACATATTTGAAGCTTCCTATGAAGTTGTTATGCATGTTACATGTTTAAATTTTTTTATAAATAATTGGTTTGATTTTTCATAAAGTCCTTCAAGAGGGTTCTACTTGTAGACCTTGTGCACTTTTATACTCTGTGTTGGTAGACTATGAAAGCACTTGGAATACATAAATTTGTTTTAACATTTGAAATGTCATCAATAGAGATAAGAGGATATTATATGATGGATTATGAAGTGTACTGGAGGTCAAATCCAAGAAGATAGATGCAATTTTCTCAATTTAACTATTTATTGTTTGTACATATGATATATACTACAGATGAAGACTTTATATGAACATTATACGAGAAAACATTGCTATGTGAGTTGTTTGTTCATATGTTTACATTGGTAGGCCTTATTAACATGTTATTGATCAATTCCATGTGATTTCAAATGCTTGTAATTTATGTTTCACTAGTAATTAGGCCAAAACCCTGTAAGACAGACTGTATTATCACCTACAGTCATACAACGACACATAAAATTATATGAAAGAAGTATATAGAGGTATCAACAGGGATAATAAATGTTTTGGAAAGGTGAATAGATACTTTAAAGACCCTAAATATCTTTCACAGTGATTTGAATATCTTTTGTTATCCTTAAAACTCAAACTACCCTTCTCAGGTTACCCAGATTGTGACAAACCCTACATTAGGGTTTAAACAGTAAAATCTATATTGTGAGTGACCCAACCAATGAAATTTCATGAAAATTAGTAATTGGTTATGGTTTCACATGTTTTAATATATTTGAGAGTTTTATATTGGTACAAAATTGAGGAGTATGGAAACAAGATGACTGTATGCACAACAGGGGTAAGGAGACCTAATTAGGTTTAGATAGGAGTTGAAAAAGGTACCTAAGAATAGAGATAGGTCATATAACTTCATGAAAATATACTAGAGGATAGAGGGTGTTAGGATATGAGATTATATTTCCAAGAATCATCTATCCTTGACTGTACTAGTGGAAAAAACCCAAAAAAAGCTATTAGTAAGCTAGGTCTAATGCAAGAAATAGTCAAAAAATGATAGTGTACTTTGGAGTTGTGTGGGTTGAATAGAGGGTAGAATATGGTTTTGAATTAGTTATTAGTTGTCTATATGAACCTCAAAATTTTCAATAAACTTAGGATCATACATGATTAGGTGTTTCCAATGTGCTATGGTCATAAAAGAAGCATGTGGAAGAAGACAAGTGTGAGAAATTTTAAAAAGAGTGAGATAAGAACTTAGCATTCAAAGAATATAAGGTGATGTGATATCATATCAATTATAGAGATAATTAAGTGAAGCCTACAATCAAGAATGCATAGTACATTAAAAAGGACAAAGTGATTATGTTTGAAGAGATACAAAGGTTTGAAACTAAGAGGTTAAGAACAAAGCAAGACAAATAACTTTCAGAGCTAGTTCGATTCATAGAGGTGAGTATGTAAGATTATGTTTCTATACATATTGGACAATATCAGTTAGGACTTATGCATCATTTGGTATCAGAGCAAGAAGTTTGTTGGGAAGAAGATAAAGAAAGTTGCAAGCAAAGGAAGGTACAAACTTGTTTTCATTTTCATGTTATGTATTTGATTAATTCATTGAAAGAATGTTGAAGGTTGTTATAAGATTGATAAATAATGTTGTAAGTATGTGAAAAAGAGGTATAAAAGTGAGAATTTATGGTTACATCCCTTAAGCCAAGAGGCTTAGAGAAAGAGGAAAGCTAGTGAAATCTCAAAAAGAGCTTGAAGATAAAAGAGAAAGACCAAGTGAAGGTCAAGGAGACAAGTAGTTAGGCTTGTCAAGAAGAAGAGATAGGTCAAGAGAGAAATAGAGAGAGAGTGAAGATAAAAATAATGAAGAGAGTGAAAGGAAGATGAAGTTCTTGAAATAAAAAGGTTGGCATAAGGAAGTAAATAAAGAGGAAGATGATATGAGGGAGATTGTTGAGTTGAAGGTAGTGTTGGTAGAGTTAGAGCAAGCTTTGGAATAACTTAGACCAATTTTTTTAATTGAGATTAGAAAAAGAGTGATATGGCCTCTCAAGACCATAATTATGAAGAAGACAAATCAAGTAGAAGTGAGTAAAGTAAAGAGCCAATTGAAAGAATTGAACAAGCAGCCTAAGAGAACAAATAAGGGGGAAAACAAGCCTCATGATTTACAAACTAATGATGTTTTTTCATGTGTGTATGGATGTATGAGAGTGGTTGAAGAAGATGAGTTATTTGGGCCAATTCATGGGATAAAGAAATAAGAAGAGGAAGCATTTGATCAAGTGGTGTCCAAGAGGATCTAAGAGGAAAGAGAGGCTCAAGATAGAGTCTTAGTGTTAGAAGAAAAACAAGCAGGTTAGCCATCTATGAAGCAAGATAAAATGGAGCATGAAGGGATACTCACTCAAGAAGATGTAAATGAAGACAAATAAGCATTGGGATAATAACACAAACAAAGGTATAAAGACTATTCTAGTTTGTATGAATCTTTGAAGAGGGAGAATAACTTTGATCCTCATTAAATGTACAAAGAGATGGTGAAGGAAGTGATAAAGGAGAACATAGACCTAAAACATGTAATAATGGTGTCTAAAATAAGAGCATTTATAAAGGCAAGGATTAATAAATCACAAGAATACACTCTACATGATGAAGTTGCAGATGATAAGGTTGAATTACATGTAGTAAATGAAGGAAAAACCATACATCAAGAAGAAGAAGATGAGTTGGTGGTTGATGTAAAGAGGAAAAATGAACCATACGGGATACATGAAGATGCTTGGAAGCAAAATAAAGATTTTAAAAAGAATAAGAGTTGAATTATGCCTCAATGACATGAGGAGACATATATTTTATTTAATGATTTTTTATTTATTACAGTTATATCTTGGATGAAGATAACAAGAGGAAAGACAAGGTACAAGTGTGGATCAGGAGATCATGTGCATATGCATGAGAGATTGGTTGCAATAGTAGTCAAAATTTAAAGAGGTATACACTCCTAAAATATGTCTTGAGATAAAGGAGGCCATGCAATAAGGATTAGAAGTCAAAAAGAAGGAGAAAATCTATGAAATATATCAAGCAATATTTGTTATAACTTTTAGGGAAAGTTTCTTTTCCCCTTGGTAGTATGATGCAGGGGAATCTTCAAATGGTTTCCATTTTGAGTTTTTATAGTTAGTATAATTCAAATATAATGTGTTTTTCCTACTTAGGAGTCTTATAGGTCTTTAGAATTTGAATTGTGGCTTAAAAAGCATTTTCTTGCTAATTTCCTTATTTGAATTTTTAAACTTCTTGTCAAACTTTGGAGTTGGAAATCATGTCTAAAAGAAGTATAAATGTTGTAATTGGTTTATGTTATAACCATATATAGTGGTAATTTTTTTCCATACATACATGGATCACATATTAAGACATTTTGATAGTCATGTTAGAAAGGTAGTTAGACTCTCCTAACGTACATGAGGGAGTTAGAAGTTAGTTAGATCAGTTATCAGGAATACAAGAAATTGTAAATGTATTTATTAGAAGTCAAGTTATGGGGTTGGATTAAAAGGAGGAATGGAGATGAACTATAATAAAGAGAATTTAAAGTTCCTTTTTTTTATAACAAAAGATTGTAAAACCTTATTTTTTTTGGTACATATGCAATAACGAGGACTGAGTATACAGAGTAATGGTGAAAGGTATATAAATGAAATATATTTGAATCTTCCTATGAATTTTTTATGCCTATTACATGCTAAAAAAAGTTTCTAAAGAACTGGTTTGATTTTTTATAAAGTCTGTCAAGAGGGTTCTACTTGCAAACCCTATGTCATTTTATACTCTGTGTTGGGAGACTATGAAAGCACTTGAAATAAAAAACTTTGTTTTGACATTTGAAATGTCATAAAGAATGATAAGAGGATATTATATGATGGATTAGGAAGTGTAATGGAGTTCAAATCCAAGAATATCAATGCAAGTTGCTCAATTTAACTATTTACTATCTGTACTTATGATCTATACTACAGAGGAAGACTATGTATAAACATTATTATGTAAGTTGTTTGTTCATCTATTTAAATTTTTAGGCCTTATTACCATGTTATTAATTTATTGTATGCTATTTCAAACACTTGTAATTTATGTTTCACTAGTAACTGGGCCAAAACCTTGTAAGGCAGACTATATTATCACCTATAGTCATATAACGACACATAAAATTATATGAAAGAAGTATATAGAGGTATCAACAGGGATAATAAATGTTTTGGAAAGGTGAATATATATTTTAAATACCATACATAGCTTTCACAGTGATTTGAATATCTTTTGTTAGCCTTAAAACTCACACTACCCTTCTCAGGTTACCCAGACTGTGACAAACCCTGCATTAGGGTTTAGAAAGTAAAACCTATATTGTGAGTGACTCAACTATTGAAATTTCATGAAAATTGGTAATTATCTAGGGTGTCACATGTTTTAATATATTTAAATTTTTTAGATTGGTATGGACTTGGGGAGTACAAAAACAAGATGATTGTATGCACAATAGGGGTAAGGAAACCTAATTAGGTCTAGATAAGAGTTAGAAAAGGTACTTGAGAGTATAGATAGGTCACAAAAATTCATGAAAATATATTATGGGATAGATGGTGTCAAGATACGAGATTAGATTTCCAAGACTCATCTATACTTGACCATCATAGTGGAAAACCCAAAAAAGGCTACTATCAAGCTAGGTCTAATGCAAGAAATAGCTAGAAAATGACAATGTGTACTATGGAGTTGTGTGGGTTGAATAGAGGGTAAAATAAGGTTTTAAATTATTTATTAGTTGGCTAGATGAACCTCACAAGTTTTAGGAAAATTGATATAATACATTGATTAGGTGTTGCCAATGTGCCATGGTCATAAGAGAAGCATGTGGAAGAAGACAAGTGTGAGAAATTACAAAAGAGTGAGATAAAAACTTTACATTCAAAGACTATAAGGTGATGTGATATCATATAAATAATAGATATCATTGAGTGAAGTATATAGTCAAGAATGTATAGTACATTCAAGAGGATAAAGTGATTAAGTTTGAAGAAATATAAAGGTTTGAAACCAAGAGATTGAGAACAAAGCAAAACAAGTAAATTTCAAAGCTAGTTGGATTAGCATAGATGAGTATGTAAGATTATGTTTCTATCCATATTGGACAAGATTATTTAGGACCTTTACATCACAACTCCACCCAAATAATTACAAGGGGAATTCCAAGAAGGAAGAGGTGTCTAAAATTAGGAAGGAAGAACTTGTTCCAACACCTACAAGTCAAGAGATAGTACATGAAGAATACGAGCTACAAAGAAAGAAGTCGTCAAGGAACAAAAAACCATAGAGGATTCCCCATCACCATTAAAAGTGGGTAAAGGTAAAAATTAATTCTTGGTGTCATAGATAGAATACTTGCAAAGCTAAGATGTTGATTGACATGTATATTTAAGAAACACCTCAAATTTTTGTGTGTTCCATTTGTTGAAAGAATAAATAGTGGAATCGAACCTATTCACATGAGAAGGTAATGAGGAATTTCACTATTCAATGGTGAATATGGAGCAAATATCCAATCTATTTAATAAGCATAAGTTAGAGTAGCCTATTTCATCAAAGAGGTTGTATCATTTTTAACATTCTCATTTTGGCATATGATGATAAGAGAAGAAATGGCCAAGTTGAGTGCAATGGAGAGGAAGAGGACAAAGGTGAGTAAGTGAAACAAAATAAATATAACCACCAAAATAAAAGCATTAATAATAAGTGCCAAATGATATTAAACTAGTGTAGCAAGGATATGCACATTATAATAGTGAAATGTCATCAACAAAGCTAATAAGGATGACAAGATTGTTCACAAGTAGCCAAACATAGAACCCATTCCAATTAAAGATCAAAAATAAAATAATTAAATGGTATAGCTTGATAAAGAGGGCACTTCACACTAATATATGACTCTATTTCAAACTCTATACTATTTTATCCCATATAGTTTGAATTGCAACATATATTGAAGGATTGTAAATTAGTTTTGATAATTACATAAAGGAAATATTAAAGATGATCATATTAAAATAGGGCCATAAAACCATCAAATTTAGTTTTGCAATAATAATGTGAGCCAAATTGTACGCAGAAAAATGATCACCATAAAATGTGAACACACACACACACACACACACACACACACACACACACACACACACACACACACACACACACACACACACACACACACACACACACACACACACACATCCATAAAAGCCATAAAGGCATACAAAATAAGAACATAATAAAATGTTAGGTGAATGCCATATAAGCATAAAATGCCAAAATTGTGTATATTGCCATATAGGCATACAAAAACTTACATCATCAAAGAACACAATTGAATTTTGGGTGAATTCCATATAGGCATACAATGCCAAACATGCATACATTTCCATAGAGCCAAACAAAAAATTACATCATCTAAGATGTCCTACTCATTAAAAAGCCTCCCTCTCTTTACCTTCCTCAAATAAGACTCCCCCTGGGATGCCTTGCTCATAGATGAAAATTCCTTAGGTGCCTTGGATTCCTCTAAGGTCAAACTGCAAGTCCTTTTATGCTCATAACTAGTTTGTGAATGGACCTATTTATATAAAAATATTATTAGAAACTTTACACACTGGACATGTAACCAAGTTCAAAAATTAAATTTAAATTAATACAAAAATTATTTAAACATGATGTTGGGAAAATAACGAAAGCACACAATTGATTACCAAGCAACTTAATATGCAGAAATTAACCAGAATACACAAGTAACTAGAATTTAGAAATAACATAGAATATGAGAGACAATACACAACATGTATTAAAACTCTTTCAGAAGGAAATACAACAACAAAGGCTGCCACAGTTCTTCCTTACACACCTCTAGGGCTCCCACACCTCTAGGGCATAAATAGTAAATCTTCCCTCAAAGCTCTCTCTCCTAGGTCCCAACACACAACTCAAACATAGAGTTGGTGTTCACCTCCAACCAGTGAGTATCTACTACTGCCAGTACACCTGTGCTCCACACACTCCACAAGTGCTCCACGCACTCCACAAGTACACAAATGTACTTCAAGTAGATCTCCCCTAAACCTGCAACAACCTACAACTCAGACTG
This sequence comes from Torreya grandis, assembly GCA_037957365.1. Classification (NCBI taxonomy): domain Eukaryota; kingdom Viridiplantae; phylum Streptophyta; class Pinopsida; order Cupressales; family Taxaceae; genus Torreya; species Torreya grandis. Next base: position 887,483 of record JARHVA010001321.1, read on the forward strand.
ATCTTACTTATGGAAGGATCTTCCTTGCCTTCCTCTTTGTTCTCCTTCTGAGTACACACTGTACTCCAAGTAGATCCCACCTGATTCTGCTCCCTATTGTGTTGCTGTCCTATCTGATCTTGCACACCTGCAAATCAATCTGGTTCTGCACACCTGTGAACCTTAGACCTTACACACACATATACCTGCAGATCAATGATCTTACTTACCCATGTAGATCTCCTAAAGTAGCCATGCTCACCTGATGACCAAGATCATACATACATGAAGAACCTTGCTGATTCTCCAATCCAGCACCCACACTTGGTACTGTGGCACTAGGAGGAACACACCATGCTCTCTTCTCTCTGAAGGAGCTTATATATTGCTCTCTTACTCTCTAGCACACTTTTACAATACAACCAATGAGTCTCTTAAATAGATCTCATGCAAACAATAATTCGACACCTAATTACAATAATTAGATCCGCAGCTTCTAGTCTAAATTTGGCTCTTGACATGCAAACACTTGGTTCGTTAGCTAACTTCCCGTAACACTCGTAGCTCGAACCACACAGGTGATCGACGTCGGTCCCTGTCTACCTGGGGGTATCGACGCTGGCCGATTCTAACCGACGTCGGTTGCCTTTTTGTCTGATCCTGCCGATGTCAGTTAGCCTGACCGATGCCGACGTTTGTAACACTCAACAACCTTCCTGAAACCTCCTCCTCTGTTTGCATCAGTGAAGCTTTTAGCTCCATAACCTAACACATGAACTTACTGGAATATTGTGGCCACATTCAATTTGCCTCTAATGCTCAATAGGATTAACGATAGGTTGAGGTACATGGACATAAATGTGAAAGGGGAAAAACATGAGAAGGTGTCATTCTAATCATTTGAGTGTGACTATCAAATGTCATCATATAACCCTATGTACGCAATATATTCATGTAAGTTATATTTACCCAAGTATAGATTAAAATTATTAAAACAAATCTATATTTACAATTCAAAATTACAAGTTAATATACCTCAGTGAATCGTTGTGAAGATAAAATTGTAACAATAATGCCTATGTCTATTTTAGCCTATAAAGATGGAGGAATTTCCATTGTGGTCATCAACTAAACAAACAACATATGATTTTTAGTTGAGCATAGATCTATATAAATAAAGACATGTACATGAATTATAATATTAATGAAAAATTATCACCATATATGTAAACATTGGTTGAGTAACATCAACAAATGCAGTAGTAGATGGCCCACAAACTGATTATAAATATGATTATATTGTCTCCTCATGTAACACACAAAAATACATATATATTATTTAATTTATATGCAAATTAATTGTTACCTTTTAAATAAAAATATAACTAAAATTTAACATGTCAAATATATAATATACCTGCATATGTGTAGTCGGTGTCTACACACCAAATGTATGTGCCAAAAACACATCACTCAAAACTATAGCATTTAGGCCCTCAAAAGCACCACCATCATCATCTAAAGGTACAATGCATATAACACCATAGGATCTGCAAGGGTGTGATTGGGCATGCACACTAAGTGGAGTATCCCCATATCCACCCTCTCTAGTCTTAGTCTCATAAATATTACTAGTGTGCTGAACAAGTGTGTTAATAAGTGCACAGAGTGCATGAAAAGTGTTAATCTCAACAACCCCCTTCACTGCAGAGGGATCTCAAGCTAAAGTGGCTTTTGGGTAGGGACTCTTGTAGGCTAATAAGGTACATGATGTGCATGTTGTTTATCCTGCGTAGAGCCTTTCCCTCAGTCTTGAAACTTTGAGTAGTCAAAATAATTGGAAATCTCATTGAGAATAAACTTGCAATAGAGTTTCTTCAAAAATACAATGAAATCTTGTGGTTGTTACAAGGTGGGTAATCAACCACCATCCACCATTAGTCCCCAAAATTATTTCTTATCAAATTATGTTGGCATCGGTAATGGAAAATGTGCATTGGTTGATGGACCAATGAATAAGGCACAAATTTGGTCTTTTGTTATTTTTTTGTCCTTCACTTCATGTGTTGACAATTTGTTAGCATAGTAAGTCCTACATATCTACTTATAAGATGTCCATATGTCAATTCGACTCATTATTGAGTCAACTTGGCCTAGTACTGACTCTAGGGTATTAGCCAAATATGTATGGTGGGTGTTGGTCGAAATGGGGTCCCTCATTCTTCTATTTGTCTCTTCAACTTATATTTTGTTCTCAACTATGTATGTAGACAATTCTTATTAAATACTTAGGGGGTCTTGTGGAATTTTAGGAGGGTTAAGAGGCTATTAATTTGCATTTGAATAGGTTGTTCAAATAAAATATTGGTTTTAACCAAAAAATAATGTAAATAAAAAATAATTTCTAAAACTTCATGTTAACAGGTTTGAATTTTTCTTGATTACCTCCCTTCCATGACAACATTGTCGATTTATCGAGCTAACTGGTAATGGTGGTATGTTTTCTCCTCTTTGCAGTAAAATACAAACACAATTCCACATTTGAGGGTAGAGAAAAGATGCAAGGCAAAGTGAAATGGGTTTTGTGGCATTTGGACACATTTATTTTTATTTTTATTCTAACTAAAAATAATGTGTATAGGTTATTTACACTTTATATATCACGCACATGGTTCTTACACTCTATACCACGTACATGGTTCTTACACTATATATCATGTATGCAGTTCTTACTCTATATAGCATGTATGTAGTTATGGTTCGTTGATTATCGAGCCTACTTTTGAATAATGTGTATGTGTTGTTACTATAATCCGTATATGTTGCTCAAAAATCTCCATGGAATTATCCTCCAACTCTGTGCACTTACCCAATTCTATTAATATTTTTTCTTTGAGAAGTTTGTGGACATAATTTTTAATTATGAGGTGCTTCCTTTCAGATGTTTCAAGTGCAATCAATTGGGGCACAAAGTGGCAGATTGTATCAAGAAGTGTCATTCAGGGTCTATTTCTCTTCATTTGCACAAATGGGTAAAGAAAGATGGTTTCCCAACTTCAACATCTCCTAGTCAAAGTCATTTTATTCCAACATGTCTCTTTCAAATAGAGATTGGCTTGGAAAATGGCTCTAGTCTTCAGGGTAAAGAATCCCAAAATAATGCAGTTTTAGGAACAATAATAACTATTTCTACTAGTTCACAACATGTTTTATCTTCTCTAGTTACAAAGAATCCTAAAATTCAAAGTTTAGAGACATCAAAGAAGATGGGAAAATAAACCCCTCCCTCTTGAGCTAGATTTGGAGGAAGCTACTTCTCTCCTAGAGAGTGAAGAAGATCTTGGCTAAAGGGAGATTCTTACCATATCTTAGACTGAGTCATTATTAACCAAACTAATTATGGAAATAAAATTAGAGAGTTAGAAAGATGAAAGTGGAAAGACTTCAACTGTATGCTTTAAACTTTTTTGGTCGAGGCACTCAACGGACAATGGAGGCACTCCTTTTCCAAAGTGCTAAAAGGGCACTTACCACTTGTGGGTTATGATCCTTTCTCTAAATTTAACTCTGTTGTTAGATTTAAGAATTTTGGGTTCTTGGGTTTTATTTAAGTTTTAGGGGTTTCCTTGAGTCTTTGGTCATATGACATTTTATCCAAGTTTTCTTGAAAAATTTGGTTCTTGTATTATTTATTTATTATATTTGAAGTACGAGGGACCCAAAACCCTCAACCGAAGATTTAAAAAAAGTTCAAATTTATATTTCAAATTTATTTATTTAAAAAATATACTATGAGACATGTTTTTACATATATTTATTTTTAAAAATACTTTTAATATTTAAAAATAAAATAAAATAAAATAAATCATGATGCAATTTCATCAGTGGCTTGATTTTTTGATGAAAACTCTTACGCAACTTATTCTTGCCCAAAAATTAAAAATTAAAATAAAAACTAAATACACACGGTAATTTTAAAAAACCTGGTGCAAAATGGTTGATGCAGAGCGCATTAACCAAAAAACCTCAGAATTTTCCTCTAAAACCAGTGCCAAGCTTATTAATACTACTTGTCTAATTATGCCAATCTGGGTGACGTAAATTGTGTAAACAAAGATCTTGCATTAAAATAACTTTTTCTAGTTTTTAGTGTTATTTTGCCCAATTTTGTCATAGAAAGTGTCACAAAACCATGAACATCTACTAATGAAGGGTTGAAAAGCCGAAAAAGAAACATAAACACCATGGAAATAAAGGGATGAGACAAAGAGGTCAACAAAAAGAAAAGTTATGCCCTTGGTCAGACTAGGAATGTACTACTATGTTCTTCGGTAACCAGGGGCGTAGTACTATGATCTCAAAAAAAATAGATAGAAACATGTAACAAAGGAAAAAATGGAGAAAACATTGAAGAGAGATAAAATAGAAAGAAGAGGGAGAAAACAAAGCCTAACATAGAGAAAACATGCACCATAAGAGCTTAATCTAGGTTAATAATAGACACATACACAAATACCCTAAATCTATAGAAATTGACATATAAAATTATCTCAGATCAAAACTAGGTGTTTACATAAGGTAAGAAGAAGAAATCCATTTCATAGATGATTAGAGTCAAATTATATAAAATTGAAAGAGGTTTTTGAAAATTCAAACTAATAAAGAATATAATTATCAAATTAATTTTGAGTTATATGCATTTTATCCATAATATCCCCAACACTTTATACTCTTATAAAAAGATAAAATATTTCTAAAAGATTTTTTTATTCATCATTAACTTTTTGTATTTAATCTCTATCACTTCTAAATACACATCTCTATTGTCACATCTTTGATGAATATCACTACTTCACTTTTAAAAATCAAATAAACCTAAACCCCACCAATCACATGGAATTTATTCATACTACAATATAACATATTCACCAATCACATGCAATTTTTTTCCTACATTGAGATTTCGTATCTTTGGAAATTATTTTTTAATTTTAAAATATATAAATTCAAAAATAGTCATATAGGGGACTCAAATTTAACTTAACTAAATTGAGCCTTATTCTCATTAAATTTTGATTAAAAAATAAAATAAAAATAAAAACTTATATAAAACAAGACATAATAGTGAAAGACAAGACATTTGTGAAAATCTTGGCAAACACATACTAGTCTTCTATGTCATCTTCTTATCTCTATCTTTTCAAAATCACTTTCAACGAACCAATGCAAGTTTACCTAAATGGATATTTAGGGTTTTTTTATTTAATAATTTAAACAATTCAAAAAGTAGCAACAAATATTTAAAAAAATAAAGTATCTTTTACTATACATTATATATATATATATATATATATATATATATATATATATTAAAAGATATTAATTTTGAGATACATATATATTTGTCATATATTATATTAGAATGTTGGTTAATTGGGTGGGTACTTTTGTGAGGTTGGACAAAGGTCTTATAGATAAAATGTTCGTGAGAGCTTGTGCAATGGTGGATATGTGCAAGCCTTTTTGTCATTCAGCGGGATTTTGTTCTCCTCACGGTTCGTGGATTTAAATTATCAACTTCAAAGGACTCACTTTCAAAGGTTTTCATTGCAATTTTATTAAATGTTGTGCTACTGGGTGCTCCTTTAAAAGTCTTCATTTGAAATTGGTGTGAAAGAAAAAAGGAGCTTCGGATTAAGACTTTCTCTAACACAACCATGACATCTTCTATCCTCTTCTTATGTCGACTCCCCCTTTGTCTAAGGGTGTTTCCATTTCAAAAGAAGACCCTCTGAGAGTGGACCTTGAGCCTATTAGAGATTCAAACTCTTCCCCTTTGCTGGGGAACAAAGATACTCCTACCCTTTCTCCGATAACGAATTCAAAGCTCCAATGGACTCGACAGTGAAGAAGAAAGGTAGAAGAATGGATGATAAAAGACTTAGTTTGGATACTGCAGAATTGGTAAATGATGGCTCTCAATGGACAATGGAAAGTATTCTCCCCCTTTAGGGAAGAAGAATCACGACCATTGGTTAACGTGTGCATCTTGTCTCTTTGTTTGGTTGTTAGAATCTTGACAGCTTTGGATTTAGTGGTGTTGTGTTGAGCTTCGATGTAGATCCTTCTCTTTGAAGGTTTATTTCCCAGTGCTTTCCTTGTTCTCAAGGATAAAATTGATCAATTTGTTGTTTGTTGATAGTTTTTGGCTACTAGTAGTTCTTGTTGTCCTTGTTCTCAAGGATAAAATTGATCAATTTGTTGTTTGTTGATAGTTTTTGGCTACTAGTAGTTCTTGTTGTCCTCTTTGATCACTGAGACCTTGTTATTTCTATGATTCCTTTGGGGTTTTGTATTGTTAAGAATGGGTTAGGCTTTGGTTTAAATATCTTTTGTATTGGGTTGAGAGACCCCATCAAAATCCTCTTATTCATCATTATCAAAAAATATTACATTAATTAATCAATTTATTATTGATGATAGATAACATTAATCTAATTGCATCACTCTTAGGCTTCAAATTCTATGATTGATACTATGATTTTTGATTAGTTTCTCCAAATAAGAAAAAGAATTGTCATATAATAATCAAATAAATGTCAAACGTAAAATATGTATTAATTATTTACATTTTATAAACATTACAATCCATTAATTATTAATATTTGCATAATTAAATATAAATTTAATTAAAATTAAAAACATGTCTTTTCAAAATTTTCATATAAATATATTTAATTTCATATATCCAACTTAATACACTTATCTAGCTTTTACATTTCATGTTTTACCTTCGAAATGGAATAAACATTTCCAAAATGATTTCTTTTATTGTTCACCTAAATTTATATAAGATATATATTAATTATTAATAATAAATTCAATAGATTTAAATTATTATTTTTTGAGAATAATTCAAATAAAATGAATAAATTTTCATTTTTTTTTAATTCGGGTTAAAGAAGGGTTTCAACGGGGCCCCACAACCCAATACAAAAACACCTAGAACGATAAGATACCACCTATATAAATCTCATACCCCAACATTAGTTTAAGTATTACTAGTCCAAGCTTGCCACTGAAAAACAATTTCAAAAGACATCAACAAGAAATTTGTCGAAAGTTAGCGAACCTGTTGGCTTCAGTGAGAGCTCAACCAGTAAGCAACATCCAAAAGAACAACATACACCAAGAGATAGAGTACAAAAAACACAACTAGAAGAATTCAATTTTTAACCATTACTCGAAATCAAATCTTTTTCTCCGACGGAAGAGAAGGCCCTCTATGGTCTATTGGGTCTCATCCTTGACCATTTCTTCCGCATCCAACCTCAGGTTTCTACTTCCGTCCTACGTCCCTTCTTTTTAATCGTAGAGTCTATGGGTGCCTTGAGATTCTACAAAAAGGGGTTAGGGGTGACCGCTATCGAGACCAATAGAGGAGGAAGAGGTTCCCACTGAGCCACATCCACTCTCTGGCCATCCTCCTTGCTAGGGGGAGGGTTTCCTGTCGAGCAACAAATAGAACCTTCCGAAAGGTGATAGAAAATATCATGATTATACCAAATGAACTCAACCCTGAAGCCCCATTTTTCTTCCTCTAAATCAACAAAGTGCAAAGGATCAAATTCTGAGCATTCTTATGAGAACAACCTACTCCCGGATGTCCAATTTAATTGTACTTGAAACATCTAAAAAGAAAGCCCTCGAAATTGAGATATTAGATCCAAGATTCTTAAGTCGAACTAATTCTTACCGAATAACAAAAAGATTTGGAAAAGTTAAATATAACAACAAATCTTTTCTCTAAAAAAAAAAAAAAAAAAAAAAAAAAAAAAAAAAAAAAACACTTATCGAATTTAATGAATAAATTACTCCAGTCAATAATATGTTGCTACTTAAAAAACGTGTCCATGGAGCGCATGCCCAAAATGCAAATTTTATAGAGTATAGCTGGGATTCTGGGCCACACACGGTTGAATTACGGGGCTTAACACAACAATCTACTTTTGGACTAAGATAAATACGTAAAAACAAGCTATAAAAAGTACTCTGAAATGGAAGCCTCGTGGAAAGAGGCAAAGAGAAAATGATCCAAATGGATATACCAATGTTCTTACCGTGCAGTAGTAAACATTACTATTGCTTTTGAAGAATCCAGGTTTTGAAGTGAAAACGGTGTGAGCGATTTTTGAAGTTGTAATGGGTGATTGGCAAATAACAGGAGGAACCCCTGTTTCTGCAGGAGACGCAGATACAGTGGTGAACAGCAAGAGACAGAGAAGACCCAGTGTGAGATTGGGTGAAATTGGAGATCAATCTGCTGCATATGCATATGACAACACCAGGAGAAAGAAACAACAGCTGCAGTGGAATCAGACTTTTTTCCCCAGATATGCTTCAGATTACCCCCTTGGTAAGTTATCCAAAACTAGGCCTCTTGTGAACATTGGTAGTGACGGACAGGTAGTTTTGGATGAATCCATTGCTCAATTTGGGTATAGTAAAATGCAGCTGAATCCCATGTGTGTTAGTAAAAAGATCAGGCATGGTAGGACTCGCAGGAAGGGTATGGGGTTAGTGGGCAAACAGGTACAATCTGCTACAAGGGCTATGAGGGTCAGTCCTGATAGTAATAATAATAACGAGGGTAATAATAATACTGGGCATGACAAGGGTTCAGCGGATGAAAATGGGTTTGGGGCATCTTATGATGCTGATACCCCTGATGGGTTCAAGGACTCTGATCTGGATACCTCTGGAAGCCCCCCTATGAAAGAGACCTGTACTATTCATCTTGATTCCCCTGACTCCACTAGGCCTGCCAATTTGGGGGGCTCATCTGAGTGCCAGGAGGTATCTGAAGGGGGCACATGGGGGGGTTTGAACAAGAAGGGCGGGGGATCCGCAGAGTATGGGAATGATATTGTCAATGAGGGGATGGATTTGCCTTCTGATGTGGACACCAGGTCTAATAAGCAGGAGGGTGGTGCCAATGGGGGTGTTTTGATGAGGGTGGGTTTGAATGGTGGGGTGGGGGATGTGGATGAGAAGTTGATGAGTGCCACAAGGTATTTTTCTCTGGCAAGGGATGTTAGGTCATGGTTGAGTGGGCTTGGATTGGGGAGATATGCAGAACTCTTCGAGATGCATGAGGTCGACAAGGATGTGTTGCCATTTCTGACTTTGGATGACCTGAGAGAGATGGGGGTCAATGCCGTTGGGGCTAGGCGTAAAATTTATTCTGCAATTCAGAAAATTGGGAAGCGTTTTCCGGTGTGAATTCTTAGTTCACAGTTCATGGAGCATGAACACAGACTGCATAAGGCAGAAAAGGCATATATGCTTCTGCAATCTATCAAAGGCAACTGAGACAAATACCTGAAAGTAGTGTTGTTCTGTAAGTGAAACACATGTATGTATATATTGAATGAGGTTTTCTTATTTTCCTGTTTAAGTTTACGTTTTTTTCCTCTGTTGGAGACTTGCTTGATACACGCCTGAGGTGCTTCACTACCGGACATTGAATCTTCCTTTTTGGTTTAGATGTGGGGTCTGAATGAAATAAATTCTGTGAAAAATCACCCAGGGCTGGCATCCTTCATCCTTCCATTAAATTCACTCTCTATTTGGGGTAAGAGAAGCATCACCCCTGGGGTTTGAACCAAGGAAACTCAAAGTTTTGGATTCCGGGAATGAAGTATAGAAGAGTTGCTTAATACTTTCATATTCTTATATGCTGATATTTGAGAAAAATATAAAATTAACATTAATGCTTTCAAATTTTGGCAAATGTAAATTTTTCAGGTACATTTTATATTAATGTTAAGTTAATGTTTTTCAGGATTTGTACTCATAGTTGAATCCAATTTTTAAGATACAGTAAAAAGTTAACCAATTGACGAAAACTAGCATATAACAATTTCCCTTACTCTGAGCCTAGCTCTCTCTACTTATCATTCCACCACAATGTTCTATGCTTACTACTCAACAACCTGTTGAAACTTTTATTATCTTTGAAAGAAGCTGGTCTTGTTCCAGATGCTTTATAGCTTCTTTTTATTATTTTAAGATGCTTAGATTCTTTATGGTCGTATTGTTACTCCCCCCTTTGGTCCTCTGCTACATAAGTCCTCTCTGGTACTACTACAAAATTTGGATGTATACTAAACACTTATGCAAGATAATGGGTGGTAAAAGTTAGAGAACAGTGCTCCTAAAGTGAACTTTTTAGCAGTGACCTTTGTCAGAGGATGAAATTTATCATTTGAAGATTTTGCATGAAGGTCACGTCAGTTCTCATCAAATTAGTTAGCAAACATTTTCATCCCTTTTTAGCTAGAGTAGGTCCCATCTGCCTGTTCGCTCCTAATGCCTTAAAGTGTGTGTGCTCCCACAAAATGAGCAAGATATGAGTTCATCTGTTAAGGAGGTCACCAGTCGAATCTGGATGGGACAAGTTTCTATGCCTCATTGAAAAATATATAAGGTAAATAAAAAACCAATGCCATTGCGGGATTCTGCAAGGGGGTCTCATAAATCAAATTGGTTTCTTTCTTGGCAGTGACCTTTACTTTTATTGCTTACATTTTCTTGGGTCAGTGGTTCGTATGAGGAGATTTAGCCCAAGGTTGAGGAGGAACTCAAAAATGACATAATTGTCTTGGTGATGAGCTTAAAGTGGGTGCTCCAGTGGGGTGCAATCTCTGGTGCTAAGTGCAGTGTTTGGGGAACTGTATAACACGACATGTTTGATTCTTTACTTGAATACATGAACAGCTAAATAGTCTGAAGATGGTGTTTTTCTCCATCTCATAGCAACCCGGAACTACTGGGTTTTATTTGTGCCACAAGTGAATGGTTGCTTAATTTTGTTATAGTTGTTTTTTCTGATTGTGAGATTGTGTGTGCTCATAGTCATCCTTGTACTGTTTGGCGTCCCCTATTGGCGAGCATGTTTGCAGTTCCATTCTTGCTTCACTTAACAGTTTTCTTTTGCTTTACAGCCTGTTTGTGGCTACTGTGACATTTTAACCAGGATATTGTATGGTTTACTTTTTTCTAATTACCATATGGAGTTTGGATGGATCGCTTGAGTTTATAAAACCCCCATTTGCAGTTGGCTGTAATCTGTTGACAGTCCACTCTTACAAAAAGTAAAGGTTTCTATGATTTAGTTGGTTTTCATGAGTTAAGATATATGGGGATTTGATAATACAAGTTCTATGTTTTATGATTTGTTTTGTTTCTATATGACGCTGTTTTGCAAGAATTGTATGGATGAGGTCCTTTATATATGCAGGCTGCTTGTATGTTTATTGATATGCTTGAAGAATTAAGCAGTTCTCTCAGCTGCTTTAACATGAGTCAAATTCAACTGTTATAAGTATGGTCTAACCTTAAGGAAAGGTAGATTTTCTTTTCCATGTTTTATCTTTTTCTTGATTTTGTAAGTCTTTCCTTAGTGCTAGTATTGCCATGGTTATGATGATTATAGACAGCTTTAACAGCAGAAAATACTATCATCTTGTTTCCCCGAAAAAATTATAGGATCAAACATCAAGTTTTTCATAGGTTGATACTACTTCAGGCAACTGAAAATGATATTCTGGATGGCCATAGTTGCTCTTCAGTGCTATTAAAAGCACGATAGTGCTAAGGATGGATTAAGGCGTTAACATAGAAAATGCTACAATTCCACTGAAAAATCATTTACTTTCAATTCCACTGCAAAATCATTTACTTTCAAGTTGTTTGTCAGAAGTCTGTAGGGCCCAAGGACTGCAAATTAGCATTTTAATTGATACTATTTGTAAGACTTTCCCTAACAATTGAATACTGCTAGGCCTATTTATGCCAAGTTATGATAATGGCTGTCAGAAAGCAAAATCTTTCGGGCATACAGAATCATATATCCTGATGAGGAACTAAGAGCAAAATTATTTTCTGCTCCTGAACCACATGTTAGGTGAGCATATGTCTCCCTTAATGTGAAATAACATTAAATTTCAATATACTATGGATTCATGGAGTGGTATTTTACTTGGCTAATAACCAACAGTTGGCAATACGAGGTGTGCTATTTCTTTTCTTGTTAGATCTGTTTATATGATTTTTCCATTCATGAGTTGGCCTTGTCTCAGCGTTAACAGATCCTGAAAAAATGAAATTGCACAGAATTTGAATCTATTAATCTGCTGCAGCGTGTCTTTGATATGTAAATTCAAATTGTTGTACTTGATATCCTCGACGGAATACAAAGACAAGATGGAGAATAAAAACCTTGAATTACTTGAGAGGTTCTTATTTACCAGTTACACAATGCAAGAAGAAAAATTACCAACAATCATTAAAAACATTCAGGAAAAGTTACTTCTGTTTGTTGTAATTTCTTTTCATTTATGCTTGGATGAGTTTTGATTCTGTAGTGCCTTATGTCATCCTTAACGTGAATAACATTAAATTTCAATATACCATGGAATCATGGAGTGGTATTTTACTTGGCTGATAACCAACAGTTGGCAATATGAGGTGTACTATTTCTTTTCTTGTAAGATCTGTTTATATGATTTTTCCATTCATGAGTTGGGCTTGTCTGAGTGTTAACAGATCCCGAAAAATTGAAATTGCACAGAATTTGAATCGATTCATTCTGCTGCAGCATGTCTTAGATATGTAAATTCCATAGTTACCAGGAGATGTGGGGGTACAGGTACTGGTTCGTGGATGGAGACACCATTCAAATCAGGGTATGCGAGTAAATGAATAAGGGTATGGCTGTATTGTATATAAATGTTGTCATCAAGAAATGTGGGTACAGGAACGGGTACACGGTCCTTGCCCCTATATTGGAGTTTTTTGGTAACGATGGTAAATTCAAATTATTTTACTTGATATCCTCGACGAAATATAAAGACAAGATGGAGAATAAAAACCTTGAATTATTCGAGAGATTCTTATTTACTAGTTATGCAATGCAAGAAGAAAAATTAACAACAATCATTAAAAACATTCAGGAAAAGTCACTTCTGTTTGCTGTTATTTCTTTTCATTTATGCTTGGATGAGTTTTGAATCCGTAGTGCCTAAATTGGCTCAAATAATTTGCATGGATTCACTGCAAACTGTTTGGAATGAATGTACACTGTTTTGTACAACTAGTTATTTGAGCCACTTCAATGTTTGCGGAATCTTAAAAGTATCTCCAAGACAACTGTGTGCATGGCATTATCAGCAATAGCTAATGACTTGCAGCATAAGATGGATTAAGGCGGAGATTCTTTGTCGACAATTTTCCATTATGCATTTTCAAATTGCTTCTACAACTATAAAATCCTCATTCACTCATATACAATTTGCAGTAAAGCAGTAAGACATCAAAGGCTAATGATTGGTTATCTAAAGGTTTCACTATTGAGTGCTTAATAATTCATCGTCACACATTGGAATATATATATATTTTGAGATGTTGAAGGGAACCAAATTCAGAAGCACTTAGTGTCACATTCTCAAAATTTTGATTAATGTGGGGCATGAATACCAACTTCCACATGTGATCAGTCAACTCTCATGTTTATTCCCTTGAAGTTTGCCATATTCAGCAGCACTTAGGGTCACATCCTTAAAATTTCAATTAATGTAGGGCATGAAATCCAACTTCCACATGTGATCAGTCAACTCTCATGTGCATTCCCCTGAAGTTTTGTTTTAAAGACTTAGCCCTTCAAGGCAAAGTACCGCTGTACACCAGCCCATGCAATGATTAGTCAGCAAGGCAAGAATCTTTGAGCAAGATAAATCCATTCACAGATTCTAAGATTTAAAATAAAGAAGCTACTTAAAACTTTTACACAACATAAGTTATCACATTACCTTGGTCAGTGTAGTCACAACTTTAACGATCTTCAAGAACAAGCAAGAGTAGATTTCACAATCCTTGTGAAGATAAGATGAGTAACACAAGCACACCACCAAAGAATTTTCATAATTACTTACATTGAGTTTGGTACGGTTAAGAGCAAAGTTTGCTGAAGTACCAATGTGTAGGGTCCTTTGAGGTGAAAAGGTGAATTCACTTATCCTATAATATAAGATAATGTAGTATACAGTATAACCTACTGGAACAATTCTGTTCCTTTTAAGGATAATAGAGTAGTAATAATACTTGCAAATTCCTTTACCCAACACACAAGCTTTATGTACTTATAATAGGTTTATTATCTAGATTTCAAATGGCACAAATTATCAGAATACTATAATCTGCTTCATAATTTCATATTTCCAAATCAGTTAACAATTGTAAAGACCAAGAGTTTTTTATTTTATCAATTGCTCAATTGGAATTCATTTCCAGGAGTAAATGGTTACAAACCCTAAGCGAGTGCACCACCAACGTGTCCTACTTAGAAGAGATTAAAATCAAAGATCAATCAAAAAATCCTTTTATGTGTGTATAAATTGTCATTTACAAGCTCAATTCAAACATGCACTATGAAAAAGAGCTTTGAGACTAATTATTGTTCCAACTCTGAATTATTTCAGCTTATTTACAAACCGATAGAGCATAAAGATCTTGTAACACAAAATATTTTGTAAATCACCTACCTTAACGAATGTGAATTATCCCACAAAGGTTTAATTACAAAGATCATATGATTAAATGTTATTGCCAACAGAGTCAAACTTCATTAGGCAATTAAAGAGAGAGAATCATTGACAAATCATCACAACCAAGTTATCCCAGCTATGGAAACTCAAAAAACTATAAGAACATCCTTCAAGATTACCATAGGGCAATTTACTGGATGGTAAACAAGAAAGTAGCAAACAAAATTTATGTTTCCAATTAAAAATTTGTACCATAATTTCTTACTAAGAATACATAAATGTATCAACAATGATTAATAATCTCCAAAATTAATTATGAGCAAAAAGTATAACTAGATCCTTTAGAATCGATCAAGAGATGTCCAATGGAGTAATAAAATCTTATCATGACCATCACGTCATATGTCAAGAATTTCTTGCTATTACTTTGAAGCAAAATAAGGTGGTTATAGACCCCACAATGAACACAACCAACAAAACATCCAAGAATAGTTTCAAGACTAACATGGATTCGATTACCCAAACTTAGTAATTATCCGTGTTTCCACAAGACTTATTACTATAACTATCATCTATGGAGAATAAGATGCTTATCTATTTTATCTAACATAGTTAACATGGAGTTAATGATACTTTCACGTGGAGAAAGTCATACATAAAGCAATGAAAATATCATAGATCATAATTAGTATGTTTTCTTACTATTCCATAACATTAATTATATGCATTTTCATTCATAAGGTAAAAACATCAATTCAAATAATTCAGGTGGAATACATTTACAAATTGAACACTTTTATATTCTATTATCTTCCAATTTGGGATAATGTTACATTCCTTGGTATGCAAATGTTTTTATAGGTTCAACAATATAATGAAATCAATACACCTTCTAGAGAAGGAAAAATCCATATTCTGACCAAGCTTAACTTTTAAGAGGTAAGCTCAGAGAGCAAGTATTAATTAACAATATTTGACTTACAAGCTTCTCAGATTTGAGGGATGAAACAACAACAAAGAAGGATTACATAGCTCAGACAAAACCTGAGTCAAATAATCTCTGTATAACTTACATTTTGCACTAAAACATCAAATAAGTTACGTCAACAACCAATTGGCATTGTACTTTTCTCAAACTATATAACAACCAACAAGGAGTAGCAAACTAAACATGTTAAAACTACAAATCTAATATCAAACAAAACAACCATAGTAAAAATCAAAGAATTTTACATCCCCGATCTTCAGAGAGTTCTTTTTTTGTATTCACGTAATTAAATAAACACGAGACTCATAACCATCATCAAAAAAAAAAAGTGAAACAACTCAAAGAAGAACTTAAACAACTTCTAACCTTCCATAATAATAATCTTGCACTATTGCATATCATGATCAATTTAATGCATAAGCAAAAGTAACCAGTTCTAAGGAAGCATAGAGCATTATACACCTTCTAGGTATATGTGTAACATCCTATACTTGACATACCTTATCATTACCATAAACATAAATTTTCTTACGGTGGTTCCATCAAAATTCACCACGATAAGAAATAGTCCCGAGTTACTTTAACGATCGAGTAAGATTATACACAAAAGCACAATTCAAAAGTTCTAGTTTCATTAGCAAATTTCTAAAACTAGGCGTCCAAGGCAAGAAAATAATCTTCTAGTCCAGGATTCAAATATACTTTAACAAGAGACTACAAGTCTATATTTTCATACACACAAGAATCCAACAAAACAAGCACCCTTAGATCCGAAGTTCACAAACATGGCAATACCAACTTTCCCATTTTGTTAAGCCAAGGATCACACATAGTTGCTATAAAACACTTAGTATGTCGAGTTTGATATTGGTGTTATGTTGCCCATAAACAAAATACCACACAACATTTATAGTTTCTTATCTGCTAGATACATGGAATCACTATCACTAGTACTTCACATATATGAAAAACCAGGGTTCAATACTAGCTCAACAATCTATTTAATGCTTTATATGCAACTGCAAAAAGGTTTAATAAATGATGCTAGCATTGCTGCCAACAATCAAAGAATAATTAAATTGACTATTCCAATAAAAACTGCAACTGACTATAATCAATGAAACCACATAATACCTGCTATACCTTGAACATTACAACAATAAAGTGGTGTATGCATAAGACTAGATTAAAGAATCATTCCATGAAATCTAGGCAATTTAATCCTTTAATGTTTAAATTCCACAAACTACAAGATTTGTGTTTGTTTGTCAATTTCTCAATATACAACTAAGTCCACAAGTTCTTTTATTAGCTGTAGCCAAAGTCACACAATAAATGCATACAGACCTAGACTATGTTCATAGAGGCTAATATAATAGCTCGAAGGTTACCAAATAGAGTACAAATAGATGCATTTAAAAGCTACACAACTATTTATCCACATTATTGTGCTGTAAAAAAAAACATTCCAACTCAAATGTTTTCACAACGTAACAACTAGAAAGCCAGAAAAATAAACATTCCATTCGTGCCCGGAATAAATCAAGATTAGCCTTAACTGAAAAACCTTAAGTTTGCATGTATATCCATCTATATAATTATGCAGAAGTGCATAGGTATAGGGGTGCATACAACAAGTTTCTAGGTGGTTAACAAGCCAAGTGAGCCATATAACTATAAGCAATCATACTCAAAGATGTTGCAAAAATAAAGTTTAAGAAGAGTACTTTCTTGGTGGGTCAAGAAAGGACTCCTCCAATATCGTTTAGCTTCTTCCTTTTGTCATCTTGTCCACACTAAGCTCTTGCGTTCATTTGGGTTCCATTATAACCTCAAATTACCTGCAGACGTCACAACGACCAACTAGTGGTTCTTCAATGCGTAATGTGTGATCTTCATAAAATGTCACAGATTAATCTTAGTGGTTATTCCTATTAGGAATTATTCCAAGATTGCATAGATAAAAGTTGAATAAGTAAAAAAATAATGCATAAATTAAAACAATGTTATTTCATAAGAGTAATCAAACAAACCACAAGATTAAGCCAAGAGTTTTGAAGTGGGAAACCAAACTAATTGGAAGAAAACCCATGTGAATATTAAGAAGCCTTATTAACAATAATCCTCACAATATGAACTTAGAAACAAGAAGAATAAAGAAGAGAAGAGAGCTTCAAGTGACAAGATACAAATGACTAGTTAAGAATAGAGGAGAGGCTCTTTAAATAGAGCAAGAGAAAAGAAGAGAGAGTTACTAAGACTCCCATGATGACCTTACAAGACCTCTTAAGTGTATGTCAAATGTCATATTCTTTAAAAGGTGAAGGGAAGTGTGTGACATGTGGGGAGTGAAGTTACTTGTACAAGTAACTCTAAAAATCCTACTAACGGACAAAAGAGGTGAGACATCTAATAAATCTGAAATAACTTATATTTCTAATAATAAGAAACACACACCTAAAGAGACTTAAGATAAACCTAAAGAGCTAAAGTGAAGCCAAATAAGGTTAGTCTCCAACACTTCCCTTTAAGTTTAATTTGGGGTTACAAAAGTAGAGAAATTTTTTTACCAACAAGGAAGGGATTTGATATTACACAATATTTTCCTTTAATGGAAACTTTCTTTAATAGAAATCACAGTAGTTTGAGAAAGAAATAAGAGAACATGTCGCCAAAAGTCACAAGGATGAAGGTGCGATCATCAATAATATCAAAAAATTCTCTTCAGATAAGATGGTCAATCTGTGATAGATCAAATATCAATAAGTAAGAGAAATGATCCATTGAAACTTGCAAAACAAAAAAAACTAACAATATTTCAATTTAAGTAATTAATATGCCATAAAATGATCTACATATAAATAATGCACTAAAAACAAATCTGATAAAGATAAATGGAGCAAAAAACAACTTCCATCATAAAGTGCGAAATCTTATACAAAATAAGTTAGCAAAAAATCCTCTAATAAAAACATATTTATTTTACAACATAAAATCAAAGAATGTATAAAAAGGTTGAGTTTATCAAAAAGAAGATAAAAAAGATGTGTCACTTGCAAAATATATTCTATGTGAAATAATTGAAGATTTATCACATGAAGACACATTAAAATCTTTACAATATATATTATCTTTAGGCATCTAAATAGTTTTAACCTTAGAATTAGGTAATTTATTATTTTCTAACAATGTAAAGTGTCATGAGTTAATTTACCATAAGAATTGCATAGATGCAATTTCTAACATTTAATATAGATGTCCGTATTTTTTACAATATTTATAAATTTTATTATTTTTAACCAAAAAATAAATATGACAAGCATTATAATCAAAAGAAGTCATATGATAATTAGGAGCACGATTGTGTAAATTCATTCAATGCAAAAGATAATAAGACTTCAAATTAACTTGAAAAATATTAGAATCAAGCCCTACACAAGTTGCATTATAATTAAGAAAAATAGGTTCAATAATGTCATTTTTGTGTTTACCAAGACCTCCACTTGAATTACCCATAGAGTGCATAATGTGTAAACTAGGGTTAGAAAAAGTTTGATGCAAGAGTGCAAGATTAATTAGAAGCATGTTAATCTTCAATATTAGAGGTGTTATCAAGGTCAAAAATTGAAATACGAAATTTGGCATTGAGTGCATTAAAATAAGTATATAGTGTCTCCAAATTTTTAGGAAAAGAGGTTTGTGTAGACAATACTTTGTGATTATGTAGCACCTCAGTCTTGTACACTTGGCAAACTTAGACCTTGACTATTCCTCTTAGTTCTACACTCTCATTGTTTTCATAAGCCTCACATCTACTCTATATTATGCCCCTTGGTATATCTATTAGTTTGATCAGTCTTATATTGATGACACGGACGAGCCCAAAATGCTTAAAATGTACTTATCTTATACCTTTGTAAGTTTTGATCCTATACTTGTCTTGCTACCCCTTAGACACTACCTTTTGAGATAAACAATAGTGTTGATGTTACTGTCCTACTTTGATATAAGTGTCTAGTGATCTAAAGTCATCTAATTTGTAAATAAAATGTATCCTAATGGTCGACCTAAGTGATTTAATGCAAGTTATTACTCTAAAAAGATTGATATAAATATAAGATCAACCCTCATTCATTCCTCACCTAGAAAAATACCAAAGAGACCAAGACACTTATCAAAAGCACTCTATGAAGCATTTAATTAATCAAACCTTTTTAATTTGTATATCAGTCATAGGTACAACACATTTATAGGTCTAAAGTACTAAAGGAGTAGTCCAAGAGCACAATTTGCCAAGTTATAAGCTAGGTCATTGTTGGATTTGTTTTAGACATATTATATGATTTATACACAAGCCAACATGTAGGAGAGAACTACATTAGTATGAGTCATTCTTTGGAGTATTGGCTATGTAGGTAGCGTTCTTTGATAATAAGGTCAATAAGGTCAACTCAACACTATAGACCCACTAACCCATTGTTCCCCTAGGTGACATTGAAGATGGAAAACTAAGGTTTTACCATTTCAAAAAGAGCTAAAGTCCATGATCTAGATTTGAAAGCACCAGAGTGAAGGCAAAGCCAAACCTTGAAGCATCCAAATGGTCACATCCTATTCCACCATATATTCTGTATAAGACATTGCCATCAGAATCAAACAATAGCATTGACACAATTGTCCAAGACCAACATAACTATCTAGATAACTAGAGGCACCAGATCCAAAATTTGACAATTATTCTAGAACTATCTTCTCCCCTGTTTTCAACCTATTTCAGATATAGAACTGCACTAGTATCAGAACAAGCTAAGTACTCTCTTATTTTTCATTTATATATCTAACATAGTTGTATTTTTCATATAAAGATTATCTTAGCATAATAAATTCAGTGTATGTTTATTTTTGAGTTTAACATTTTATTGGCTTACTATAAATCTGAGTATTACCCTTATACCATTTCATTTATATATTCTTTACCCTAAGATTAAAGTGAAATACATATGACAACCATTTCATTTTAGCGTTAAACAATTTGAAGTGCATTGATAATTATATTTTAACATTGTAATTGAGGTTGAAGAATATAAATTTCGTCATTTTGAAAAAAAACTTCGCCTTAAAATTTTAATGTGCAAATGCAAGATTGATTTAATGTTAAAGAGGCAATTATAATGAGTTTAAGTATATGCCTTAATGAAAGCTAAATTTTCACTTAAAAGTTTTATGCAAAACTTTCGTTTAAAAAAGATGCATTGGTTTATTTAAAAAAAAAATGATTTTGAAAAAACTATAATTTACAAATAAACAAATAGAAAGCAAAACAAGATTTGAATTTGTGAAAGTATGCAATATATGAAAAACTTACTTTGAAATAAAAACTAGCTTTAAAATTAAAACAAAGCCATCTTGAATAGTGGAATTAAATCAAATAACTTGTAAATGTAAGTCTACATCAAAACACCAAAGCTCTGCAAAGGTTTTATTGATTTAATCAAAATGTCTTTACATTAAAAAAAAGATTTTGAGCATACGAATTAATGGCAATTATAATAAGACAAATATTTTATACAATATGCCTTACGTGTTAAAAACTTATCATAAAAATAATCCAACACAATACAATTTACTTGTTTTGGAAAAAAGGTTTGAAAAAGCTTTGAAAAAAATCATTTTTAAACCATTAAAAAATTATTAAAAAAATAAAAAAGTTTGATTGGAATGTACTTTGAAGAAATTAAAAATGATGTTTAGTTTTTTTGAAAAAAAAGAGAGAACAACCACTTTTGTTGAAAAATACAATCATGGTTTTGATGATTTATCTTAAACTGTGATCTTAATTTTTTTTAAATATTTACAGAATGAACTTAACATTAAAACGAACAAACCCATTGAAATTTAGAACAAACTAAAATATAACTCAAAAGATACAACTATTTTAATGTGACGAGTTTGTTAAAAAAATTACTTATTCATCACTCAAAATTAAACTAAAAGTAAACTATTAATGAAATGAAAACAAATAATATATTAAATAAAAAAAATGATTAGATGCATGTAAATAGACACAAGAAAATATTTTCAAAGATTGAAACCCTTGAAAAAAATCATTTTTCTCCACTTATAAATTTGCACAAGCCTTAAGAATCAACATTAAAATCAACTAGCTCTAATACTATATTATAAATTATTCTAAGATCACATAGATAAACGTTGAATAAGTAACAAAATAATACAGAAATTAAAATAATGTTAAGTCATAAGAGTAAGCAAACAAACTACAAAAGTGAGCAAAGAGTTTTGGAGTGAGAAACTGAACTAATCAGAAGAAATCTATGTGAATATTAAGAAGTCTTGCCAACAATAATCCCCACAATACAAGATTAGAAACAAGAAGAATAAATAAGGAGAGCTTCAAGTGACAAGATACAAATGAAAAGCTAATAAGAGAGGAGAAGAAGACTCTTTAAATAGAGCAAGAGAAAAAAAGAGGGATTCACTAAAACTCCCATGATAACCTTACAAGGCTTCCTAAGTATGTGCTGAATGTCCTATGCCCCGAAAAATGAATATAAGTATGTGACATGTGGGAGGAGGAGTTACTTGTGCAAGTAACTCTAAAAATCCTACTAAATGACAAAGAAGGTGAGAGACACCTAGAAAATCCAATATAAATTGTATTTATAATAATAAGAAATACACATCTAAAAGAGACTTAGGATAAACCTAAAAAATAAAGTGAATCCAAATAAGTTTGATCTCCAATAATTTCATTCTATGATGTGGACAAGCTTTAACTATCCAAATAGAAAATACTTAACATTCTCCTTGAAAGGTCAAAACCCTAACCATTTTAGTCAACGAGATCATAACTCAAGATATGCCATGCTCTCTTACATGCCACGCCATGTAATATTAAAATAAAAGCTTTAATATAATTCTTTTCATTTCATGATTATAAAATGGTCAAAAGAGTAAGCCTCGGATTAAGGTTTTCAAAACGTTACCAAACATACATTTGAACAACAAAAAAAACAATAAGCCACACGGTGTTCTAAAGTCAACAACTCATAAAGTGGCCAAACAATACAAAAACAATTATAATTGGCAAAATGCCAATGATGTGTACTGCCATAAAAAACAACCAATATTACTTTGGTCAAAGTAGGAAGAGAATAATAATGTTAAATTTACTATTCTTGTCTTAAAAATTTCCAATTTCACTACACACTAGTTAAACCTAATGATGCACCAACTAACTTGAAGCCTAAACAAGGTATGAGTATTTTCGACCTGAGAAACAAAGATTTCCAATAATTAAAAAAACTTTAAAAATGACAATTTTTCATCTAATACCCTAAGTCAAAGTATGGATAGTACCTTATATATTTTACAATCCTTGAAATTTTTGGGGTTATGCCTCATTAAAGGATTTAAGAACCTATTTATAAGTGAACTTAAGTTATACACAAGCCACTTAGCACACTTGATGTTCTTATGTCCTTTTGACAATGTTTGACTAGGTACATACAAAATAGTTATGATTTAAATTGAATATGTTATGTCGATAAATTGATATACAAACACAACCTCATGTTAGCATCTTGCAGTGATCATCAGGGACAAGAAATACAATGCAAGTCAGTCCACTATTGAATAGTGTTTCAATACTTATCCATCCTTACCAAGTCAAGGTCCAAACCTATGATAAATTGACAAACAATGGGTTAACGACATAAAATATGCATTTAAAAATTTAGTTTATTCAATTCTTGGCAAGGTTTTAGTCTTGGCATCCTGGGAATATGACATTCTCACCCCTTAAAAGAGGCACCATCCCAATGCCTTAGCAAATAATAAAAGATAGTTGATCCTATAGATTAGCTTCCATACCATCCATTTCTCATTTGTTTAGGTACCATGGATTTATGGGTATATTAGATCTTATCATCATGGTTAATGATGGAGAAGAAGAGCTAGCTTTTAAAGGTTTAACTTTGATTCTAGTTTCCTTTTCTAAATCATCTAGCTTAAAATTTGGTCCAAAATCAAGAGATACTAGTTCTAGGCAAGAGCTTTCTATGAATTGTTCTTTTTCTGTGGCTTCTAGCCAAGTTAGGCTATTTTTGAATGATTATAATTTATCATCAAAATAACCCAAATTATCTCCAACATAGTGAAGCATATTGAGAGAAGAATTTGTAGTTTTTTGGACGAGATCAATAGATTCATGGATTTGGGGTATATGAATAGTATATTTTTGTATAGTTTGGACATGGGTGTCTATCATACCAAGGTTATTATTGCTTTGAGAGACAACTTTGCTGACCAATTATACTTGTCTTGAAACAAAAGTAAGATTACTAGCTATCTCACTTATAATATTATGGATAGACTTAATGGTTGAACTAGATTGAGTGAAAGACTATTTAAGATTTTGGACATCTTTACATAGGTCATCAAAGTTTTCTTAAAAATGGGCATTATACCTAGTGACATAATTACGATGTTTATATTTTCCTAATGGCTCACTTTTAGAAGGATTTGAGGGCTAAAAGCATATGAAAAATAATAATCTTATATTTATGTTTGCTTATGCCATCCTTTATGGGGTGGCCATCTTCCTCCTTTATAGAAGGTTATCCCATTATCATTATATAATTCTAAAGTATTTTATCTAGTAATGATAACATAGTTAGGGAAGGCTTATTATCCATACCTTGAAATTTCTTGATTGACATGGGATTTTGCTTGTTAGCTTTTACTTTGGTGGAAACACCATATCCTATATAATTATTTGCTTCTTTCTGGAATTATGCCATTGCTTTTATTCTAAGAGTAGTGAGGTATACAGGTCTGTTGAGGGTGTCCATTGTGCGATCTCTAATAAACAACTATTTTCAAAGTAAAAAATGTCAAAATAAAAAGGGTGTTCAAGCCTTGGGGAGTTCAACAGAACATAGTAATCAAGTTACTCATGACTATTGACTTTAGTGGAATGGTATCAGAGCCATGTGCTTGTAGAACATGGTGGATCCATTGTTATAATCTATAAAATTCTTGTCATTCTGCCAAAGTCATTAGTCATGAGTAACTTGATTACTATTTTTTGTTGAACTCCCATTAAGGCTTGAGCACCCTTTTTCTTTTGACATTGTTGTCTTTGTAAACAATTATTGTTTTTTAGATCTTGCACAATGGACACCCTAAATGAACTTGTATACCTCACTACTATGTGAA
The DNA here is from genome assembly GCA_037957365.1 of Torreya grandis. Taxonomy (NCBI): domain Eukaryota; kingdom Viridiplantae; phylum Streptophyta; class Pinopsida; order Cupressales; family Taxaceae; genus Torreya; species Torreya grandis. Next base: position 912,293 of record JARHVA010001321.1, read on the forward strand.
GAAAATCAATGGCATAATTTTAGAAAGGAGCAGACAATTATCCAGGATATGTCATTTCCACCAAAGTAGAAGCTAAAAAGTAAAATCCCATGTCAAACACGAAATTTCAAGGTATGGACAATAAGCCTTCCCTAACTATGTCATCATTACCTAGAGAAAATAATTTAGAATTATATAAATATAATGGGATAACCTTCTATAAAGGAGGAAAATGGCCACCCCATAAAGGATGGCATAAACAAATAGAAGGACACATTTCTTATTTTTTGTATGCCTTCCAACCCTCAAATCCTTCTGAAAGTGAGCCATCAAGAGAATATCAACATCATAATTATGTCGCTTGGTATAATTCCCATTTTTAAGAATTTTTTGATGAACTATACAGAGATGTCCAAAATCTTAAAGAGTCTTTCACCTAGTCTAGTTCAACCATTAAGTCTATCCATAATATTATAAGTGAGACAAATCATAATCTTAATTTTATTTCAGGACAAGTATAATCAGTCAGTAAAGTTATATCTCAAGGCAATAATAACCTTGGTATGATAGACACCCATGTCCAAACTATAAAAAAATCTACTGTTCATATACCCCAAATCTATGAACCTGTTGATCTCATCCAAAAATCTATAGATTCTTCTCTCAATATGCTTCACTCTATTGGAGATAAGTTGGGTTATTTTGATGATAAATTGTCATCATTAGAAAATAACCCAACCTAGATATAATCCATAGAAAAAAAACAACTTAGAACAAGCTCTTCCCTAGAACCATTATCTCTTGATTTTGGACCAAATTTTAAGCCAAATGATTCATAAAAGGAAACTAGAACCAAAGCTAAAGCTTTATAAGCTAGATATTCTTCTCCATCATTAACCATGATGATAATATATAATATACCCATAAATCCATGGTACCTAAATGTTTATGGTATATTAAATCCTCTTATGAGATAACAACTTGGTACAATAGCATGAAAACTCTTGGAACTATTTCTACTCTTGATGGAGGAACTAATTCAATATTTTCCATCAAGTATTTTTGGGTAATAACCTTACAATGGTGGAACTCAATGTCACCCCAAATTCAAGAGTCTAGAGTTTTCTCACAACCTAATCCTATGGCCACCCTATACCAACTACTCATAAATGAATTTGTTCCTCCTCAAAGAAATGGAATCAAATAGGTGGTTAGCCAAAATGAAGTCATGTGACCTTTCTTAGTTTGAGACATATGATATCCAATACCAAAGAATGGATTATGAAGGACATTCTTACAATTTAAATGCTATAAAAATGCAATATTTAGAGTCCCTACCTTATGATCTAAATGACAGAGTCATATCCTATATTGAGCTTAAAGGACTCAATCTTGATGCCATGACTTTGAGAGATATCATGTTGATAATATCACAAACCAAAGCTATCCAAAAATTATCCCAACAAAGTACTAACAAAGCTACACTCGTAATCCCTAAAACAACACCATATAGTTTTAGGCCTTATATCAAAAAACCTAATAAATACAGAATAAAACTAGCTTTCTGAAGAATTTTTTTCCCTACTTGGCATACCCCTCCTAAAACTACATACCTTCATCACCGCAAAACACCCTGATGTGTAATGAAATAAATTAAATGCTATATCTATAACCAACCTAACCATATTGCCCCACAATGCACCTATAAAAACAAGGCTATCAAGGATGTCTATTCCATTACTGTAGTAGCTTGGTGGGATATAATTGAAGAAGGAAATAATTTATATCAGGTATATAATATTTTTGAGCCCATCCTAGAAGAAGATCCTTCCTCCAAAGGTGATGATGATGACCTTTTTAGCCTTGCTGATGATTTAGAAGTAACCACTCTTATGCAATACCGAAGAGATCAATATGATGAAGGATGCTCTAAAAAACTAAATAAAAAAGATCAAGAACTGTCTCCTTCAAGGAAAGTCCATGGGAAAAGTATCTATCCTAGGTTCCAATATATACCTCCTACAATTTCAAATGAGAAACCAACTGTTCATTTTGATTATTCATTTAAACCAAGTGATTCATGGATGAAGAATAAATTCCAATGCCTCATACTAGAAGAAACACCTACGCAGTTTGTCAATCCTATTATTCCATGGGACTTGAAAGGTAAATCTCCTAAACTAGAAAATGATGATTAATTATTTAGAGAAGATGAATTTAAAAAAGAATGTAAAGAGGATGATTTAAAAATAGAAGAGTCAAAAAGAGAAATTAATATTGAAGAAATTATAGAACAAGAAGAGACTTCATAAGAATTATTCAATATCTCCTTAAGAGATCCAACATGCCAAAGATTTGTTTGTATTGCAGTCCCTGCTAAAGAGGAGCCCACAACGATATATATAATTCAACTTCTGAATGGAAGGTATGCCCAATTCATTAATATATAAATCAATGGAAAATTTATAGGTGCACAAGTTGGCACAAAATCATCCCATTCTTTTGAAAAAGAAATAATTATAGATAATTGGTAAGAACTAGAAGATGACCAAGTATATGACTCTCTTGATTTTCAAGGAATTCCTTCATCTCTAGGCATTATAAGCATCAAGAACCTCTAAAAATTCAAGGAAAAGAATTTGCCTATGATTTATTCCAATATAATAATATGCATGTCAATATTTTATTAAGAAGATATTTTATAGATTCCTACTCTCCATATGGTAGCACTCCTTATTATGTACTTTTCACTTTGAATGAAGATAGGGTAAAGACTCCTAGGTTGCAATATGCTACAATTTCCTGTTACCATGAGTCTTTCATCTCCTAATATTATATTATAAGAAATCCAAAAAAATAAGGAGACTTGATTAAGGAAGAAATTTATTTAGATGATCCTCATAAGTTATGGCAAAAGAAGATTCTTGAAATGGAAATCATAATAATCCCAAATAAAATGAGGAAAATAGGGAAAAGGATTCCTATCTTGGCTGTCGACTATAATGATATGGAAAAGGCAATCAAAGAACTTATTGACCATAATTTTATTGAACCTTCAACATCTTATTTTTATTGCTATGCATTTCTAGTCAATAAACATTCATAACAAGGAAAGAAGATAATCATCGTTAATTATAGGCCATTGAACGTTATTAATGAAACATACCCTTATCCTATTCTAGACAAAGCTTATCTTTTGCAAAATTTAGGAAAGTGCAAATATTTCACACAATTTGATTGCAAATCAGGATTTTATCAGATAAGGGTCAAAGAAGCTAATAAGCCTAAAACAACATTTAGTTATCCATTTGGACACTATAAATGGAATGTCATGCCTTTCGGCTTGATGAACGCTCCTTCTTACTTCCAGGCTCATGTGGATTCTATTTTTAAGGATACCTTTGATTTTCTCTGCATCTATATAGATGATATTTTAATACTCAATTAATCTCTTGAAGACCATTTACAACATCTTCAAAAGTTCTATCAAATTGCTAAGAAATTAGGGATAGTCTTATCTAGCACCAAACTATAATTATGCCAACAAGATTGTAATTTCTTGGGAATGATAGTAAAAAAATGTCATATTGAAATCCAACCACATATCAAAGAGAAGGCACTCCATTTTCTTGATGTATTAGATATAAAATAATTACAAGCATTTTTAGGCATGCTCAATTATGTTAACAATTTTTATGAATATTTAGGAAATGATAGAGTTATTCTTCAAGATCTGCTAAAGAAAAAATAGGAAATATGTCTAGACAAATGAATTAAATCAAAATGTTCTAAGAGTCAAGACAAAGTTACAATCTTTGCCATCTTTGTATGTACCTCTCTCATAAAATTATGTTCTTTATACAGATGCCAGTGACTATGCATGGGGAGGAATTTTATGTTGCATTGAAAATAATAAAGAATATATTTGTGAGTATGCCAGTGGGATATTTATTGAAGATGTAAGAAAATGGATATCTTCAGAAAGATAAATATATGCTATCAAAAAATGCTTGGAAAAATTCTCCCTGAGACTAATGCATTTAAAACAATTTTTCATCAGAATTGATTGTACCAAATTTTCCACTTTCAAGGAAAAGGAACATGGAAGGAAAGATGATAGAGGTAAATATATTAGGTGGCAAGAGTTATTTAATAAGTTTAATTATAAATTTGAACATATTTTAGGAACAAAAAATAATGTTGTAGATTGGCTAAGACAGAATCCTATCACAACTTTAATGCATCAGCCTATCTCAAGATTCAATTTAACCAAAGTGAAAAATGTTAAATTCAATGAATTAAACATATTAACCGAGGAGCAAATTCTCAAAGAGGGATTAGCTAGTCAATATTCAAGGTTTTATAGGATTGCATCTATGAATCTCCAATAATCTAGAGCAAAAATTATTCATGTAAGATTTAAAGAAGGAGAATTCACTATTCAAAGACTTAATAGTGAACTTCAGCTCTGATAATTTTTAGAGCTAGTCAAGAGTTCAAATTGGACGTGGACCATTTATATTCAGGCAGGATATAATCAATATCTCTACCTCATTCCTTGAAGGATTCAGGCCACATACTATTCATGAAGAAGAAGAGTTCTCCACTGATACTATTGTCCATAATATTATCAGGATAAAGCTTAAATGGGAATCTTTGTTCTATTGCAATCCTAGGTTTGAAAATGATAATAGGCTTTTTTGGAATATTCACCAAACATTTCAAATAAGGTGTCTATTCAATCCTATCTCTGAAAATAATCTACTGATAGAAGTGAAAGCTTTTATTGGACCCACCAAACATATCTTCTTCTTCATCAGATTCTAATAACATATCACTTTAATAAGTGAAAGAATATTTGTACATTATCTTTAATTATGTAAAAAGGACTTAGTGGTAGACATCAATGGTGGAATTTCCATCAAGACCCCACAAGTATCTTTCTATTGGAAATAAAGGTGTTAACTAGTAGCTTAAGTTTTAGGTAAAGATTCTCTTTTACCTGTCAAACCAGTCTTCCTTCACCTATAAAAGGAAGAGACTTACTAATTATAAACAAGAGAGTTTCCTAGTAGTCTTAGAGAGTCTTAGTAAGTCCTAAGTTTAATATCATACGAAAAATAAGTATCCCTAAATTATTTTAGTTTGTGAAACTAAATTTAGAATCAAGAACTTTGAAAATAAAACAAGATCATGTTATTTATTCCACTGTTGTAGAAGGAAATCAATAATTAGACTTGCAAAAATACTACAGTAGGTCATAATTATTCAACTCAACTGAATTTTTAGTAACAATTCCAACTAAGTGTAACATATTTTCAATAGCTTTGATATTTTCTAGATTATAACATCATCAAACATTCATCCATATATGCTAAGATACCAAAATACATTTGGTTGTTCTTGTTTATTTTTATCCATGGGTTAGTGCAAGGTCCCACATTGATGCAGAGTCCAAACTTTTGAAGGTCATAATGTTTGATCCTTAACTCTGTTTAAGTTATCATTTATGCTAAAATGATCACCTCAAAAAGTTTAATCCAACCATAAATTGATATATCTATTTAGTGATGTTTTTAAAACTTTTAGGAGGGCATACGTGACCATATGAGGGTCTACAACTGTATTTTAATATTTTTTTTCCTAGATTTTTCTATTTTTAGAAATAGTGTATTTTTGTATCCAAACATGAACTTCAATTGAAATTCATCCATTAGGATAATTTTAGTGTTTATAGGAGTTGTAGAGATTTTTAGGCCCATTCAATTTTCATGCAACACTTCTAAAAATAATAGTTGAAAAAACCCACTAGAAGACGAAAGTTACTAAAAATAACAATTTTCTAAAAATTGCATGGGTCAATTTGTTTTAGGAGCTTTAAGTAGCTTTAGATTTATTTAGATTTTTTAATTATGCATGTCAACTGCAATTTTGAGTTGAGATTTATTTATAACCTTTTATGTAAATATTTTATTTATTCAATAAGAATTAACAATTTTTTTGCTTTCATGCAAATTCTAAGTTTATTCCTATTGATTTTTTTTTGCTTAATTAGTCTATGATTTTATCACACACCAATCACATTGAGCATTGGAGAATCCATCAAAGAAATTGTCATGCAACCTCATAGATTTTTAGCGTATTTTCTATAATGTTGTGAGCTCACAATGGTATAGGGTAAACAAACCCACCATCAAATGTTAATCATCGAGGGTCTTCAACCATTCATCCATTTCTTGATTCAAATTTTTGAGATAGGTACATAAGAGTTTAATACAACCTAATCAATATTTTTTGTTACCCACTTCAGGGTAAAACACAAGACACAATAATCACTTATTGTGCTTAAACAAAATTAAAATCAACCATGATTAAAAATATCATTACCAACATAATTATAATTTACTTTACTCAACAAGTTCTTATCTTCTCGTAAGTGGTCATGCACTTACTAGTGCCAACCAAAAATATAATACCATCTAGGCAACTGAGTTTCAATAAGTAGGGAATTACATGTCCTTCTTAGGAGTCCAACACATATGACATAAAAATATATTTCTAACCACTCATTTTAGCTTTAGAATGAAATCTCATCTGATCAGGGTCAAAAATTATAAATTAGTCCAGGTAATATGCTCAAAAGATAGAAATCAATTTTAAAAACCTTTAGTTTTAAGATTTTATGGATGGTTTTTCATGCAATCACACTAAATCTAAGCCAAGGGGACTACAAATTTAAGTAAAATCTTAACAAATTAGATAATGTTGATAGTATTTGCTAAAACAGAGACTACATGCCATTTGTTTTTAGTTTATCATAGATAAACAATACCCACTTTCCTTACATTAATAAATGAGTTGACACATTAAAAATGATTTTGTGGTTAATTCTATCCCAAGAATACACTTGAACAAGGACAATACTATACCATTTATTTTAAGAGTACAAATTACAGTCCAGAGCAACAAGTCCCTTATAAAAAATTAACATCATATTTTAACAATTAAATATTTTTCCTTAATCTATAAGAAACATTCTAGAACATCAAATTAATGATTCAAAGTTACCACATGAAAATGTTATTAAATTATTTATTGTTATCATTCACGTGGTAGCTTTGACTTAGTAGGGACAATCATGCTAGGATATTTCTTTTCCCCAAATCTACCCAAACAATCAACATTTCATGCCTTCATCAGCTCTATTTAGACATTCACGGGATCAAAACACATAATTATATTAATATGACAACCCAAAATATTATAAATTAGCAATATTTATTAAAATAAAAAGTAAGAACTCACTTTCTCAAAGGACTATTACACTGTTTACAAATACTCACATATGCTATAATAATTACCATAACTTGATGGTATAAAAAAAGAAACCCAAAAAAGGTAACCAAAATTTCTAATGTTGCTATTAAAGATATTGTCAAGAATAAGGCTTTGTGCAAGTTATCATTATCACATGAGAAAATAAAAATGTATAACAAACCCATTAGTATGTCCAACATATAACTCATACCCATACTAGACATTGATGAAATTGAATCATCTTCAACACAATGAAACTTACTGGGTCTGCCAGTTCTTTGAAAGTCATGATGGTTGGTTGAGACCAACATTCAATGCAATATGAACATATTGAATTTTAGTGATAATGACTATAACAAAACCTCTTTCCAAAAAAAGGTTATTTTTAATAGAGCCTATCATTTAGTACCAATTAAACTAGGAGTTAGTAAAAACCCTTAATATTTCATGGACCAATGATTTCTCATGGTTCTTCTTTACAGGTGGTAGCCCCTAAACTCTTTTGATTTATCCAAAAATATTAGGTATATTCACCTAGCTTATCCCTTAAGGTTTGAGTGATTCTCTTTGAATTCCCTAAGGACATCAGGCCCTAAACACCTTATAATGACTTGCCTATATAAGTCATCAACAAATACCAAGTACCCTTAATTTTAAAATCAAGGTTTTACCATTTTTCCTTATGTTGACCTGACCATACAAGCGAACAATAGATAAGTGATGTTTGCCCAATTGCAACAATTTAATTTTAAGAAGGGTGAACTTAGCCAATGCTGTAGGCAAAAATCACATCGTTAGATTTCCTTAGATTACTTTAGTTCCAAAGAAAATGATTTACTCTCAACACCTTAGAGTCACAAAACATAACATTGTCCTATTCAGCTCAAAAGAGGCTAAAAGTCCTTTGCAAGGTCACATCATAGTTTTGCTCAATGAAAACTAATCTTATATCCATTTACTGATCAAAATAACTTGCTTACCTTTCTTAGAGATCCCTAGGGTTCCTATCTAGGCTATAATACCAAATTTCATATACTCAAAAATTTGATTAATGTATGGAATGAATACCAAATTCTAGATGCAATTAATAAAATATCATGTGCATTCCCATGAAGTTCACCATATTAATATTTAACCCTTGAAGGTAGAGTACCCTTGTACATTAGCCTATGGAATGATTAATTGGCTTGACAGGAATATTTTAGTAAGATAAATCCATACACAAATTTTAAGATTCACAAATAGATAAGTTACATAATTTTTTCACAACATAAAATATCACATTACCTTGGTTAACTTATTTACAACCTTAACAATATTCAAGAACAAGCAAGATTAAATTTGATAATCCTTGTGCATATAAGATAAATAACACAAGGACAACACCAAATTATTTTCATATCTACTTATACTACTTTTGGTACAGTTAAGAACAAAGTTTACTTGAATAACATTAGAAAGGTAGGGTCCTTTGAGGTGATAAGGTGAACCCACTTCCCTATAATACAAGATAATGGAGTATAAAGGATATTCTAATCAAATAATTACGTTCATCCTTTAATTATAACAAAGTACTAATAATACTCATAAATTCCTTTACCTAACACACAAGCTTTATGCAATTACAGGTTTCTTATCTAGATTTAAATTGGCACAAAGTATCATCATACTATAATATACATCATAATTTCATATTTCCAAATCATTTGACAATTTTAAATGTATCAATTGCTCAACTGAAATTCAATTCGAGAAGGAATAAATGGTTACAAACCCTAAGCGAGTACACCACTAATGTGTCTAACTTAGAAGAAACTAAAATCAATGACCAAGCAAGTAATCCTTTTAGGCTGGTACAAATTTTCAATTATAAGCTAAATTAAAATATGCATTATAAGAAATATCTCTGAGACTAATTATTGTTCCAACTCTAAATTATATTCAACTTACTAATAGGCTAATAGAACATAAATATCTTATAAAATAAAATATCTTACAAAACACCATTTTTGATGATTGTGGATTATCTAATGAAGGTTTAAATACAGGATCATACAATTAAATTCTCTTGCCAATAGTGTCAAAATTCATTAGGTAATTAAAGAGAGACAATAGATGATAAATCATCACAACCAACTTATCCAAGCTATGGGGAATTAAAATACTATAATAACATCCTTCAATATTACCACATGGCAATTTATTGAATGGTAAACAAAAAAGTTTCAAACAAAATTTATGTTTAAAATTAAAAACTTGTACTATGGTTTCTTACTAAGAATCCATAAATCTATCAATAGTGATCAATAGCCTCCAAGATCATTCACAAAAAGTATAACTAGATCCATTCAAATGGATCAAAAGATTCTCAATGTAATAAGTAATACAATATTACTTATCATGACCACCATGTCATATGTTTCAAGAATTTATTGGTATTACTCCAAATTAAATTAAGGTAGTTATAGACCCCACAATGAATACAACCAACAAAAGAGTCCAAGAATAGTTTCAAGATTGTCATGAATTTGATTGCCCAAACTTTGTAATGTCTTTGTGTTTCCATGATACTTATTACTATAACTCTCATCTATGGAAATAATATGCTCATATATTTTTTCTAATAGACTTAACATGGAGTTAATGACAATCTCAAGTCGGGAATGTCATTCATAAAGGAATGAAAATATCATAAATCAAAATTAGAATGTTTTCCTACTACTCCACAACATTAACTATAGGCATTTCCATTCATAATGCAAGGATGATAAAACAAATAATTCTGGTGGAATAAATTCAAACACTGAATACACTTATATTCTACCATCTTCCAATTTGGGATAATGTTACATTCCTTATGATGCAAAGGTTTCGATAGGTTCAAAAGTATAATGAAACTAATATGCATTATAAATAAGGAAAAATTCATATTTTATCCAAGCTTATCTTCTAAGAGGTAAGCTCAAAAGAAGATATTAATTAACAAGTTTTGAGCTACAAGCTTCTCAAAATTGAAGTATGAAAAAACAACAAAGAAGGATTACATAACTAAGACAAATCCCTAGTCAAACAATATCAAAATAAATTACATCCTACACTAAAACCTAAAATAAGTTATGTCAACAACCATATGAAATTATACTCTTCTCAAACCATATAAAAACCAATAAGGAGTAGAAAACTAAACATGTTATAACTGTCAATCCATGATCAAACAAAACAACCATAGTAAAAATTAGATAATTCTACATTTTTGGTCTTCAGAGAGTTCTTATTTGTATTAAATTAATTAAATAAACATGAGACTCAAAATCAACCTCAAAACAAGAAGTGATACAACTCAAGGAAGAACTCAAATAACTTCTAACCTTTCATAGTGATAAGTTTTCACTATCACATATCATGATAAATTTAATGCATAAGGAAAAGAATCTAGTTCCAAGGAAGCATATGACATTATACACCTCGATTTCATGTATAGTATCCTATACTTACTTTACATACCCTATCATTACCATAAACATAAATTTTATTATAACGGTTCCATCAGAAATTGCCAAGATAAAAAAGAGTCTAGGTTTAATTAAACCATTGAGTAAGATTATACTTAAAAACACAAGCCAAAAGTTTTAGTTTCATTAAATTTTTTCCAAAAGTAAGTGTCCAAGGTAGGAAAAGATTATTCCAATCTAAGATTTGAATATTTTTTAACAAGAGTCTATAGGTCTATATTTTCATACACATAAGAAGCCAACAAAACAAGTACACTCAGATCCCAAGTTTAAAAACATGGCAATACCAAATTTCCCATTTTGTTAAGCCAAAGGTCTCACATAGTTGCTATATAAAACTAATTTTGTATAATTTGACATTGGTGTTAATAATGCTACCCATAAACAAAATACCACAAAACATTTATAGTTTCTTATCTGCTAGATACAAGGAATCACTATTACTAATACTTGACATGTATGAAAAACCAGGTTTCAATATCAGTTTAAAAATATTTTAAATAGTTTATATACAGTTGTAAAAGGTTTAATATATGTACCAACATTATTTCCAATAGTCAAATAATGATCAGATTTAGTATTCCAATAAAAATTGCAACTGTACATACTAAATGAAACCACATAATACTTTCTATATCCTAAAAATTATAATAATAGTAAATTTATGCAGGTCTAAGCCTAAATATATTTTTTTATTTGAAATATATGAAGTTTAATCCTTTACTATTTAAATTCCATAAACTATAAGCTCAAACAAGGTTTATGTTATTTGTCAATTTATCAATACACAACTAACAAGTCCCTAGGTTCTTGTATTAGATGTAACCAAAGTTGTGTAAAAAACACGTACAAACCTAAAACCTAGTTATGTTCATAGAGGTTGAATAACACCTTGAATGTTATAAAATAAAATAAACATATATGCATTTAAATGCTACACAACCATTTACCCACATTACTATGTTTTTAAGAAAACCATTCTAGCTAAAATGTTTTCAGAAAAAAATAATTAAAAATCCAAAAAAATGAACAATCCATTCATGCCTTGAATAAAAAAAGACTGGCCCTAACTAAAAACCCTAATTTTGCTTACATATCCATCCATATGCTTTTGAAAAATGTTACATGTATATGGGCACATATAACAAGTTTTTGGGTGGTTAACAATCCAACTGAGCCATGCAATTCTAAGAAATCATATTCAAAGAGGGTGAAAAATAAAGTTTGAGGAGAGCACATATCTAGTGGGTCAATATAGGACTCTACCAATATTTTATATATTCTTCCTTATACCCCATCCAATCCACACTAATCTCTTACATTCATCAGGGTTCATTTATAACATTAAATTACTCGTAATCTTTGCAGTGACCAAGTAGTGGCTTTTCAATGCACAATGTGCTCCTCATAATATGCCACAAATTCATTTCATCCATTATTCAATTATGTGATGTAGACAAGATTCAACTATCCAAGTCCACAATACTTAACATTAACCTTGAAAGATTGAAAACCTAGTCATTTTATTTAATGAGATCATAACTCAAGATATGCCATGCACGCTTACATGCCACACCATGTAATATTAAAGTCAAATATTTAATATAATTCTTTTCATTTCATGATTATAAAATGATCAAAAGAGTAAGCCTAGGACTAAGGTCCTCAAAAAGTTACCAAACAAATAATTCAACAACCCAAAGCATAATAATCCCCATGGTGTTCCAAAGGCCAACAACTCATAAAGTGGTCATATAATACATCAATTAGTATATTTGGGAAAATTATAATGATGTATGTTTCCATAAAAAACAACCAATATTACTCCGATCGAAGTAGGCAAGGAATGGTAATGTTAAATTTCTTATTATTTCCTTAAAACTTTTCAAGTTGTTCATTG